>JAPMOR010079580.1:59931-71029 GCA_026543865.1 Argiope aurantia | reverse complement strand
AAAATTTCATAAAAATCGGTCGAGCCGTTTCGTAGGAGTACGAACACAAACACCTTAATATAAATATATATTAATATATACAAAATTCACCATTATGCAACATGCAGTAATGTTGAATGAATGCTGCATTAAAATGTTTTGGCTACAGACTTAAGACTTTGGTTAAGACTTAATTACAAGGACTTAAATCATGCTTTATTATTAAAATATATTTATTTATTATGATTTATATGGTTATGAAGTAATTTGTTGTGATAGGTTTTAAAATAGAATAATGCTTAAGTAACAGCTAATATAAATAAACCGCTGAACCTGAAAGGAACAGTACATTATAAATGAAAAAAAAACTAATATCTATAGAAACTTAACACAATATTATGTGATGATCCTTATATAATTGTATTAATCGGAACACTTTAAGCTGTTATGCTGTCTTTCTGTTTGCATTTTCAAAGTTTTCATATAATCTTTTCCCACAATATATTTCCACTTATTAAGAAACACCGATGACAGTTCGAAATTATAAAAATGTAACAAATATTCTTCTTATCACCGACTTGTCTTATATAAGACGACATTTAACAAGATTTAATGACATTCTCTGACTTCCGTTTTTCTCTATAATATATGTAGATAGTGTTTATACAATCATGTCCAAAATTAAGGTCACAAAAATGTTTTTCAAAGTAATTCTAAATGGCTACCAGTAAAATTTGAACAAATTATATTTTATAAATTGTGAAGGGAGGGTAACACGATAATAACCTTTGTTGTGGAAAAAAATGTTGTTTAGCATTAGTTTGTGAGGAACTACTGAAATAAGACGGTTTAAGCATCTGGGATTTTTGCCTGCAATTTTGTGAATATTGCATTAAAACAAAAAATTTAACCTTTTTCCAGTGAGAACGAATTCTCATAATCATTCAGACGATTCCTTGAGATGAAGAGGCGCTGGCAGACTTAAAGCTGGGCAGTCTCAAATGGAGGTGGCTCGATGGTTGCAAGTGCCAGGTAATCAGGTTGTGGAATAAATTCCAAACAAGTGGTACTGTAACCAAGAAGGCCGGCCTAAGCCGTCACATAGCAACGACACCTACACATGATCGCTAATTGGTATTATGCGCAAGACGGCATAGGCTGACAACGGCTCCTCAACTTGCTCGTGACCTTACTGCTGAGTCTAGAATAAGAATTTCCAGACAAACAGTGTACAGACGTCTAGCAGAGAGGGCCCTTTATGCCCGGCGGTCAGTTGAGTGCGTCCCTTTGACTGCATCCAACAGAAAAGCCCGGTTGTTCTGGTGCCGAACACATCAGTCTTAGGCACAGCAAAAAATGGGGGCCTGTTATTCTCAGTGATGAGTCGAGATTTACCACACAGAGGGACACTCGTTGAATCTTCATCTGGGAAGAGAGAGGAGCTCTCAATCATCCCTCCTGCGTAAAAGAAATCTCAACAGATTTGGTGGCAGAGGAACCCTTGTCTGGGGTGGCATAATGTTGGATAGTTGTACACCACTGCACGTCTACGATTCGGGTACTGTAAATGCACATCACTATAGGGATGTGATCCTTGAAGCCTATGTGAGGTTGTTCAGGGGTGCTTTTGGCCCAGACTTCCTGTTTATGGACGATAACGCGCGTCCACACAGAGTCCAGATCATTGATGATTTTCTTTAGGAAGAGGATATTATACGTATGGACTGGCCCTCGATGTCTCCGGATCTCAGTCCTATTGAACATGTTTGGGATGGTCTCGGAAGAACCATTGCACAGCGTAACCCCCCTCCTAATAACCTCCAAGAGTTAAAAGCCGCGCTTTTGGAAGAATGGGATTTGTTGCCCCAAGCATTTATTGACACCCTCATAAACAGTATGAAAGCTCGTTCTAAAGCCTCTTTAGCAGCGGACGGTGGTCATACTCCATAGTAGACATGCTTTCCCCGAGATAAATGCTTTATCTCTGATTCATAATGTAACACTTTTTGATATACCCTGTTTCTTAATTCCTAATTAAAATCTTTATCATGTTGTTTTGTATCTATGTTCTTTTTTCCATTGTAGTGTACCTCTGTGCCAAATTTCGTAGCAACACAGTGAATAGTTTTTCATTTTTCGCAGATTTTATGTTTGTGGCCTTAATTTTGGACAATTAATTTGGGGCCGCAATATGAATCTTTGAAATGAAAAGACTTTTTTTAGGTGTTTTATTTGACAACAATTTTTCTGGTCCATAAGTCTATGCATATGATGAGAGTATTAAGCATGACCATTGTATTTACACGATGTTTTACACTTTTATAGGACTCTGTTCCGAATATGATCGCCTCATCAAAGATTTCTTTTACCAGGCTCAAGCACTTCAAGATCTGTTGAAAATAGTATAAATATTTTTGGGGATCATAGACATACCGAATTTTAATGATTTATGTCATGTCGTTTACGAATTATTGAGTTTATATGCATGCAAAAGTACAGATCGATAGATGTTTACCAATTTGACTGATCTAATTCGAAATTTAATAAGAATCCGCATTTTAGTTTCTAAGCCTGTGACGAAATATTTACCTAACTCTTTGCATTTAACAGTTATCGAGCTTACTTTTGCTTAAGTGATTAGAATTACATATATCAACATCAATATACATATACTAAATACTCAAATTACATATACTAAATTTCAGCCTTCGATCTCAAGGCATTTTTGATTTATCGTGCAACAGACAGACAGATGTACATAATGCTAAAATTGTATTTCTCAGATTGAGAGAGATTCCGAAATGTGGAGATTCGTCAAAATCTGGAGTTCGAATCTTTTGACGACTACAATGCTTCCTCCATACTTTATATATGAAAAAGTAAAGATGAAAATTTGGTTAGTTACATTTGAATAAGTGTTAATATGAATAATCATCCTACAATTCCAGAATTAGAAGAAAATTGAATTTTTCACATCTTTTTGCATCTAATTTAAATATTATTTTCTAAATCAATCTACCTGCGACCTCCTCTTAGCCTGTAAACCTCAGATAGATGCCTAGTTTGTCCAGTTGTGGAATCCGCTATTGTACGTACAAAATATTCAAACAGAAAACATTGTTTTCGTCCGAAAATTTGACTACGAGAATTTGACTAATCACCACGTTTCAGTCTTCTCTGAATACTAAAAACTTATTTTTGTAATTTTGATGGTCTGTTCTAGAATACGATAAATCAAATGGCTATATTGGTCTGTTCTCATAAGCTTTGATACAGATGGATGAAATTCGGTATATCATATTTGCTTCAAATATGTAGATTTTCTTTCAATCGTTGAACGAAAACTGCCCTCTGGAACTTAGTCTATAAGTTTGTCTGAATGCAATAGAAAACGTATAGAGATGCATGGAGAAAATATATTGCTTATAATATCTAAGCCTTACCTTAAACTGGCTAATCCGACACGTTCTGAGAAACACGGAAAAATCCAACACTTCCCTTAGAAAGTACTTCCCGTCATTGATGGAATGAGACCCCCACCCTCCCTTTTTTCTGTACCCAATAGGTTGTACCATGTACTGAGCCTCTCATCCTCAATTACGAGGTGCCATCTGGGGGCATTTATAGAATTCAAAATGTAGATTAATAAATTTTTATTAAATTCGTCGATAGGTTGGCCACGTGCTAACCTATGCATATAAATGCAATAATTCACTGGAACAATCATTTAAATACGTAAAAGTCATGACTTTGCTTATAAAATTTTATAAATATGTCAATTTTTTTTAATTGTTTCCAAAAAATATATAAATAAATAATAAATAATGCTTACTTGGTTTTCTCCACTATACTACAAAACATAATGTATTCATGTTCACGATTCTGAAAATAAAAATTTGATAATTTTATGGCAAAAAGGGCATTCGGAAGGGATTGGAATTGGCAATACTTTTATTAGGAGTGTGCGACAAAGTTTCAGACAGATCATTCCTGCTGATTTCAATAGTATTTCTAGGAGAAATATTTAAAAAAATGCATGGAAAATTTTTAATAAAATGCAGGACGTTTTGTATTTTTAGTGGTAAAAATATTAAGTTAATATTTTTAATAAATATTAAACATTATTAGTACTATCAATACATTAAATGTTACGTTTATGTATGAATAAGAGAAATAAACTGAAAGACATTTAGATGGATTTCATTCGAAAAAATTGAATAGAGCAAGGTGCTTGAAATATGAAAAATTTAAACACGTTTATTAAATGGAAAATTATTTTACTAATTTCAAATTCTACAGCCTATACTTTAGATATCTTTACTATCTATTGTTTCAGAGGATATCAAAATTATATAAAACTTAATCTTTCAAAATTATCTGAAATCTCACAATCTGGTAAAAATAGCTTCCATGATCTACATTTTTTTCTGTAGAATTTAATAGAAAGATAAGTGGCAAATTTTCTTTTTGTTTAAAACCAAGTTCTAAATATTAAATAACCTTTAGAAAATTTAGTTGACATAGTCTCTTAATTGACATTACTGTCAATATTCGAATGTGTGAAATTAATTTATATATATTACCTAGAAAGTGTAATGAATCATTTTCAGCTTTATATCTCTATTTCACAATTTTATCATATTTATTTTACGCATAAAAAGATTTGTTGAGTTCCGTTTATTATTAATTTTTTTTACTGTACGTAAATATTTCAAAGACAAACATTTTTAATTTTATTCACAGTTATTCATAAAACTTCATGTATTGGATTTTGGTATTAACAAAGCAATTAAAGTGAAATCTAAAACAGAGCTAAATATAAATCCAGGAATGTTTCAGTGATAATACAGACAAAAAATGCTAAGAGATTTAATTATTTTTTTAAAAAATTATATTATTTTGATGTCATTTCAGTATTTTTAAAATATTAAAAAAAAGCAATTTATTATTCTTTCTTAAACACAAACGCCGCCAAATGCACGATCTATTTGAAAAACTTATGCAGAAAGGTTATTCATCTATTAATTTTCATCTATAACATAGGAAATCTAAATTACATAAATATTCCTCCTATCGATTTAATATAGTATTTTAACAATTAAACTAACCGTTTCAGGAGTGTTTAGACTTTTAAAAATACATTTTAATAATATTTTTTCTTAGGTAATCTATTTACGTGTTAATAAGAAAAAAAGGACTGATTAGTACTGCATTAAGATAACAGATGGCAGCACAATTTGTATTATATTTTTGAATGCGAATATACACGTCTTCATTTTCATGATGAAAAGCAAAAATCAAACACATGATAATCCATTTCCATTGGAATTTTGAATCATAATGCCAAGAAGAATAGTTTTGTTGTTTCAGCTATTATTTCTTTTATTTTTTTCCCCTTCCCAATTTTTGCTTATAGAATGACTGTTTATTCATTTCTGCAAATTTTTGTTTCTTTTTATTGATTTTTCATTTTTTTCTAATCCGTCTCCATCATTCTTTACTGTTTATAATATAATTAGTGGATTTCATCAGTATTATTTTAGAACTGTTTTTAAAATTCATTGACATACTTTCAGTTTGTAATTAAGAATTTTTTTAAAAAATAAAATTATTTAAAGAATTATATATATTTTATAAATTATTTCATAAGTATATACACCAGCATGCAGGAACAATTCTTTTATAAATGGAACGCGACAGCAGGTGCACAATTTGATATAGCAGCAGAACATTCATATTTTATTTCACTTAATAGAAAGCAACTGCAGGTGCTCAATTTGATATAGGATTAAAAACTTAATATTCTATTTCACGTTCTAGGCTTTTATTAAATCATGACTGCAAAATGAAAAGCATTTTAATACGTCAGTCCTTTTTGTTTATTTTTTTTTCTCTTTTGCATTGTAATAGCTATATTAAATTGGAAAAGATTGCGTTTTATTTCCGTTTAGTTATAAATATTCTATCAGCACAAACACCCACGCTTCCTGTAATTAGTCATAAAATAATACAAAAAAAAAATTCGGAGAAATAATAAACATGAATTATTTTTATTCAATTTAGATGAAGATTTTTAAATTGCGTTTTTGTTAGTTAAATTCTGATTTGCAAAACAATATTTCATTCTTCCTTCGAAAAACTAGTAAAAACATTTTTGAATCAAGAAATTCTTTATATACGTATGTTCTTAGCATCTTTTTTATATTGCCATTTCTTTCAAAACTGTTTCCAATAAATTTTCTAATATATCTACATCTCCATACATTCATTGAAAGCTGACTGTTGATGGAAATGTCATGACGCAAATGTTAAGTTTGACGATTCCATGCCAATCCCAAGTTCCTTCAAATTAAATAATTTAATTAACTTCCCAGTATCTTTTTCACAATGCCATTTCTTCAATTTTATATTTGTTTCCAATAAATTCGTCCAATAATACATACATTCATTGAAAATTGATTGATTTATTAATGAGATTGGTTCAAAGCTGTTGAAATAATCAATCTTAATCTGATATATAGTGTCAAAACAATACAAACTTTTTCTTGGATTTCAAATGAGTTCAAATTTTAATGGCATATATTAAAACCAATTACTAATACCTTTAAATTAAAAATTTATAATATTCATATAATGAAAAGGCCGGGAAAGCCTGGTTGGTAGTGAATTGGAACCCCGCCGGTCGAAGACTCTCTGAGTATAAGGTAACTGGTGCACGCATAAATCTGTCGTGGTCACAAAATCTTCCAAGTCGAGACAATGCCACTGGGAGCACTGGTTCAAAGGTGATCGTTTTGTAATTCAGGTCTAAATTACGATCTGTGGGTAAGTGAATGAAATTTTTGAAACCGCTTATTTGGACACTATATTTTATATTAGGATGAAGTCATTTATAGGAACAAAACTGTGTTTCAAAATAGATGCTACATTTGTTGCTTTATCTGCCCTTACATTCCCTATTGTTTATAAGCCTACATGACAGGGAATGCAGCTATAACATATTAAATCCGTTGTCTTTTAACGATAAAATTAAATTCTAGCATTGTCCTTAACTGTGGTATATTTCGAAGAGTTTCAACATAACTTTAAACCTTCATAATAAACCTATTCCTTATCTTGTTTTTATTCTATGTGCAGTTAAAAGGGTATAGTATGATTTTCGTGTGGCGCAACTTTTCATAAATTACTAAATGATTAAAAACAAAGACGAAACAAAAATGATTCATCGTTTTTAATCCATCCGTAAAGAGTGAGTCAAGAGAAATATACCGAGGCAGGTGCTGAAGATTTAAAATATTTTCTTGAAAAATCAGTAATTTTAATATTCGAATGAAAATAACCCTTTTCTTTTGATCAAACTTCAGCATTTACCATATTTAAACATGATTGTAAAAGGGATTTTAAAAAGGAATGTATTATGTGTCGAAATGATTGAATATATGAAGGTTCATTTGAATAAATCATGCTAAAGTGGAAATAAAGAGCCATGTCCCACATTAAGCGTCTGCTATTACTTTGCATTTAAAAATAATATTGAAAGAATAATTCCTATCTTCTAACCTGTAAACGTTTTGCCAATCATTATAAAGGAGATGTTTGAAAAGCTTTCGACAAAAACCTAAGTCTTATATTATGCAAGATCTTGTAACAATTATACAGATTTTGTAACAAAGCGGACCATGCAACCATAAACCAGTTCTGATAAAATAAGGAACATATATATTTTTTGAAAAAGAAATTGCAAGCGTTGATTAACATTTTTGACAGAACAGGAAAGCATAGAATTTAAGAACAAATTCCAGGATTAGAATAGTTTCTATTACAGTAAAAGCAACACCTTTATAGTTTTGATTTAAAAAAAAAACATTCTTATCACACGATTAATAAGATTTTTTTCTGCTGTTTGTTGCTGCCTCTTTAAAAAACCCTTACCTTAATACACCCTTGTACTATGTATATACTTGTACTATGTCATATACTAAATGCACGCAGTGTGGTAGCTGCTATGTAACCTCCTTTAATTTGTGGATGTTGTCGATAATATTCAAATCAATAACTGGTATAAAACAATAACATTTTTATTTTAAAGAAAACATCAGGAAGAAATTTTTGCTAGTTCAAAGAATTCATATAAAATCTCGGAAAAAAAAGAAGAAGGTTAGAAAATATAGTTTGGCTCGTTCATCACATGATTAATCCGCCTTTGACGAGCACGCAGCTGAAACTGCGACATCATCTTGATGAAAGCAGGATCACCACAGTACTCCTTCCTCTTATAAGTGCAACAGGCACTAGAATTAGATGTAACCAGGGGCAAAGCGTACTCGACTGCCAGATCTGGTCACATGAGTTTGTGGAGTAGAATTCGAAGATAACTCAGGAGTCGGCGGAGAAGAATAGATACTGATCGCTTTGAAGATGGAACTGCAGCTGATGGTGGCGATATCATTGGTGCAGATGACTGATGAGAATTTTCGAATAACGCGGGCTTCCACAAATTTTATGGTGATAAAAACTACACCCTAAATATTACCATTCTGAGAGCCTTCATATTATCGAAAATTATCAGATAAAATATTACATATGCGGATTCAAAATGTTCTTTCCAATATAAAGTTTTTTTTTTCAAAAATTGCAAATCTTTCCGTGCAACTATGATATGCAATTGTTTTAATATACCATAGCACCATTCTTCATTGTAAGCTCTGTTTGAATCTAAAACAAATCAAAATAAGAGGTTTCATTGTTACGCATTTGATAATATTAGAATATCGTATTTCGCGTCTTAAGTGCTTCTTTATTCCGAATGGCAAGCTCATTGGGACCTTGACACTAACAATAAACTACATGCTTTTAAACCTCATGCGCAACTATGGTTTACATTACAGATTCGAAAAGCAGACTCAGTGTTAACCCGTTTACGTATTGGTCATACTAGTTTCACTCATCCCCACTTGTTTCTAGGTGTACAACCACCTCTATGTCCTCAATGTGACTGTCAAATGTCTGTCCAATATGTTATATCAAAATGCCCAAATTTGAAGGCTCAGCGATTGTTATTTTTTTTTTCAAAACGTGAACACTCCATTACCTTTGTTACTTTTCAAGACACCACATGCTCAAATTTTGCATTTTTAAAGTCTATCAAATTTTATGCACTCATACAAACTTGGTTGTTTTAAAGTATTTTTGAACACTACCCGTTTTTAAATATTGTACATTGATATGATTTTTCTCTTGGTTTGGTGCAGCATAATCAAATCCATGACTCTTGTGCCAGAAAAATCCAAACAAAATCGTATTTCGTGTCATCGAAATTCACTTCGAAATTCCAAAGAAAAACTACTGCTTCTGATTGAAATAAATAATAAATTTCTAAAATAAATAATCAATTGAAATAAATCTGTAAACGAAAATTAATCACCCGCTCCATTTGTTTACAAAGACAATTTGATCATTAAGAATGGATTCTAAGATCATTAGATGAATAAGATCATTGGATGAATGGATTCTATAATCTGAATGGGAAATATGAATTTTTTTTTGTTCCATTTAGGGGGGAAATACTCTTTCAACCGAATTCTGTTAAAAATTTCAAAAGAAAGGAAAAATAATTTTTACTTAAACTTTTGAGCACATCAAAATGAATTTTCTCTGTGTCCACTGATATTCCATATAGTTTACTCGTAGTCATTCCCAAGTCAATTAAAAATGCTGTTTATTTTTTAAACATTGTTGATGGAAACAGTAATTTTCTTTCTGCCTTTTATTTGTAAATTATAAATACTTGAAGATAAAATTATTTACTCGTAATTTTTTTTAAAGATTCCAGTAAAGCATCTACAATACGTTTAGCTTCGATTATTAATTGCTCCATTAATTTTCAGAACTGCCACATAATATCTTATTTTATTAGTGCCCAATATTGTGAATATTTTCCCTCATAATTTAGATGGCGTACTGGTTTGAATAGAATTAACAAAGTTTATTCTTGTGTTGATGTTTTACTCAATGAAAACTGGTTTCAGCCTATTTAAATACACATAATCATTAACTGTTGGTTAGTTATTATTTTTTTTAGGTTTTACTTTGGTAATAGTGGAGAAAAGTTTTCTTTTAGGTTAAAAAAGAATTCTAAAAAATTGATTGCAATACTAAAACACCTTGAGGTGCCGCAAAGAACTTAAAGTTTGTAAAAAAATTAAAAAATTGTAAACTTTTGAGAAAATATTTTTTTTATGAATTTTTCGTACACAAGCACACCAACTTACGAATCATTCACGTTAATCAGTTAAACAATAGATGATGCGGACATGCCAACTGAATTGAACTCTCCAGAGTTGCTCACCTGACACTAGCTCTGACGTCAGCACACGCAATAATCTCATCCTGTCTAGCGATGAACCAGAGTCCTGAATGCTATACCGATGCAATAGTAAGACTGTTTTTATATCTCTATTCATATAATAAGGCATATTTAAAACTTTTTATTTCATATACGAGACGTGCAAAAATCTTTGTAAAAGTTCCAAAAAGTGTGTTTTTATGAAACTTTAACATCCTTGTAACACCTCAAAATATATTTCCAATATTTTTCATATTTTCAATTTATCTTATCTCTAACAAAAGGCAAACTTTTTGGCGCTATTACAAATTAAAAATTAAAACTTTATTATTTCTTAACACTGTAGCAATAATTTTCAGTTTTTTGAAACTTTAACGTCCTTGCGGCACCTCAAAACGTACTATAATAACTTTCATATTTTTAATTTATTTTATCTACTCCAAAAGGCAATTTTTTCTCTCGATTACAAATTAAAAATCAAAAGTTGATTCTTTCATTCCACCCTAATTTCCGAGGTCTTTAAAATCGCCAAATTGTAAGGTCAGTAAAAAAATCGTTAAACTGTTGGCGATTTTTTGTTGGCGAAAATTATGCATCTTTCACTCTAGCAGAATTTCTCCCTTATTTTGAATATGGATTTCTGAGCAGCTGTATGTAATTACTGTATTATAATTTTATTAGCCGTAGAAAGAGCATTTTCCAAAGTCACGACTGAATTCGTTTGAATAATAAAAGAAAAAGATTATCATTCGGTAAAGCCGTTTCTGAATATGG
>JAPMOR010079580.1:35786-59921 GCA_026543865.1 Argiope aurantia | reverse complement strand
TACGCAAGATTTGATGCTTAATGTATAACCTTTTGTAAACAATTTCTTGTATCCTAGAGATACAAGAAAGATATAACGCTATAATTTAACTTGCAAATAGCCGATTTACAATGACAGTTACAAAAAAATTTTTTTTTTGAACATGGGAACGAAGGTAAGCATATTAAAAATAACAACGCAAAATGCTGTTTGTATTTACTATAATGCCCTTGCATCTCATCTCTCCAAGGCTATATCGGAGCGTAATGTAGTGATCATTCCTAGTTATTTCTTGCACCCAATTATATACGCTGGTGTGCAAAACTTAAGCAACAGGTATGTTTTTTGCCATAACTTCACGAGAAATCATCTGAGAGACATGAAATTCAGAAATCAGATACATCATTTTGTTCTGAAAGAATGACGAAAGCATAGTTGCGCAGAAATGAATACAATGCATACAGTATGGAATCAAACAAAAAAAGGGCTTTATTGAACTCATAGTATCGTTACACATGATTGTCTGTCCAAGAGGAAGAAAGCAAGCAGATGTTCCTTAGTATGGGATATGCCCTCCTCTTACTGCAATGGTTGCTTCGCACCGTCTCCCCATACTCAGCACCAGATTGTCCAACAGTTCTTGAGGTAAGAGTGCCCATTCCTCAATCAGCATCTGTTTAAGTTATCGGGTGTTCCCAGGAGGATGTAATCGTACCGCAAGGCGTCTCCCCAAAGCACCCCACACATGTTCTATCGGAATTAAATCAGGGGAGCACGCCGGCCAATCCATTCGAGTGATATCTTCACTTTCCAGGAGCTCCTCAACAGCATGAGTCCTGCGTGGCCGTGCATTGTCATCCATAAAAACGAAGTCTGATCCAATGGCACCTCGGAACAGACGCACATGGGGAAGGATCACCTCCTGACAATAGCGATCTCCAGTTACAGAACCTCTGTCGAAAACGTGGAGCTCAGTCCGCCCGTTCATCATAATGCCTCCCCAGACGACAACTCCAGAACCACCGAAACGGTCTCTTTCCGTGATGTTACTGGGATGAAACCGTGTCCCGACCTCTCTGCAAATCAACTGGCGTTGGGAATCGCTTGTGGCACTAAAGCGACTCTCATCTTTAAAGAGGGCACGACTCCATTGATGAGATGTCCAGTTTTTGTTCTCCCTGCACCACTCTAAACGGTGCCGCCGGTGGGAACGGTACGCCAAAGGGATGCGACGTTCAGGACGACGGGCGAATAGGCCACCTTTGGGAAGGCGTCTGGACACAGTAAAACGCGACACTTGTCGCCCCGTTGCTGCACACAGTTGCTGTGCAATGGCGCTTGCTGACTGGTTTCAGGTTCTTTTCACCTGCAGGACGATATGTCGGTCATCCACTGCAGTTGTTTACCTGGGGCGGCCACCAACAACCTTTTTCACAGCTATATTCCCACAGTGACAGTATTTCCCTATAGGCAACTTTTAGTACTAATTTTGGAAGTCATCTTCCCATGTCTTCCACAATCTGTATCTGATATGCACTTTCATTTCGTTCATTCGTTTTAGCTGCAGATGCCGCCAAATAGGAAGAGTTATATTACGGTCACCCTGTATTATAAAGCACTATTTTGATTTTAACTCAATTAAAAAATGCTTTGTTGATATTCGGTAAAAAAGATTATTGATTGCTGTAGTTCAAATGCTCTTCATTTTATTCTCTCATAACGAAGAATTCTGTTTAAGCCAGTGATACTTTAGTAGAATTTTGATAGCATTTCAAATTAGTTTTTTAATCAAATTTAAAATATTTTCAGTTTAATTTCATGAATTTACATATCATAAAGAAGTTTTTGATGAGTTAAATGCAATAAGATAATCTGTAGTCGTCATTCACATATAGTCATTTCTTAAATGATTCCTACTTTTTCCATTACTCATTCAAAGGCTTTTTTTAAATTAAAGTGATTCTATGTCAAATTTTATTTCATTTAGATATTTTATTCACAATTGATTGCAACTGTAAATTAAAGGTCATCAAATATTTAATTTCTTTAAAAAAATGTAGTAATCGGGAAAAGTTTTAGAGAAAAACAGTAATTGAACAAAAATCTATAATTTTAAAATATCTAATATATATATATATATATATATGTGTGTGTGTGTGTGTGTGTGTGTGTGTGTGTGTGTGTGTGTTTGGAAAGGAATAAACACTGCAAGCTAAAGCGAAAATCCATTAATAATTAAATAAATCAATAACGTATGAGCCAAAAGATTTGAAACTTATATGATATGAATAATCAGTTCTAATAAAAATAAAAAAATAAAGTTTTATTTAGTTTATTTGTTATAAAAATAAGATATAAAGTTTTTAAACTTATTTATTTATTTTTACAAAGAGACTTGATGATTAAATATCTTGTGAATAAAAAAACTTAAAAAGAATCGCTCATAGCAATCGTAATGAAACTATAAAAACAATGCAATATTTTAATTGAATTTAACACTTTTCTTTACTGATAAATAAAGTTTCATTATTTTAATTATTATCTTCCACACTATCTATCCCCCCCACCGATATAATGACATGAACAAATTCACATGAATGACTGTCAAAGGCACTGACACCTTAAAGAGAACATTTACGCAATTGATCCGAATTTAAAATTCGGTTATGCGTCGAAAATGCCTCCGGCAAGACATTAAAGAAGGAGACGGTTTGGGCGAATCAGGGCTCTTAGGGTTAAAGAAACAGATTTATGAATACTTGAACGATCCTGACCTACTCGAAGGCATAAGATTAGAGTGAAATTTTCAGGATCCCTAGACAGAAATAGGCGGGAACTATGAATGAGCTCTATTGACCATCACTGGTCACGGTGTAACCCCTCAGGTAGGAGGGACTCGTCCTAGTAGGAATTGATTCAAACGCGCACCGTTACTATACTTACCAAGAACCAACTACTTTAACGGAGGCTTCTCATCCCCATATATAATGTGCCCTCCTTGGGGGACTATTGCACAGCATAAATGATGTGAAATAGAAATATTTAAAAGTTAATTTGATAATGAAGAAGTTTTCCTGTTATTTATATTCATTGAGAAAATAAAAACTTGGCAATTAAACTCATATTTGTTTTCAGAGCGTTATACTTTTGTAAAAAGGTGGCTTTCGGAACATAAATTTAATTACAAAGCAATTAAGAAATCAGTTGACAATTTTGGACCACCGTTCTGTTTGAAATGTGTGGAATAAAAATTTGGAGCATTAAAAGGTTTTGAATCAGAGATGTTTAAATTCCAGCCCACTTTGAACCTCTAATAAAACCTCGAAAGAATTAATCTCATTAACATTGGAAATGAAGAATTTGATCCATGGAGCAAAAGAACGTTCTGCTTGATGCAAATTTAAATCCGTACTTTGTACACCTGTTCTTATGCTAATATAATGAATAATCACTGACAAAGAAGAATTGACATATTTTTCGTCAGTTCAGGTTCTTAAAGGATGAAAATAAATACATCAAAATTGTAATCGAATGTGCAAAATTGATCTCCGAGTTTCTAAATCCATATTGCTTTACATTTGCAAGAAAACGGTTGTTTTTGGAAATGTTTGCAATTTAAGACTGACAAGGAGATTTATTTAGACGTTTAAACAGTTTTACATTTTCAGACTGATAATCTGCCTCAAAGTCAATAAGAATTTCAAAATTACTTATTTATATGATATAATTCCATACCACGCCAGGCATTGTGGGAACGTATTATATAAATGATGCAAGTGACAGCACGGCAAAATATTTCTGCAATTTTAAACGTTAGGTAACATTTCTCTTCTTTTCTTTCTTCTTTATTTTGCTTTTCAGTATTTTATTTATTACTAGATATTCTCAGGTAAGTAAGATTTTTTTTGTTTCAATTATAAATTACAGCAAATTAACTTAGGCTTGATTATTTTTATTAAAGTCTTTTCTGATTTTATATTTCCAAAGGAACAGAAAGAAGAGTGAATGAAATATTTGATATTTGAATTATAAAATCTGTATTTGGAATAAGTTTAATAAAAACAATTTTTAAAAGCACATTTTTACCAGCAAGATTAAAATAAAATTTTAAACATTGTTAGCTATTATCCTTTTTTAACTTAAAATTCAAAATTTTAAATATTATGGAGTCTTGAAAACAAGGTTTTTCAAATTTGCAAATAGGTGACGCCATTGATATGGAATAAAAATTTAAGTAAAATACAAATTAAGTACAATAAGTACAATACAGCAATACAAAGTTACAATTTTGTACAATTAAGTTAATACAATACAATAATACACATTTAAGTACAATTAAGTACAATTAATATTATTTATTAAGCTCTATAAATATTAAAATATTATAATATTATCGAGATTATTCAAATTTATAAAATTTTATGATGTGAGTGTGTCATAAAGTTAGAGAAAAATCGGTTATAAAATTTCTCCTTTAAAAACTTGAAAACTAGTTTTAATAAGATTGCACAAATAAATGAAATATTCTTTCCCAAAATTTAATTGATAAGAAGTTTTTACTTTTTGGCTGACAAAGAATTTCCGTTTGTTCAAGCTAAGAAAAGTAATAGGAAGGCGAAGCATAAAGTTAAGAAAATACCATGCAGCATTTTTTTTCATTTTTTTTATTCTATTTTTTTTTGCAATTAATTATTTTTTTATTTCATATTTTTACATCACAAGGCAATTAAACTTACAAATGAATAATTTATTGTGATCCCTAAAAATCATGTGCACGATTTTCTTTTCCTTCTTTATTAAAAGAAGAAAAAAGATGAAAAATTTATTAAACATGTCATTTTAAAGTAATGTGAAATTTATAGATTTTAAAAAAGTTTTGTAAACTTAATACATTTGTAATTTACAATATAAAGATTATAGAAGTAAGCATAAAAATATTCAATTAGGGCACAAAAATCTTTTTTTTTTCTTTGTGGAAGAGAATTAATTCATTGATGAATTAATTTTGAAAAAAAAAAGAAAATTTATTTCTACATAATATACCAAACTGTTTCATGAATCAAATGAATGACGCCAATTTTGACACAAAATATGTCCTATAATTATTGAGTTCACAGAATAATAATTTACATCCCTTTAAAATGTAATATATGAATATCAATCAACTGGGTTAGATTTTGCTTATGTTAATTAATGTTTATTATTACTTTATGTTAAATGAATTTGATCAAATCTTTTATGTCAGAATGAAAAATATTCTTTTAAAAAAATTGAATTAATTTAAGCTTTGAATTGTTCAAAATCCATTAACATACACACAATTCTATTTTATATTTTACAGTCTAATTATTCATCAAGAGTTAATATGTGAATAATTTTTATTGTGTAGAAATATACTTAAAGTAAGTAAGTTTGACTATTATATCAAGATGTAGTTCGTCTGTTAAGAAATAACTATATCATATTTTTTTCAATTTAAAAACATAAATATAAACATAAAAATGTGGGAAAAAAAGGAAACATATACATAAATTTGGTTAAAAAAAATTAATGCATAGTTATCATCTTGTCTCTGAATGCAATATTTTTTGAATCGCAACAAGTTCAAATCAATAATTAAGCCTACTTTTTCGGCTAAATAGCTCTTATGCGTGATAGTGGGGAAATGGTCTATTCGCAGCATATTTTTTCTGCTAAACAACATTGTTTTCTTAGTACAATGAATCCTTAATGAAGGACACAATTTGTTTACTTCTCATATTGCGAATTCAATGGCCAAACGAAATGGAAAAATAGAAAGAAAAATTTAATGAAAAATAGTCTGCAAGATCTTAATTATATAAATGTTCTATTAAAAAATAGAATTCTTTTTTGATCATTTCAAATTTTTTAGACTTTAATTTAGAACTAAGCATAGTAAATAGATCGGAATCTTCCAATCTATTTCTTTTTTCAAATTTACTAAATCGTAGCACCATTGGTATAGAAACATGATTAAAATTAAACTGCAACGAAATTAATCGATTTACAATTAATCAAGCTCCATAAACATTAAATAGAATGTCGTCATCGAGGATATATTAAGAAAAAAATCAAAATTGACTAAGGAATAAAATTCTCAATACAAAATTTCATGTTTAAGAAAATCAAACAAATCAATTTAAATAATAAAAGTTTTAAAAGAAAAAGTAGGAATAAATAGGACAAGCATTCTACACAATGGATTCACAAGTTGTTCAATGACTCTGACAAAGTGACGGAATAGATGACGCAATATTGAATTTATATGCGTCAAAACTTGCATAATATATATTTCGAAAATCATCAGTTTCGAATATAGATTTTTCTCCTCTCTCTTCTAAATTATTTTTTCAGGAATTAATAATTATTTTTACCCATTTCGCTTTAATATTGCTTCTTAATAAACATATTTGGTTTACTTATTTATCATTCTTTTATGAACTAATGTAAATAAGGCACATTTGATAATAATAAGTTATATCAAGTGGTTTACAAAAAAATGAAGATAAAATCATTTAATTAATTAATGAAGATAAATCATTAATTATTCTGATGATGATTAAGTGTGCATTAAAAGTGGAGTTACTTCGTTACTAAGAAGCTCTTAATTAAAATAAAGAAAAATAGAATTTAAATGGCTGTCAAAGGACTAGCCATTCAAACCATTCATATACATGTGTACTAGATTCAAAAGAAGCTAAAAACATCCAAAGAAAATAAACAACCCAGAACATAAAATAAAGAAGCAGGCTTAAAAAAAAGGCGGAGAATGTCTGAATGGCTCAAGCAGAAGAGCCAAAATAATATTCCACAATAACAGTATCATTGAAACATTATTAGTTAATAATAAAATTTACCAAAGAGAGGCTTGTTTAAACTTTGAAAATATAAAAATAGAAGAAGAAAAAAGACTTTTAAAGAAAAGAGAAAAAAAATAATGAAAAAAGATTTGAAATAATAAATATATACATTGGCTCAGTCTAAAATAGAGTCCATGATCAGGAGCAAAAGACTAGGGGGGGAAAAAAGAGTTTTTATTTTTGTATTTTTTTAAAATTATATTCATAAGATACCGCCCTCTTTTACAGTGCTTGACTTTCTCTATGCATATTTTGAAGGTCTCAGGTAGTGGTAGAGTCCCATTTAAAGCTTACAACTGCTAAAAAGGCATTAAAACTTAAAGTAATAAGAGGAATACAAAACGTATACAGCAAGGTATAACCAATAAAAAATTCTTTTTTTTTGTTGTAAAATAACATATGGCTCGACTGAGGGCAGAGTACAAAATAAGAAAGCTTAGTCCAGATAAGAGACAAAATCAATCAATGTAAAGATCCGTCGAGGATCGGTACTGCATTTAATGCAAACAAACAATAGACTGCGTCCCATCACCTACATTTTGCAGTCACAGATCACAAATTTATCTTTTCACCCATTCTCCGTCATGAGAATTGTGGGCCTCAGTGATTTATTGCCAACGTCTTGCCATTGCCAACAGGCAACAGCAATATTTTTTACATTCCGTAAGTGACGAGTAAAAATTCTTGCCCACTTCAAGGATATTATCCACATTTAAAAGTAGTGGGTATTAATAACAGAATATGGTGATTGAAAACAATTTTTTTACTTTGATTTCACATTTTTTTAATGCCGACGAAATTTTTAAAAACATATACTTATATTATAAGAATCGATATGATACATTATAACATGATATCTAATTCAAGAAGTCCATGATTAATGATATCTAAAAGTTAATCAAAATGATGCTACGCTTTGAAAGCCGAGAATATGTCCTTAAATGCATCGTTTTAGGGATAATACTAAGCATTTAATGTAAAGAAAAAACTACTCTGAGGTTTTCCTACTGTTTATGCTTAAATTTAAGTGCTTTGCTATTTAAATATGTTTGAATTGTAATTCTAAATTTTTTTCGCATATAAAAATTATTTTTTAATAATAGATATGTGTAAATGTATATAATACCTTATATTTTCATAACAAAAGGTGCTGAGGTTAGTAACAATATTAATCTTCAAGGTGTGAATAAAAGTAGAAAATTTTGTTTTAATTTTAGGACAAAATTTTGTTAAATCTTAATTTCTAAATAAATAGACCGAGATTAATTAATATGATTTCCAGAAAGAACTAAAATTTTATGAGAAAAATGGGTGTTGTCATTGGAAATTTTGAAGTTTGTTTTCATGTCAACATGTAGACGGGTACTTATGAAAATTTTAATCAAAGACCTTTCAAGATTACGTCAATTCTTTCTGAATGATACTTTTTTAAAGACTACACATTGGACGATGCCAGAACAAAGCTGCATGATTCTTTTTATCCGTGACTGTACATTGTTTCATACTTCTCTTTAATTTTCATTTAACTTCAGTTTAATTTTGAAGGGAGAATGATTAAATTTTAACTAATCCAGTAACATGCTTGCTGAATCGAAATACACGCTTAAAAATATAAGAGTTTACTTAATAACCATTGAACAGTGGATTTTTTTTATGTATTACAGAGTATATTTCATGACTTATGTATTACATCGAAGAAATTTTCAATAAATACTCAGTTATCTTCAATTAAAAACATCAATGTAATTCTGCATAAAAACAAAATGTTAAGATAATAATAAGTGATAGTAAAAAAAGTAATTATAAATTCCCGAATTATTTTTAAAAATTCATAATTGCTTGATTTTTAACAACAATTTTCCGCGGTATTGAAAGTTTCTACGAAAACTATGTTTCGAGCAGAATTTTGTTCAATATGGCAAACTAAACTAAATAAATCTTGCTCGATGGCCAATGATGGAAGACAAAAAGAGACCCATAATGAAATTAAATATTGGTGCTAAGAATGAAAACGATTTTGGTTTCTTTCAAAATAATGAATAATAATAATGAATCAAAATAATAAAATAAAGATTGTTGTAAAATGTATTTAAAAATAGGCTAACAAGTTAATTGTAAAATTTAAAACCAAGTATTTCACAGCAAATAAATTGATGTCATAAACAAACGAAAAAAAAAACTTTTGTATATTGTAAATTTACAAAAATAATTTTTTATACAGGAATATTTTTGTAAGAAACACCAAATTTTCGGTTAATTTTTAATCACTTAAATTTCAAAAAGCGAAAAAAGGGGGAGGGGAGGAAGAAACTCTCCGAGGTATACATTTCCACTCTCCAAAGTACATATGTACCAATTTCAGTATCTAAGTCAAACAGTCAACCCTGTAGAGAGCTAACTACATATAGTCATAAATACACGTAATCCACGTTATTATTTGAGAAGATACTGTGCTATGATGAATATTGTATCTAAATAAATGTATTAATTCTTTATTTTTCCAAATTTTTAGCAATACAATTTTCGGGAAGAATGTTGTTATTGTTTCATCGAGTAATTTATGTAATCCGATATGTAAATATCGGGTTAATAATTCGGGTTGTTCCGATTATCCTTTTTATTATGAATATAAGTTACATTTATGCCAATTTTTATTTTAATAAAAACATTTATTCCAAATATTTTATCGTTCACAAGATTGAAATTTTCTAGAAAATTTATTTATTTCGCCATTACTCTAAAAATACCTTTTTAATCAATCCGCCTGCAGTCCCTTTAACTCGCCGACACTAGGCGGTAGTTTAATCGGAAATCCGCTTTTGTAATTACTAGAAAGTTCCAATACTAGATGTGTACGATTATACCAGAAAATAAAAGGAAACAATTTCTAAATGAAACTGTAATAAACAAATTCATTTTAATGCGCAAATAAAGAGATAAATAAAAAAGAATAAAGAATTACAAGAAATGTGGGGTTTTTTTTTTCCTTCGTTAATTTTTTTTGCATTATATTAATTATAGACGTATTAGATACCAATTAGTTTGAATTCATTAGTCATAAAAAAGTATTTGCGTAACAATTCAAGTTTTAATGCGAAAAGTTTTCCTTATTGGCCACTTTTTCCTTTGGAGAAATCAACTGAAGTTGTTCGTTGTTTCCTCTTTCGGTCAGTTGCTATTTGTCCAAGACTTCGCATCCTTGACATATTAAACGGTTAATTGTTGCTTCTATTGCTGTAAAATTAGATGTTTAGTTTTTATCCTTACGCAATAACATGATGACGATCATATTTGAATTAAGAGACAACTCGTTGCTTGGCTTTGCGAGTCTATTGAGATAAAAGTTGAAAAATTATTATTAGAAATTTTGATTAAGAGTGATTTATAAACAAGGCTGATAAATCCGTATAGGCTAATTCCGAAATATGCAACCGGTAAGTATTTATTTATTTATTTAACTTGCTCAGAAAAATAAACATCTTTTTTTTTTTTTTGTAACTTCAATATTAATTTTGTTGCTCCGGCATTTTATTATTTCATTAGATGTTGAATGCGGATTTGTTCGCAATACCATGGATATTTTTTGTTAAGACACGAGCTTTATATTTGAAGTGTGCAATGATTTGTTGAATAATTAAACTTCTAAAAAGCAATATGTATGATTACTAATTATTATTCAGATTTATTTATTATTATTATTTTGAAATTGTAGTTGTAAATGATAGTCAAATCTTTTTCATGGTCTCTTAAACAATCCAGCACGATTTTGTGTCAGATATCGGAAAAAATCCTAAAACTTATTCAACTGACTTATTTGTCATGCTATAGAATTATTTACATGCGTTCATCTAGAAATATGTCCATTGTAGTTGTAAAAAATGGAAATCGTCAATGAGATTTAGAATAAGTATTTATTTAAAAAGTAGTGTCATTTAGAATTTTATTATTCATCGAATCTATTTCGATAAACATTTTATAATTAGATTATTTGTCATAAGATTGCATTTATTTAAGATTTTTTATATTTAATTTTTATGCCTGAAAGCGTAAATGATAAAAGTTAGGAGGATAATTTTTATCTCTATTCATTTTATGGCAACATTGTCCTGAAATTGAAAAAAAAATTTTTAAAGGAGTACAATTCTTTGTAGAAAAATAAATTATTTCATAATAATATGCTGTTTAAAAAATATGTGGAAAATAAGAGCATGTTAGAAATAACTTAATAAATTATAATGAATTTATTAAATTGATATTATAATGTATTAAAGAGCTCCTTATTTAATTTTATTATGATACATTTCAAGAATTTATTCAATTATTACAATAATATACTAGAAGAATTCTTTATTTATTTCATTAAATGAAATTCTGGGGGTTTTAATATCTTTAGCCTTGAGGCGTCTCTCTAGATTTCCAAACTCAGTAGGAATTATTGCACTCCTGAGGAGTAGAACATTATAGGCAAAATACTTTTTACTTGACATTGAAATGAAAGTTTCCCGGTGCTTTTATATAGTTTTAACATTTTAAAAAACGCCGAAATATAAATTAAGTGAAACAAGAAGCAAGGATGAATAATTGTCTGATACATTTTTAATCCTCGGTCCTCTATCTAAAAGCATGATAAAAGTATTTCTAAAAATTCAGAATGATAAATTGAAAAGCAAAACTAACTACTTGCATTTAAATCTGTTATTCAAAATTCTTGAATAATTGAAAAAGCGATAATTTTAAACCAAGTCTGCGTATTGAAAAAGCCAGAAAAGTATTTGTTGCTAGAACTGGTTCATATTGCCTAACCCAGTACTGTTTGCTTCCCTGATCATGGTAATAATTTATTTTGTTTAAATTCTGAACATATGCATTTCCTTGAAACAAGTACATACTTCTTTAGGTTCAATTGATAATATTTCACACTTTTATCTGTTTCAGCTGTTGAAATGCATAGAATAGTTTTGTACAGTTTAAGCATTTCTATATCATGATCTTCTTTATTTAAAATTTTATCTGTTTTTATTTGATCCCATTTACAATAATTTGATATTTAATCTGATTTTTTTAAAAATCTTTTTATTATATTAGTAACTACCATATTTGTAGGAATCAATTATTATTGTAAAAAAAATAAATTTGCAAACTTTTTCATCACAATCAATTTAAAAATGATCCTATGAGAAAATATAGACTTATTATTTGTGGGAGTCTTAATAATGTTCTAGAGAGCTTATTAAGTAATGTCTTTTTTTTCAAATCAGCTTATTAATTAACCAGTATCAATTACAGCAATGCTCATGCTTTATACAGAACATACCTAATTATCCGGTAAAATGTTGGGTATTTAGCTTCTGGTATCCGTAACAAATTGATTTGAAGAGAATATATTTGAAATAATAATAAACTACAGCTTATTGTCTCAGAATTTAGTTTATCTTTTTTCTCAATATAAAAATTGGGAATGGAGTATACTGTACTGTGTTTTTCACAATTAGAAATACATTATAGACTTAGAAATACATTATAAAATAAGTGAGGATTATTATTTCGATTTAACATAGGAAATGAGCTTTCTTACTTCTAGTAATGCATCCAGTCTCCTATTCAGCTATCTACAACCATGCTATCTGAAAAAATTTACTTCAGCCATAGAAAATGGTGATATAGCTTTTATTTTACTCTCAGAAATTGCAAGATTGCCATTAAACATCAAAACGAAATTTGATATTTTTTCAAATTGGTACTCTTCCAGCGTGTCATCCTCGGTCAGGCCCTGAACTCCAACATTATCTTTGATGCACTAATAATGGGTATTCATTTTGTCATTTTCATCATAATCGATCAAAATATACACATTTTTTTTAAAAAAATGAATGATTGAAAAACCGTATATGATTATTTCCTCCATCTCCACAGCCTCCGTTTCTTATTGAATGGAGTCAAAATCATCACCTTCAACTACCTACTACAAAATCCTTTTTTACCCCTTAAGGTCATCTTTCTTGTTTTCTTCATAACTGAGGCCAAGCAACAATGAAGGGATTTTAATAACCAACTTTCATACTTGAAAATTTATATTATGCAGACTACGTGATAGATTCTTACAAAATTTAGTTCTTAATTTTACATAAAGCAATTAATACTATTGGTGGAATGAAACACTATCCATATTCCTACATTTAATATTACCCCTTATCAAATGCGAAATTATTAAAAATGCATGAGAAGTATAGGATTTGTTACATTAAAAATCTGTTCCTAAGTTTCCTAAGATGAAAACTGTCAGGGCAATTAAAATTATTATTCTGTCTCAGACGTAAATCCAAAACTGTAGACTGGATTCTGCGCTAAAACATTATCCGCGCAGAATATTCTTCCAGGAAGTGTGCAACTTAGTAGTTTACCTTGCAAATAACCGATATATAAAGTTTTGATTCTTCTTTTTTTAAAAAATTTTGTTGCAATTTAGCAAAGTAAACGTTAGAAAATAACACTGAAATAGCGAGAGAGTGTTATTTTCTTATCTTTCTCTAGCGAGCCTTAAAAAAGTCATAATTCCCATACTCACCACATGTAGTGAGTATGGGAACATTAAACAATTACTTCTTGTTCTCAGTTACTCTTTTCTGAACCTATTTTATTTTATATGTAACTTTATATTATGCGCTTTTATTTAATTTCATTTATTTTATATTTTTAACGATGGAAGTTTAAAATGGATTTTTCAATGACTTTCTTATGTAATATTTTAGAATGTTGCTTCTTCGAGTATAATAAATAGCTGCATGGTATTTTAATATTTTCAAAATTTGATTACAAATTTTGTTTGAATTACAATAGAGTGAATTTTAAAAATTATTCTCTTTGAGATTCTATGTACACAATTAAAATATCTTCTTATTAAATTTATTTAAAATAAATATAAATTCAACAATAAATTTTGCATAGCATAATAGGAGCATGTGGATAAAAATAGAAAAATATGTTATCTTATCAGAATTTAATATCAGAACATTTATTAAGATCTTTTTTCTGATATCTTAATAATCAAAAGAAAGACCTTAAATAAAAGGAAGAAAATAATAGCCGAGCGATACAAAAGAATACAAATTAACTCTAATTTTTTTCATTATCAATCAAGGTTTGTTTTACGATCAATTAACGGCAGTTTGCATATTTTCAGCTTATATTTCAAAATGGATAGTTGTCCAAGGAACTCTTCTGAAAATATTCCATGGCAAGCAACCCTTGAGGGAATACTAAGTAATTTGAACGGTAAAAATATTTCTATATCTTTTTCTGAATAGTTAACACATTTTCTAAATAGTTAACACATTTCAATGAAACAACTATCAGATCCAATAGAAAATGCATTTTTTCTCACTGTCTGTTTGTAATGTGATAAGAATGCTTTTTATTTAGAACAATAATTTCAAATAATAGGATATCCCATTGCTTTCTTTGGAATAAATAGGTGTAATATTTTGAAAAAATATTCACCAAATTTGTAATTAAATTAAATATGAACGGAACAAATATCAATGATATTTTATAAAATTTTGCTCGAAAATTTTACAGCAAAAGAATGCTGGCTCTTTGGATGTCGTCATAGCCACGTAGAAGAATAACATAAAAGAATGTAGTCAATTCATTTGGCTTCATAGTTGCGTAGAAATGCAAAATAATGCAGACGATTCGCATGACGTGATAGCCATGTCTAATCATGTAAAAGAATGTAGTTTATTCACATGATGCATTTACCACAAAATATTTTGCTGTGACATTATATTTACATGAAACAAATAAGGCATATTACATAATTAAATAAACTCGGAGAATTTCTCATAAATTGACCGCATTGTACTTAAACACTTTGCCTTTTTTTTAAATATTATTATTGTTTGTATTATTATTTAATATTATGTATGTCAAAAATTTCATAGCGTGTAATGCAATTGCTCAATCGAAAAAAATAATTTTGAATGACTATTAAAGATTTAGATTATAATTTAAATAAAATAAACAATTTTTGAAAGTGTTGTGAGAT
Source organism: Argiope aurantia (assembly GCA_026543865.1). Taxonomy (NCBI): domain Eukaryota; kingdom Metazoa; phylum Arthropoda; class Arachnida; order Araneae; family Araneidae; genus Argiope; species Argiope aurantia. Next base: position 45,017 of record JAPMOR010079580.1, on the reverse strand, counting down.
AAATAGCATTTTCTGAAAGATTTAGACTTCTCATCCCCAGACTTGCTAATTTATGATCTTGCCTTCTTTCCTAGGAGAATTTCGATATGCCATCGACACAAATGCTTTGCAGCATCATCCAGTATCAAAACAGTTAACGACTGAAGCTCTCTTTATGTTGTAAGTACTTCGCAGAACGAATGAAAAGTCTGTCTCTAAATTTAAAGGTACACAGAACAAGTAAATTTTGCAACTTAACTAGGAGAAACAAATAAAAAGTGTACCCACTCTATGGGTTCTATTTAGTGAGTTACAGGAAATAAAAGAATACACGAGCTAGCAAGATAAGGAAATTATATCGCTTTAGATGCAAGTTATTTCATAACAAACTTGAAAGTGATTTGAAGATTTGTTGTTGTTAGTACATAGGTAACTTGCCAATATATCAATCATGCTAATAACGACAAGTTAGACTATTATGTATGCAATAGTTACTGCTATTGTTAATTTACATTTTACAAAATCTGTACTATACACTATTCCTGTTAAATTTTACTACACCATTTTATTTAATTTACTGGTAAAGAACTCTCTGTAGAGGTAATCTCTTGAATTTATTTTGATACAAAAATATGTTTCTGTGTGATATCTATCCTTAAAATTCAGGAATTTTAAATTTCCCAGTTGATATAAATATTTAAATTAAATTTGTATATATGCAATAAAAATATACTTAGCAAAAATATCGAGTGTTCACTACTTACTTAAAAATTCGTGAAATTTAGTACAGAAACAAAAAAAAATGATACAGAAATTTTTAGGTGTTTTTACAATTCCTAATAGTTTATTTATTTTTTATATAACAAAATGTTGTTCACTATGCTATGGTACGAACGGTTCACTAAACTAAGCTTGCATACGTTAACTAATTTTTTTTCTTATTCTGTTTTAATATGAGGAATAATCATTATATTACTCTAATGCGCAAAATATTTAATAATATATTTCAAATTATTGGATGATTATTAGAAGACTTTAAAGAGTTTTTTAACTTAACTTAATTAAAAAAAACCCATTAATATTTCACTATTTTGCTCAGATAAGGAATGATAATATTCAATATCACTTTAGAATATCTTTAAAACGATCAAATTGTAAAGCGTTATATTCGTACTATATTGCAAGTGTCCTTTTAATAAAGAAAATGCATTTATTTTATTTACTTCTAATTGTAGTGTTTATTGCGAGTCAATAAAAAATAAAATAAATAATGTTTTTAACCGAATTTTGTTTCTGCTCAACTTTTCGACTACCAAGATGGGTTTAAAATGGTCATAGATCGAATATTTTACTTTTTTTGCATTTAAAACATATTTATTAAAATTACTTTCTCAGAATTCGTTTAAAGTGCCTTCTTTTTAATTTTGCCAATTTCGCACACCTCATTTTTTTTTTATTGAAGAGCTTTGTATTAAAACTCTATTCTAAATCAACACATCATAAATATTCTAGAAAAAAAAGAAAAAGCAGTACTGTAACTTCTTCGCATACCACTATGTTTACATGCTTGCGATAGATAGAATAATGAGAACTTATATAATTACTAAATAAGAAACTAAAAATCATTAAGCCATAGTAAATATGTAAAATTTAAAAACTAAATTATATCAATTAATAAAAAACAATGCTTTTATATCAAACTTTGACAAAACTTTGAAGTCGAATTTTTCATTATAAAAACTTTTCTTCATTCTAAATAAAAGTAAATAGATTAGAGTATTATTTACATTGGGTAATCATTGTATTTTGATTCGAACATTTTCTTCTATACAAAATCATAAAAAAGAAGAAATGAATAATCTTTCATCATGAAAGAAGGTATAAATGATTAATATACTAATTCTTAATTATATATATATATATATATATATATATATATATATATATATACACAATGAATATAATAGAAATAACAGAAAGTTTTTATAATAGAAAGTATAATAGAAATGCGTATAATAGAAAGTAAAACGATAAGCATGTTACTATTTTCTCGTTAAAATCTTCGTTTGAAATCAATATTTAAAGTTTCGTGTGTTATAATTTAAAGATCGCCTTATCAAATCATCATATTTATCATGTTTAGTAAAAATATTGCTGTACGTAATATACAGAATTAGATTGGGCAAACTTTTGTTTCAAAAACTTAAGAGCCTTTCAGAAATTTTATGTTTAATTGTCAAAAGAATTGGGTGAATTAAAAATATAAAGATTTGATTCGTATACAAATCTTTTTTTTATTTTGACGAAACTTAAAGATTTAATTTTTTTTTTCAGATATATCATTCTCATCTTTGTAATTCTTGCCATTATTGGAAGCTCAATCAGTGCTATTGAGCTTTTTTGTAAAAATTTTGGAAAAGAAATAAAATCTTTGATGATTAATGGCAATGTGAAATCCTCAAATACAGCTGCATACACTGACATCAAAGAGAAATCCTTTGAGCCTTCAGTCTGTACAGGTACTAAATCAAGATGCATGAATATTTATAATGCCAAGCAAGTAATGCGAGACGGATTTCATTTGGGTTTCGAACTGATACTACTAAATGGTGAGACACGGAAATATTAAGCATATTTTAAGATAATGTACAAGATGTTTTTAAGATAACTTAAGATGTTTGAAATTAATTGTAAGAAATACGTTCTGTCAAAATGCAGTTAAAATTAGTCCTCATGCTTTTTTAAATATAGGATTTTAAAGCGTACAAAAATTTATGTTCTTAACTTGGAATATAGCATTATACACTCAGATGGATTATACATTTAACCGAAAGAATATCTAAAATCTGTATTTCCAATATAAATATTATTTTGGGTTTCTTAACGATGTTGTTCAATGAGTACACAGTGCTTACATTCAATATAATTAAACTTGCATGACTACTGCAGTTTGTGCAATATTATTTCATATTCATAAGTTAACATCATAACGGAAATGTGTGCAAACTAATGTCACTGCACAGCTATATTAAATAATGCCTCTAAGTTTTGTGATTCTTCCTCTTCTCCGGTTGCCTGCATATCTTTGAATTCGAACAAGACAGAGCATTTTTTAATCTTGAATTATCTCTTCAGTAATGACATGGCAACAATTTGCAGATGCGCAGATAATTAAATTGCGTTTCTTTGCAGATACCCATCATATTGCTCGGATTTTATTTCCTATGATGTTTTATTTATGGGATCATCTGAAAATTTGATTTACATATATCGGGAGTTTATAAGTCTCCGTGGCGCTGCTTTTCTGGTATTGAACTGTGGATTTCAGATACAGGCTGAAATTATCAACAGGACCAAAATACAGTTTGTAATAGAAATTGTAATTGTTTCGATTAATTAACATCGTCAAATGGGTGTGCATGGGTGTCATCATGTTGCAGTTAGTGCTGAAAATAGGAACAACTGTTCCTTTTTGCCATAAATCCAAATCTCATAGTGAAATAGAATATTGGCCAAATTTGATTACATTTGGTTAAAAGGAAACCATCATAATTGAGATATGGACATTTAACGTTATTTTATGGCCAAATTGTACTATTTGTAGTATAACATGTATTTTATGTACAAAAGGCAATTTTTTTGGATATTTTCACCGCATAACTTTATTTGGAACAAAACCGAAAATAAATTCAAAATTTAGACGAAGAAAACTACAATGAAGATACCAAGGAAAAGAATGCAAATACCAGTTTAAAAAAATTTAAATCACTTATAAAAAGTCGATAAACTCGTTTTGAAACATTTGAAATAGTTCAAAATAATTAATTGGCGAGATTGTAGTAGAAGATGCATGCTGATCAAACGAAGACCTATCCAAAATATTAAATACTAATGAATTTATATCAAATTGTCTAAAACAAAGTAAGGCATTTGAATAGTTTGTTAACCAGGGGTGTAGTGAGTTCAAGCATGATTTTGTTGTAGAAATTGAATCGGAAGAAGATCGAACTCAGTTTTCTGGCTGCTCTCTTGTAAATCATTAACTAAACTTATACATCTTTGAAAAACCGGTCATTATTTTTCGAACAAGCATTATTCAAATGCTACTGGAACTTTAACAATGAATTCATCGTTGATTTAATTAAATTCATCGTTCAAAGTGATAAGTTTATTAACAGAAAAACCTCATAATGAGCACTGCATAGAATTTCAAATTACCTTGTATGAAGGAGATACATGCCTGGAGTTACTTTTATCTCCTCCGCACAAACTTTGGTGAATAAAAATCATTAACATTTCTTTCAAACTCCTCAGCAGTCCCCTGAGACGAACTGATTGAATGGCTCTGCTTTTGATCGTAAATGTACCTCATCTTAACCAATATTCTTCGCCAAGATTGGTATATGGATGGATCAATATAAAACTTTCCTTCGCAACATTATATATTACCTATATAGTGCACTATAATCTTTGTTGTATTGTGAAAGAGAATTTTGAACACAGTGGTTAACGAAGACACAAAGAATTATTTAGAAAAATAAAATGTAAATATATTTTGATTTAAATGGGCGATAAATATAAAATGTATAAAAAAAATCCAAACAGTTTTTAATGAAACAACATCTTGAAATCAGGAAAAAGTTTTTAATCTCAACATATTTATTAAATTTGAGAGGACAAAATAAGTAGAAAAAGTCGGATAAGAAGAAATGTCAGAGGTTGTTAACTTCTGATATTCTGTTCTGATGTTCCAACAGGATATCAATACCTGATTAAAACAAAGTAACAGAAAATTTTCAGGATAGAGCTGCACATGTTCACGACTTCTTTTTAAGATGCAACCAACCCGTTCAAAATATTTCGTAGGCCTTTTGAAATCAAATACCAAAAATTTGAATTTTTGGTATCCATTTCCTATGCCATATCTCCAACTCCCTGAGGGGGGCGGTATGATGATTGGTTCTCGCCACCCTGGTGTGTACATAAATAGGTGGGGGATCTGGCTTCTCCCATCGATGACGGGACGTACTTCCTTCGGGAAGGATTGTACCTTGACCGGTGATGGCCCTTAGGACTCAATCATAGTTCCCACCAGTGTTGCTGTTGCGGCGGTCCGGTCATTCAGTGTTAGTTGTCCGTGTGTTTTCGGACGAGTTGGAGTCAGTGATATGACTATGCCATATCTCCTTTTTTTTAGCTACTTTTATATTAATTTTTAAGAAGTAGGCAAGCATTTCAATTAATCTTTTCATTTCAGAATAAAGGCAGTCTTTAAGAAATATGCAACTCTGTTGAATGTTGAATTGAAAATAGTTCTAAAATCAAAATTCTGCTACGGCCAATAAAAACATATTAATTTTTTTTATATATATATTCTGAACATGTGGTTGACAAAAGAATGACTAAATGGCAAAAATAGATGATGCTTTCATCCATATATATCTGAAAAATCGATGAAATTTATTTCTTTTGAATCATATTATTTGTCTTAAATCTGTAACAATATATTAAAAAAATGTAAGTAAAGTTTTTTCATTAACCAAAATTGCACCAGACGTAACCCAAAATTAAAAATTTTGAATTTAACCTATTTCTGAAGTAAACTAGAAAGGCAGAGTTGATATGAACTCTTCCCACAAATTCGGATTATCAGCTGATAGTAATTTTTTTTCATGAAATATCTGCTGCTGAAAGCAGTTCTCCAAACATATAAGCTTAGTGTATTTTAATCAAAGATAACTGAAACGAAATTTTAAAGAATTCATGCATGCATTATTTTATTTCCTTACCTGTCGATGGTCTCGCAACGATATGGTCTCTAATATTTTCTAATTACATTAATTAAAATTTCTTTATAATTAATATTTCTAGTTCCTATGTGCCAAAATTCCTTTAATTTGACGAATAAATTAATCAAAATTAAATCGAGGGGAAATACACAAACAGTAGGAATTCGAGTATGACTGTTTTTTAACTGCAAATGAATCAATAATATGATTTCAATGGCTTTGAAAGCGTTGTGCATAAGGCAAAAAAATTTTAACATTCTGAGCAGATAATCTATTTCAGTAATGAAAATTTATATAATAAATCATTGATCTGAAGTAATTCGTTTTTCTAATCTTTCTAGATGTTTGGAAAAACTGTAAAAAATGTTTCGAATGCTTCAGCATTCAGAACAATTGCAGAAAACTGCTAAGCACGGTTTCTGGAGAAGAACATCTGAACTTTCTTCATGGAATTAAAACACTTGCTCTTCTTTGGGTTATGATTAGTCATATCAGCATGTTTTATGCCACCATTTTAAGTAAGTATAGCACATTATGAATAACAATTGTACCGGCTGTGGCATATAAATCAGCTGCTTTTCAAAACTACATATTCCTTAGACTTAGAGAGAGAAAGACATTCTGTTTCCAGTCTCTTAACATTATCTTTTCAGTCGATGTCGTGCAACCACGATTATTACAGAAAAGCGATTGTATTTGCAATTGTTGAAACAGCAGCATAGTTTCTTCACATTCATATGTATGCATAGTTATAATTTTAATTTTTTTTCTTTGTAACTATTAATTATTTTATATTTATTTTTTGTTTTTTTTTCATTTACTATGTTATGATAATAAGTGCAATAAGCATAAGCCTTATAAAGTTTTTTTTTTAAAATTCATAATATAGTTCTGTTTATTATTACTCTAGATAATTTTATTTTTTAATTATTTCTGCTTTATCTTCTGTAAATATTCTGGTGTTTAATAAAATTCCCTTAATCCCCTATTAACCAGAATAGTTACGGGTACGGGAGGTGTGAGACGGCATTCTGTTCAATATCTTTATGATGTTTGCAATTCTTAGGTTTAATTGAAATAACTAATATCTTTTTAGGAAGTGTCACTGCAGAATTTCAGCATTTTTTGGAAATGGCCCCGACTCAATTTCTTTTAAATGGGATCTTTTCAAACGATATATGTTTTGTTCTGAGGTAAGCAATGGTTATTGGTTCTGTTTTCAGGATTTTTTTAAAAACTTTTTTCAAAAAATCGTCGGTTTTCAACTGTGCCGTTTATTTAAATTTCGGGCCTCACGAATTTTTAACTCCTTACAGTAAGATTTAATATTGTAAAATTGTTGTTAATTATGGCACTCGTCGTTGACAAGCCCGCTTGACGAAAGCAGCGATTTAAGCCGAGTTTCTTGTTTTTTCAGTAGTGCCATCTAGGACAAAGAGTAAGACGTAGCTACTCAAACGTCACATTCGCTTGCAAAACCCCCTTTTTTACAGGGGGGGGGGGCACATTCACACACCTCACAGATAGAACACATATGAAGAACAACCATGCTCGAACCGGGACGCCCAGATCACTGGGAAGACGCGCATACATGGACGTAACGGCTTGAAAAATCGTGCATGAAATAACCATTTAATTTTTATTTCAGAAAACTTAGTTTATTTTATAATTCTTACACATTTCTAATTGAAATTATATTATTGATATGGATATAATTGTATTTCGTATAATTGTACTTCTTCAAAAATCTGTAATGATCTCGGATTAGCTCCTAGTTTTCGCGTTTACTTCAGGTACTCCCATAATTTTTTTTTAGTTCAGGCACATTATCCATTTCCTTCCAATTCTCTGATGATGTGCTATGACTCCAGAGCACTCGCTAAAATCATTTATTATTCGCTTAGCGTGTTTTCGTCTTCTTGGTAATAAATATTTCACCATCAATAGTTTCATTATCAGTATCAAGTAAATGTGTGCTTATTTCTTTTGATTTTTTTTAATCCCTCCAATCACCTTGATCTAGTGTGCTCTACTCTTATTCGTTACAGTATTTATTTCACAGCGGGTATAAGACAGATGTTTAAGCTAAATGTTTATAAGAATGATATCCTCAAGTTAACAACAATTTAACCGTAACTTGTATCAAGACAATCTAACGGTAAACAATGTGTAATAATGATCTATGATATCAACATAAGTAAAAGTGCTGCCGGATTCAGTTCACTGCACATTTGAAACGGAATTTACTATCCTATTCAACAGTAACTTTAGTCGCATGATGAGTGTAGTTCGTCATTGATTTTTCATGCCATATAGCACAATGATGAGCTATACACGTCCCTTTACTGGATGGGGTTAAATGCTACTCTATGTTTCTGAACCTAGAATTAAAAAAAAAATCCTATAATATTTATCGTGGGCATTCCGAATACGTGCCATTTAATTATTATTTCCCAAATTAATATTTCTTTGTAAAAAAAGTAATTAATACTTATTTTCAATCAATTATGTAATTATAATGAATTAATAACATAATCAATTCATTATTAACTTTATATTCATAGCATATTTTATAAGACATTCATTTGCACTCAGATCTTGTTATCATCTAGGTAAATGTAAGTGGATTAGCAATATGGATATATGGATTAGCAAAATAACATGGATTAGCAATAATATCTGTTAATTCTTTTAAAAAAAATAACGTCTTTGATATCAAATGATATAATTGGACCGGAAAAGGATTAAGAAGTTAAGGGTCTAAAATATTTAGCCTGACTGATTTTTATAAACCGGACATAAAGGCAATGTTCAGTTACAATATTACAAAATAAATATTAATTGTATTAAATAAGAAATAGATGATGCAACCTCCCCCCAAATGTCAAATACTTATCATATATTCAAACCATCGGGAGTGGTCTCCAAAAATCTTTCTCACATACTCTCTAATAAAAGTGTTATACCAGAAGAGGCCTTGCATGATATTGACGTACAATAGTTACGAAATATTAATCTTTGACTGGAATTTAACATTTTTACTGAATCTATCGCATCATCCTTGGCGAATATTTTGGCAATTAAATCCTAGCATGTTGTTAATAGCATCCGAAAATCTGCTGTCTTTTAGATGCATTTTTTTTAATCTATTGAAATAAAAGTTTGTTAAAAACCTACACTTCAGTCACAAAATCCTATACCAAATTTAATATATTTAGCTTACTGGTTTTTGAGCTAATGTGTTGATATATTTCTGAAAGTACAGACCACAGACGAACAGACGAACGACCAAATCCAACCCCTCATTGGATTTAGCTCAGAATTTTATAAGTGTCTACACTATAGATGTTAAATGTTTACCGGATTTTATGAATCTTACTCTCTTAGTTTTGTAGTTATAGCGTCAGCTTATATTCGATTATCCGGACAGACAGACTTTTTCTCAAAGGAATTTGCTCAAATT
>JAPMOR010079580.1:0-13055 GCA_026543865.1 Argiope aurantia | reverse complement strand
CAGATTCCTTCTAATATTTTATTCAGATTCCTTCTATATTTTATTCAGATTCCTTCTAATAATTTAAATGTCTGATCTGTGCATTTTTGTAAGAAGTTTTTTTTTTTTAAAAAAACTTTTATAAAAATATTATTTAATAAAAATGGCATATTTTTAATTACTGTATAAAATGTGGAATTTTTAAAAATTGGTTTAGGCATTACTGCATTTTTTTAGAATTTATTATCAAAATTATTGAGTTTTTGAAATTGTTTTTTATCGCAATGAAAAAAGACAGGTCAAATATTAAAAACATTTTAAAACTATTTTTTTAATTAAGACTTTAAAATTTTCAAAAATTACTTTCTCCTTTTCATTCTTTAATTTGTAATTTTTTTTCAATAGCGGAATTTTGAAATATATTTTTTCACTAATTCACAACCAAGTGGTGCATTGTAATAGTGTACTTAAGAGAATGCGCCTTATATGGAATAAACATTTAATTGAATAATCCGATTAAATGATAAAATTTTAAAATAGTTCATTGTAATCGAGAATAAATACTGCAAAAAATTGGAACCCCTGCTCCCCTGAAAGTGAGAGAAAAATAAATGACAAAGGATTCCTAAAATCTTATGTTTTTCATGGCTAAAATGCAGTCTCAAAAAGACGACTCACGATCATCAAAAGTACGAGCTAAAATCAAGTTGTGAGTTGCGATGATATGTGTATCTACTGAGCTGAAAATGTCAATAAAATCTTGGGGAAAAAAAAGAATGTTGGTAAATAACTCAAAAATTTTCAAGACCACCGGCAAAATAAGTTTAGGCCAATGGATTATTTCAGAGAAGCAAACAATTGTTTTTGTTTCTTTTCTGGAAAATGATGGCGATCTTTTAAAAATCACCTTAAAATTAAAAGTTTTATCCTTTTAATGATATTAATTAATTTCTGCATATTGTTTCTTTCATATTTTATTAATTTAAAAAAATTAAACGCATGAAAATTAGTGTTAACTTTAAACTATACTCACTTTTTTTTAAATTTATGTTTTATTTTATTAGATACCGTTTTATCAAGTTTTATTTGTTTTGAAGTGGTGATTTAATTATACCAAAAATTTATACTGGCTTAAAATTAAAAATATTTATTCTTTCCAATGATACCAATTTTATTTTGTTATAATCTTTTCTTTTTTCCATTGTTGTTAGTTCTTTAGGAAATTTAACATAGATCATTCGAAGCATGGAAATTTAAAGGTACTCCTATGCTGGGCAACGTTGATTTTAATTAACTCTGACAGTAGTTTTTTAATTTCCCTTTTCTTTTAATACATGTTTTAAAGTGTTATAATATTTCATACAAAAATACTGTCTACGTTAAAAATTTTACACGTGGGCGGATTTTAATTCCAAAGAAAGTTAAGTATATGATCCAAATATAATTCATGAGGTATAAATTTATATTTTGTGCTGCCATCTATGGCTATGATTATTTACTAAAGCGCGTTTATTCTACTAACTCTTCAAAAGACAATATTTTTTTTAAAAAATCGTCAATAAAATAGTTATATACCTAAATATTTCAAAACTAATAGAACAATAAACTTATACTACTTAATTCTTTTAAAGTACTTAGACAATTTATTTATCTCAAGGAAAACTGACAGTGATAGTAATAAATCAATCAGATAGTGAAGCGCTGCCATCTACTGCTTTATTTGTATACCAAAACTCATTTTTCTGTTAAATCGCTAAAGATTACACTGTCTTATTTTTTTTAAAAAAAGACATAAATGTTAAAAACATCATTAAGAATATTAATCTTAGTAACAAAATATATTTATCCTTCCCTCAGGATATAGAACACATATACATTGAGGAGGAATAATTTTCTCAGAGACGCGAACAATTTAATTTTCATCAACAATCTATTTTAATTACATAAAAAAACACGCTTTTCCTGATAAATTATTCTAAACAGCTTTTCTTAGGAAAAATAGAATAAGCAAAAAAATACTAATAACAAATTTTGTATTTGACAATAGGGGATTAAAATTGTAACGATGGTTGCCATCATAACAATTGACTCCATCGCCGTGCCGCGATACAGAGTTTTACACTATTTACTAATACGATATTATATATTTATTATATTGGGAAATCTCTATATTAGAATATTAGAAGCAAAGATCTCTATATGAGATCTTTATATTAGAATGCTCTGTGTTAGATCTCTCTTTAATCTATCTATATCTATAACTATATCTAAGTAATCAATCTAAAGCAAGAAATAGTTTGAAAACTAAACTAAAATGAAAACGAAAGCGAAACAACTTCAAAATCGCAACAAAAATTATTATCTATTCAAATAAAAACCAAAAATGGAACAGGTAAAAACTTCATAGTATTTAGAGAGCGCAAATGCAGCTACTTCTAAAACACAGATGAACTGATACAAAAGTATAAAGATCAAGTTAAATGGAAAAACAAATAAACCAAATAAAAAATATTAAAAAAAGAATAAAAAAAGAAGAATCCGGCCTGAAGACTTTTTCAAGGGTCGCCCTCAGGCAGGGATTCAAAAAAGGGATTTTTTCTGTTAAGGAAATTCAGACATTACGTCTAATAATAATTCCTTCGTGACCCGAAAATCCCCTGAAATTAGGCCTAAGAGATATACCATTTTAACAGAAAGGAAAATACAAAACAACCAATTAGAAGAAAAACCACTAATAAGTAAAAATACAATAACAAAAAACACCAAAATACCATAAACAGACACAAAAGAAATAATGAAAAGGCAAAAAACATACCCTCAACAGTCCAGAAAATCCCAAGCTATCATTGTCACCGGATTCTTCTTTTTTTAATCTTTTTTTATTATTTTTTTTAATATTTTTTATTTGGTTTATTTGTTTTTCCATTTAACTTGATTTTTATACTTTTGTATAACTATATCTATCTATATCTATAACTCTATATTAGATCTCTATATTAGAATCAAAGAATATTAGAAAAAAATTGCAGAAAAATTAGCAAATGGTATTTTTATTTGCATCTATCTCTTCTAGTGTGAGTATATTATATTTTTTTAGAATGCTCAAAATCTTTAAAATATTCATAAAAAAACAAAAACATTTTTTTTTATTTGTATCAATTTTGTGTCATCAGATATATATTTGAATGTTGTATCGCATAATAAAAATCCTATTTAGCATTCATAATTATTAATTTTAATAAATACTCTAACAAAATCTCAGTATTCAAGTTTTTAATGCAGTAACTGCTTAAATCTAAGTTGTAGTTGTTGTAAGTAAGGTGTAGAATTTTAGAGCTAACAAAAAGTTTATCAAAGTCAAACAAAAGTTTAGTTTAGTTTTTTTTTAAATAAGCACTCAATTCTTTTCTCTAAAGTTGGGAATTTATTACCATCTGCATTATGTCTTATAGTTCTGTTGAAGCCAAATTTATTATTTGTTTCAACACAATTGGTATAATTAAATGAATGTTTACAGTAATCCTAGTTTTGTCTTTTTAATCTACTTTTTGTACAGGTGTCACATTGAAACTTTTGATATTTATATGTCCGGATCTGTTACATTTTTAACATTTAGTAGGTCTTAAAAATTCTCTGACATATAGTCGAGACCATTCTAAATAATTTCTCTTCCTTTACTTTAAAAACTTGCACATTAAAGATTCTGCTTGAATAACTTGTCGTTGTTTTTCTTTTTAATTCGAAAATCTCCTAAATATCTTTTTTCCTAATTTCCTTTTGCTAGCTCAATTTTTCCAAAAACCTTAAGTAAATAAGTAACAATAAGCTTTCGCAAGCAAAAACACTTTGAATCATTATTTTTTGATATGGGTAAAGCTTATGATCGAACTTGCCGTTCACGCATTTAAAAAGATTTATTTGCTATTGGATTAAGAGAACACATGAATTTAACTGAACTTTTAAATATAAATTTTAAAAACGAAACTTTTCCAAACTCGCTTTGAAAATATTTTGTTGGATATTTTTACTCAGTATGAAGAAAATAGTTTGGACATTTGAAAATACCTTACTGTAGTATTCTGAATGCTTTATTATTCATCAAAAAAATCAGTAACATTGATCCAAACGTCCTGCTTCCATATGTTCAGATTTCATTCTTTAAGAATGACATGCAGATTCAATGCGCTAGTGAAAACGCAGCATTTATTAAAAAGCAACTTCAAACAGTTCTTGACAACCTGACAAAAATTGGAAAAAAAATGGTTTTGTTTCTCATCTTAGAAAACCGTACGTGTGCATTTTTAAATAAATGTACAAATTATTTCTTCTGCTGAGACAAAATTTTCAGAAGTGATATTTTGTAGCAAATGAATAATTCGATCTCACATAATAAAAGGACAAGAAAATGTGTTCAAGCTTTGAATATTCTTGAAATTTTCGAATAAGGTGTTATTTGAACATCGTTAATGAAACTATGTTAAAAACTCTATTACGTGGCACTAATATACGATTCATCAACAAGACCAGTTTGAAATCGTTGCATGCAATTCATAATCAGGGAACTGCGTTTCCACAGGAGCATTTAGAACACCATCAGTTACTTTTAAACGCTGAATCTACCTAACCATGCAAACGTCAGATATTTTCTCATTCCTACTTTTATGCAACAAAGTGTATTCTCATTCTCTAAGTAGTATGCTTATAGATGCAATTTATCGATCATATCGATCATTATTTTAAACGAAAATTCCTCTACAAAAGCTATTGAACTTCGAATAGGACAAATGCTAAATACGTTTAAAGTAGACGATTTTCTTATTAATAATCAATATCGAAAGGATTCCCCTCTCTCCAAACCTTCCATAGCAGGAGAAAAAAATAGAATTTTATTGATGTTTTTATATATTTTCCTAAACAATCCACATCTGGTATAATAATTCAAAAAATTTCCATGAGTTTATAGAAAATAATTATAGCTTTATCATTATGAATAATAAAAGCTCAAATTTTGGAGATCATGTCGATTCAGAAGTTACTTTCCTAGATATTTCAATTATAGAAAACTTCAAATCTTAATGCTACTACAGAGGTCTTGTGAAAATGTTATAATGAATTTCTAAAAATATTTTATTCATGCAGACTCCTAGAAAAGTACTGAAGCTTTAAAAAGTTTCATTCGCATAGTCATTTCTTAATTCAGAAATATTTATATCTCCTAAATATACTCAAAAAATATTTCATAGCTATGTATTGTTGGATCTCGGAACATACTGGATTCCCAGAAATTGGCCATGACGACATAGTGATCATAATTAAAAAAAAGTATCAAATATAATTTTGTTTCACCTTAGTAGATGCATTACAAATTTTTAAAACATATGAGAATCGAATACGGCAAACAATATAGGAAAGACAATCTAGAAATAAGCTGTTCCATATTCACCGTTTATTAAAGACTCTATGAACGCATCTGTATTATTAATGCATGATGTTATCTTGACATAATTTCTTATAGATCACGCATTTGTAACACAAATGTGTCATGTAAACTCTGAGTGTTAATCTTTTGCAACGAGTGTAAATCCATGTAAATGCAAGAATGTATTCCTATTTCAATAATTTAGCTTTCGGGCAATCATTGTCAATTTACAACACATTTTAGGAAAAAATTTTATGTAAATATTTGTTGTTGTTTACACATAGCGATTTAAAACATTTGTTGATGCTTATAGTTTTTGGAATTATATCAAATTTAGGAACATTTTCCCATGTGCTTCACAGTACGCCTTTTCACACAGAATGATCATGTTTGAAATATCCGCTAGTGTTAATGAAATCTATAGCAAATATATATACATAAGTCTCAAGAACACAGAAAAAAATACAGTTGGCTCGTGCATCGCATGATTAATCCGTTGGTGCGAACACGTAGCTTAAACAACAACGACATCTTGATTAAAGCAGGATCCCCACAAACGCATGCAGTGCAAATGCACAGCAGAAATTTAACTGTTACAAAAGTTTGGTGAGTTACCAGTTTTTGCGAAATATTTTAGCAAGTGCAAACTCGAAAAAGTCGGCATCGCAGATTTCGAGTAATGGAAGATATGCAGTTTTTACTGGAGTAAGTTGATATATTCGAATTTTGGTTTAACCATCAGTTGAAATTCACCTTTTTCTTGCTGATTGATAGCTCTCTTTCGTGTAGCTTCCTCGATGATTGTTTGGATTGCCTGCAGTTAATAGAACTAAAGTGTTTGTGGAAACACTAATTATGTAGCTATTTGTAATTTAAATTTTAATTTGTATTCGCACTTGAGCTTTTGGAGATATGTGTAAAGCTTGTATCAGGCGAACAAATGACTAAATGCCTCATGCAATTGTACCATACCACTCGCATGTATCAATGCATAGAAAGGCATCACAAGAGGCAACTTTTTACATTTCCTTTTGTTGCACTGAACAAGTTTTAATTTTATAGTGTATTGTTACTGGGTTCGTTTGGATAGTGGTAGTGATATGGTGTGGAGAACGCAAAATCAGCAGGCCTCAGTAGAAAACAACGACGTTTATTTACACGAAGACAGGACAGCACACAGACGACAAATATTTATAGCAGAGATGAACACAGTAGATGACAGGATTCGGCACACAGCAGTTCAGTATTCGCTCCATACAACGCTGGTAATTCGCCGTTGTTTCGCTATACTCTCGAAGACCCATTACTTGTCGGTGACTCCGACTACTCATTCCCACGACTTCACCACAGATTGAGAGTATAGACCTTTTATAGTTCTCGGTGGTCCTGGAGTTGTCGTCTGCGGAGGCATTATGATGAACGGGCGGACTGAGCTCCACGTTTTCGACAGAGGTTCTGTAACTGGAGATCGCTATTGTCAGGTGGTGATCCTTCCCCATGTACGTCTGTTCCGGGGTTCTATTGGATCAGACTTCGTTTTTATGGATGACAATGCACGGCCACACAGAGCTCATGCTGTTGAGGAGCTCCTGGAAAGGGAAGATATCACTCGAATGGATTGGCCGGCGTGCTCCCCCGATTTAAATCCGATAGAACATGTGTGGGATGCTTTCGGGAGACGCCTCGCGGCACGATTACATCCTCTTGGGAACACCCGACAACTTAAACAGATGCTGATTGAGGAATGGGCACTCTTACCTCAAGAACTGTTGGACAATCTGGTGCTGAGTATGGGGAGACGGTGCGAAGCAACCATTGCAGTAAGGGGAGGGCATATCCCATACTAAGGAACATCTGCTTGCTGTTCTTCCTCTTGGACAGACAATCATGTGTAACGATACTATGAGTTCAATAAAGCCTTTTTTTGTTTGATTCCCTACTGTATGCATTGTATTCATTTCTGCGCAACTATGCTTTCGTCATTCTTTCAGAACAAAATGCTGTATCTCATTTCTAAATTTCATGTCTCTCAGATGATTTCTCGTGAATTTATGGCAAAAAACATACCTCTTGTTTAAGTTTTGCACACCAGTGTAGTATCATAGATATTCTAGAGATTCTGCAGTAAAATGAGCACTGTTAAGGATGGTAAGTTGTAATTCTACTCAATATTCTTTTCTAATTAAACGACTTTTATTTTCAACTTTTTTTATATATTTTCTAATTTTACCACTTTAAATTAGATTAATTGAATAAATAAACAAAATTGATATTTTTGTTGGTTTTTAAAGATATTCATAGGAAATGCTGCTTTGAAATTACATTAATTATCTAAAATTGTTTACAAAAGAAAATTTCCTAGGAATTTAACGGATTAGCAGGAGATCAATCTTCAACTGAACATGACAATGATTCAGAAATTTATTACCGTCTTTCTGCTAAAGAAATGTAAAACTTGGCATATTTAATTAAATATCAAACAAAAATTTCCCTGGCATGGTGTAAATGCAAAAGTTCTTCAAGTGATTGGCTATCAGGTTTCTTTATTTACTCTGCAGATGACTAGCTTGAATAAAATTATGAGCTTTAATAGGCACCATATAAACAAATATTTATAATCTTTCCCATGTTGATTCAAATTCCAAAGTCAAATTATTTATTATCAATATTGAAGAGACGGGGTTCTGACACCAAGAAAAATAATTGCCAGGAAAGGATGACAAACACGTTGAAGCGTAACATAAGCAAAAGGAGGCCATTTGCTAAGAGTATTTCTTACTGTTAACTCCAATGAAAAGTTAATTTATCTTTCTTTGCTAGAAAGAATCTTTCAAACGCATCTCAAGAAAGTGCAGGTTCAGTAAATAAGTTTGAACAAATCCTAAGACAAGATATTTAAAGACACAAAAGAAAGTCATGTCCCGCTTCTTCGGGACAATTATCAGTGTCAACCAAACTTACTAATACCGAGCATGGTTTAGAAATAAGGAGAGATTTCTTTATTTTCCCCCACTAAACACGACATAGTTTGCAATCATTAAGATTGCTCTGTGTTTGGGGCATTCAAAAAATCCCCCAGTAATATTTGTTCTGCAGTCTTTTTCTGATTCTTGAATGAGGAACAGCCTTTAAATGACTTTATCCATGTATAAATCTTTTCTGCAGGAAAATAGATTTTTCCAAATGTTAAAATGTGGAAAAAGGTCGTGGTAGGTTTTCTCACAATTAGAATCTGGACATTTAATTAAGGCATTTTTGATGACGAAAACTTCTTGGATAATCATCCACTGTCAACATACTTGTAGCTCAAAACTTTGCAGAAGAGATGCAAAGAACTAATGCAAAATTTTCTTAGATTTAGTTTAATTTAATCTTTCAATTGGCATATTTTCTTTAAAATCGTGAAAGGAAAAGTCTAAAACCATACTTTTTTATAGATCAATGGTGTTCAAATTTTCATAAACCAGTCAAATTTAGTGATTGATTTAGTTGATAGGAGAGCAATTATTTATGTTTAAAATATGAGTTTCACAAAAATATTATATTCAATATGATTCAAAGTGCATAGGATCTATGTAAAATTTTAAAATGAGCAATTCATCAGAACATTTATTGACTCAAGTTACAAAAAAATATTATTATTTACTTCATTTAGATCATTTTATTAACATATGTATGCCTATTATTAAAGGTTTACAAAATAGCTATTGGTCCTAATTAGAGTGGATATCCTGTGAATGTTAAACTATATTTGTATTGAATAAAACTGATTTATTGAACTAATAAACTAGCTAGATATGTAAAAAATCACAGAAAAATTATTCTTGCATTTATTTTTTAGAAAATATTATATTTCATATTTATTTCATTTCATACAGACCAGAGGGGTGTTAGCAGGAGGGAAGGGGGCAATTGCCCCCCTGTCGGCGAGAGATTGAGAGTTTCGTCGGCAAAAATCTTCACCACTTCAGTATTGTTGTAAAGAGCTGCACATTCTCGAATATAATAATTTAAAAACTACCTTTTAAAGCTAATATGTTGTAAACAATCGAAATATTCAAGTAACGTTTAAAGCAGTTTGATTATTTTTGGCAAAAAAATCGTTAGGGTGGCTGGTCAATAAGATGCCGCATTTTGTGCACTATTTTTGATCTGCTGACTATGAACGCAATTCAATGGATGTCGAAAAAGTTAATTTCGCAGATTTTAAGGCTTTTGATTGAAAAATCGTTCATCAAACTTATAATCTGCATTACTTTTGGCAGTATATCCGACAATGTGAAAAAAATATCGCATTCTACCTATAATTTGTGGACGGCCAACTATGAACTAAATGCGATGGAAATCCGCAGACTTTTAGACATCTGATTCAAATATCGTTCATTCAGAATATGATTTGTACTATGTTTTGCATTATAACCGATAAGGTGACAAGTGAATGAGATACCACAATTTGCCAAAAAAAATTTTATCAGTCGACTGAGAACTCAATGGAATGAATGCTGACGATGTTAAGTCCACAGATTTTTAGACATCTGATCATTCAGCTTATAATTTGCACTACATTTAGCAGAATAATCAATAATCTGACAAATGAATAAGATGTCGCATTTTTGCTAATAGTCTTTCGGCTAAGTTGTTATCATTGGTTAGGAGAAAAAATTGTTTTCTTCGAGTATTTCGATTACCTGCAAGTGGAATTAGGGAAATATACACTTTTATATTAATACAAGTACTTAAGTATAAGGAAGGTTGTCTTCGTTTAAGCTATTGCCTTAGTTTTAAGTATTGTTAAATCACTACCTTAAGACCAATGAAAACATTAAAAAAGACATTTTAAAATATAAGAGGTATTTTAAAAATTTCTGCTAAAGTAGTATGAAGGGCGAAAAATGCCAACATTTTTGTTAATTTCTAATTAATTGAACAGTTAATTAATTTTTGCCTTTTGAAAATTTGAAAAAATTTGAACTAGATGCTTAGAAGTGGATGCGGAACATGTGTGATTATGTACATGCATATATAGCCACACGGATTTTTATTCGAGTTAAGATAAATGGAAAGGAAGACAGCCGAGACAGTGAAGAGTATACCTATCTGGCTTTTTATAAGAACTTAACTATTTCCGGGGTAACGGGTGACGTTACATCTGACAGGAATGAGAATTATCAAGTTAGAAAAAAGAGGAAACGTTACAGTTTGTCAAGAACAATATCTATTACCCCCTTCAAAACATAAGTTTGTTATAATTTAAATTCAACACTACTTACCGTCGGTTTCAGCAACAAAAATATTTTGTACATTTTTCTTATTTTCAAAAATAGCTTCGGAATTGGCTATAAAAAGTATTATTAGATTTTTGATAAGCTTTAAGTTAGTTTTTATAGATATATTTTGTTCGGGTAATTATTAATTTATAAAGACATTAAATTTAAATATAGATTCAATTTTCTCAAATAAATGCTATTCTATTCCTTCATAAATGATTTGATTTATTTTCGATAAATCCTTTGATTGAATACAGCAAAATAAAGCTCATATTAAAGAGTCAACTATCTATTTATATAAAATAGGTGAATACTCTTCAAATTATATCTGTTTATTATTAAATTCAGAAGAATTTGGTGCTGTAAGAAAAAAAAATATGATATAATTAAATTAAATAAATTAAATATTTTATATTGAATATAATCTCTTGATATTTATTTAGTCGTTTTTGTTATCAATTTTCTAAAACCTAATATATTAAAGCTTTCAATATAAAATCGAATAGTATTATTTTTAATTCGAAATTTTAAAATTACTATTTTCTGTTAATTCAAAAACTGCGAATATCATTAAAACGCTTCGATATACTTTTTTCGGTTTATCGACAATATAAAATTTTCTCTACAGTCATCCTTCAGACAAGAATTAAAAACTATTTTAGTGTTATGGTTCAACAGTACATACCCATGTTTAAACAGTGATTGTTAAAATTCAATATTTGTTGTTAACAATACTTGAAATTATTATTGATAATATATCAATGTAATTATAATTTAACAATATAATAGTATCTGCTTGTTCGCATCTAAGTGTGGTGAGCTTGAATTTGTTTGCGATTTCATCAAGTGAATTTAAGTCATTGAAACTGCAGAGATTGCTATTGTTCCTTGTGCTTTTATCCATTTTGTGCCAAGTCTGTTTTAAATATTCTGCCTAGAATTTTTCAATTGCCTTCACTTCATTCAACACGCAATTTACCTCGAAGTCATGGGCAACTCGAACATAAGAAACAGGAAAAAGACTGATGTTTCTGTGCAGACAGATTATCAACAGAATCAAGCAACCAAACATGCTTCAACTTTGACTGATATTTATGGCTCTGGTGAAACTGGAGTATATGTATTTGATGTTGATTCTTCACAGTCGGATTTTGAAGATATAAAGACAAAATGTATTCTACCTGATAATAATCCTTTCTTGGACAATTTTGCTGCATCCCCAATTAAATTAAAAGCAACTAATCCCTTCTTGGACAATTTTGATGATTTTGCAGATGTGAAAAAAGAAACAATTCCTTTCAAGACAGATATTTATTCAAATGAGAAAACATTGCTTTTATACCAGGAAGTTAATGAACCTCCAGAAATAGATCCATCGTGGTTTGAAATAGACGAACCTGAATTGATGGAAATATTTGAAAACTCCAAAAATATCTTCAGTGTTCTTGACAATCCTTCGGAAAACAATTTTGCTACAAATCCATTTTTGGCAAGAAATCCTTTCGAACTAACAAATAAAAACCCGTTCAAAGAATCAATCATCGCAAATAACGATCCCTTTTCTGGTATTTCAAATGAACAAAAAATGTCTGAACTTAACACTTGTTCATGTCCAAAGCAAGATAATCTTACATTAGTGGCATCAAGTCCCAAACGTTATTTGAAACGAAAGGTGAATAAAGTTGCGTCTTGGTTGAAGTCAAGAAATATGGTTACCAATTCACCATGTTATTTGAAACTAAAGTATTAATATTATATTGTCAGACAATAGTGAACATTTACTTTTACAGGTGTTTTATACATATTTACAATCTGACATAATTATGAAATAATTATGACAATTTTAAACAAATTTTTTAAAAAATGGCAAAATGTTATTGAATTACTTATGAGCTAACTTTTCAAGAGCTGGGAGAAACATTTTACATCATCACTAGTCCTTCAATAGCTGAGATGGAACACTTAAATGATTCTCTGCCCTGTTCTACCAATATTCTAAAAAAGCCATGTAAATCATTTTGGACTTTTTCGAGAAATATATGAACATTTAGTTTCTTCAAAGATTTCTGAATTTATATACTATCTTACAAAGGCTGAAATGAAAGGACTTGTGGATTTAAAGCACAAGTTCAACAACCTACTGAGCATTTCCTTGTCCTAATGGGCACGAGTAATCATTGTATATATTGTAAATATTGTATATATTATTCATTTTTTGTGTTTGATTTTTATATTTCACCTGCGGACTCTTATTTATTATTAAAACTGTGACTTTTATATAATGGATATGTGCTATGTGTATTTAAAATGCATGGCATGATTACAGTAAATTGCAACTGTTATTACTGATACTTGATTTGAAAACTTTCCCGACTATGACTAATACCTCA
>JAPMOR010079570.1:0-19746 GCA_026543865.1 Argiope aurantia | reverse complement strand
TAACGATTACCGTTCATATTCTCAAACTTTTCTGTTCACATCAGTTCCCGTAACTATTTCGTGACGATATTTGCATTTTCGTGATTAAATATTATAATTTTTTTTATATCGAAGGACAACAGGATTACATTTTAAAGTAACCTTTTCACATTCAAAATGAATAGAGAAATAAACCTTCATGAAAGAATTCAACCTTTTAGCAGATGCGTGTTGCAAAGCCATCAGACGATTTTTCACGCTCTCGAGTATTCGGACAAAGCGCGCTACGCGGAAGAAATGATCTTCGCAGTCGGAAGTGCAGAAATGAAAAGAAATCGAACATACTTGTATCGTCTGCCGAATCCATGTGGAATGAACTGTATCTAGAAATGAAACACGGAGACGGGTCGAAAGTTGAAATTCCTTGTCTATTAAAATGACTTTTTAACACTAGTTTGCAAAGTGATTCTCACTTGCATTACTAACATTCTTGCCTTTTTGCAACTAATTGTGAATAATTTAAAACTTTATTTAAAATCTTTTTTTCTTGGAATTATTTTTTACTTTAGAAAAGAAAGGGATTTTTGCAAGAAAATTTTAATCATTTAAGTTTTTAATTAATAAAATTTAATCAATTTAAATTTGTCAGTTAAATTATCTGCATTTTAAATTAATAAAATCGATGGAAGCAACATTTGATACAAGATAAAAAAAACAGTATAAATTTAACAAGATAAAATAAAGAGTATAAATTTAAAATTAGGATCACTAATAGTTTGCTTAGAATAGCATCTCAGTCGCGAAAATTTTTGTATTGCTTTTTTGAAATGTTTCAATATTTGTAAACCTAAATAATTAAAGAAAACCACTTGTAGTTTTCGAAAATTCATAAGAATCTACTGAAGAATTATTTTTTTTAAAAATCATTCTTTATCTTTGATCAGATTTTTCCGAATCATTTTTCATCTATGCAGCTCAGAAAACGGAAAAATTGCAAAGAGATGCTGAATTACCATCCTAGCAAATAGCAGTTACCCCTGAGCATATTTTTAAAAGTTACGTGTGAGGGATATTTTTACAAACTTATTATCCTTTAAGAATTCTCGAAACATTTGTAAAAAACTACCTCCTCATTTTCCTAACATTATTTTCTCTTTATAATTTAATTTTTATGAAAGCTGTTATATAAATGAATTATTAATTAATGTATTATTATTTAAATTAATGCTATAATGTTTATTTACATTTCAGCCATAATTTTATTACTTTAGAAGATTGTGTTAAAGAGCTAGGCCAAAGAATAAAATTTTACAAAAAAAAAAAAATGCGGAATTCAAAAGAAAAATCGGTTTCTATAACTACATCACTTGGGTTAGTTTGTATCTAGAAATGAAGTTTCAACATTGGTCCAATGAAGTTTAAATTCCACTACTTTTACAAAAACTCTACTATTCTACTAGAGAGTTAGTTTGTCTATAATGCGACCTAAAAGGGAGGGAACCTTTTTTTCACAATCATTTTCCGTCTTATATCGATTTTTTCCAACTCTTCAAAAATTATAAAACATTTGGTTGTCAAAACTTCACAATAGCAGTGGTTACTGTCTAAAAAAAGCTCATCTTGTAACTATACTATTTTCAATTCATTCTAGAGATGACGCCTTGATATCAAAAGATACTTGTTATACTTATTATTTGATAATAAAAGAACGTGTTAATGATCTCCAAATAGCCCTCAGTAAAATTTATATCTGACTATCGCTATTTGCAAATGTAAGCCTATAAACTAAACCTCATTATGACTGGCCTATACAATTGGTATTTTTTAAAAAGCCATCATAAATATCATGAAAAATGGCCATTATTCACTTTCCTTACTCAATTTTCCACCCCAGAAATAAGAATGAGAGTTGAACTTCACCTTCTAATCCTCGAACTCGCTGCTGACATTTTATATATTTTGAAAAACGTTAAGGCGATATTGTCATTCGAGAGTCAATTTCACAGAAAATCCTGAATGCATGGGATCCTTACATGTTGAATCGGTATTCAATGGTCTAAAGTTCTGTCACTGAAAAGCCACCAAGCGCTATAATTATGAGATTTGTCTGAAAACATTCTTCGCGTAATTTCAAAGCAGAACTAAAACATCAAACTCATTCAAAACCGTTGTTAAGAAATTTGTATATTCTTGATCAAATATTATAATTTCTGTCTCCTGTGACTAAACATTCTAAAAAATGAGTAAATAAGAGAGATAATCAATATTTCAAGTACTCTGACAAAGCGCGAGACCGAAGTTAGAAGCACTGACAAAATTGATTCGGAAATGGCGGAAATAAAAGAAATTGAAGCCACTAGTGAAACTTTCGGAAACCGTGTGGAATGGATTGTATCTAGAAATGAAGCACAAAGGCAGGTCGAAATGTCGGAATTACATCTCTATTCAGAGCATTCTATTAGCCATTAAAGTGCCAGAGCGGTTTGAATGTATTTTGGGAGTTTTCTTTTTCCAAGAGTATTTTCTCAGGCTAACGATTTTTTTCCGATTATCTAAAGATTACTCGTGGTTGTTTTGGAAGTCTCTTTAAATGAACCGATAGCTTTAATGCTCATTGGTTTTTCTGTGTAAATAGCTTTCTATGGAGCTCAAAAGGCGGGTTTAATAGTACATTTAATCCTTAGTTAGTCTTCTGCTACTTTATTTCTATTATCAAACTTTGAGAACTGTGACAGAGAGTTTTTAGACGACATTTTGAAGTGTTTGATTGTAAAAAGGAAGACTTTTTTAACCAATTTAAAGAAACTGAAAAGGACACTATGGATTTAATTATCTTAAATACGATCGCTATTTATTTGAAAGAGCTAATACTCTTGTACAAATTTTGTTTTTACATTAATTATTTAGGATTTGTTTGATAAGAATATATTTAAACTGAAAGTAGATTCATTATTATCTTAAATGTTGAAAATTATTATGCAATTGCAACTGATTAATCATTAATTACTGTAGATTTATAGGATGCTCCATTTCTCCTTTTTTTTGTCTTTTAAATTTATATACATATAAAAATGTACATAATATATAAAAATATTTACTTATTATTTAAAATATATATACTTATTGATTTGTATTTATATGTTCGAAGTGTATTAATACTTAATTATTAAATTTATATTTATATAACAGCAAATCCAAATTTATCGATTAGGTTGCAAGTGAGCAATATTTTATAGATCATAATCATTTTTGATTTTCATTAAAGAAGTATGAAAATCGCTAAATGTCATCCAATTTCTCTGTTAAGTTATTCAATTTTTATCAGCTAAAAGATGAATCCAAGGAATTTTTTTAATCTATTCTTGCATTACAAAACTTTTAATTATTTTTGAATATCATAGAAAATTGATTAGTTTACTGCAAGGGTTTATATATAGAATCAGAGTCGCTTGTGACGGCGTCCTGGCATAGGGGTTGCGCATCTTCCACGTGATCTGGGCGTCTCGAGTTCGAGTCCCGGTTTGGTCATGGTTATTCTTCCTGTTATATCTGTGAGATGTGTGAACGTACCCTCTTGTAAAAAGGGGTTGTGCAAGCGAATGAGTGATGCGTGAGTAGTCAAGTCGTGCTCTTGACCAAATTTAGCTCTAGGATAAAAACAAGAGGCGCTCCCCCTTAGGCTTAAATCGGCGGTCTTCGAACAGCGGGCTTGTCCATTTCAAGTGCCATAAGAAACATCAGAACCGCTTGTTCATTTCAGCTTTCAAGCGAACTGAGAAAGAAAAGTCCTCCTACAGACACCAGTTAATTCTGTTAAGAGACTTCGTTTTACATATGTTTGTGCACTTTTATGAATTCCAAAGGAACTAGACGGCAACCATCTGTTCTTCCGCTATATTAATAGTGTTAATTCAGCCATGCCAAACAACTTTGATGAACTACGTCTTATTGCAACAAAAGAAAGTACTATTTGTAATTGTACTTGCACAACATACAAAGAGCGTACTATTTGGTTTACTATGTTTGCGAAATGATGAATGAAATTGGAGATTGAGGTTCCGACAAAATTTCATTTTATGATGTCTCTTGAAAATGCAGGTAAAAGACAGAAAACACTTGATAACATATCTGAGGGTCATGAGCTTGTTATTAAATAAAAAGTGACGAAATCGGTACAGTGGCTATAGTTAGGGAACTCTGTCAATGTTCCAGCTTGTTAAGAATGTACAACAAAGTTGTCTTTAGGAGATTTCTTTAGAAAATGGAGAAATGTGAGGGTAGACGGCCATTCAAGATGTCTCAAAGAGTCATGAACTGATTATATAAAATAAAACCTAGTGAAATCGGACAGATAGTTGAATTTTTAATTTTGCTAAGTATTTTATCTATATTTCTTTCAAAAAAAGAATATAATCTAAGTGAATGACGGTGGAATGATATCTATAAATATTATAACTTCGAGCTTTCAAAGTCAAAAATTGAAATCTTTGCTGTTCCAAATAATTGGTATGTTCATGAATAAAAAAATTAGCAATAAATTTTTTACAGAAATATAATTATGATTTCTTGTCATTAAAGTGTGAATACCTTTATACTATAAAAATATATCACAGCAGCGAAATCTAAAGGGCAAAGTGCACACTAATTTCCGGATTGTAAATAATTAATGTTATGTAGGCAAGACTCAAGAGTCTCAAAGACATTGAAAGAGCTAAAAAAATGATAATTGATATAAGTTTTCACAGGAACTGAGAGCTTTTGTTATTAAAAAAAGGTAAAGCTCTCCTCTTTCAGAAACTTTCCCCTCCCCCCCCCCTTCTCTTTCATTGAATTAAATAAACGAAAATAATTTAGAAGTAGATATCACAATTATAACAGAAATTTAAAAAAATGAAATTAGAGCATTAAAGAAAAAATTTTATGCCAAATAATAAATAAATTAACTAAACAAAAATGCTTTTAAAAATCAAAAAATTATATTTTAAAATTAAGCTGGAATGCTAAATCCTTTAAAAAAATCTGGCACTAAAATTCAATATATGGAACAAGTTAGTTAATTTCTAGATCTGTAGCATCTTTCAAAACAACACATCTTTCATTGTTCATATTTTCTTCCCAAGTTAGGTACTTTTCTTTTTATTTTAAGAAAACAATCTTTGGCTCTTCTTGTTGAGTTAACCTTAAAGCAATAAACCAAACAGCTACTACCTTTCTCAAAATACTGATTACTTTTTCACTGAATAGAGCTATAACTGATTGAATTTTAATTCAATACAAACATGATGTTTAGAGTGATACACCACGTTGCATGTTCACGTGTGGTCCCCTCACATTTTAAATCATAAGGTTGGAAGATATGATTTTATCAAATATGGTTCTCATACTTTATTTATTATGGTGATCTAGTTGTTTTTGCTTATTAATCAAGAATATTATCTAGTGTTTTCGAATCGATTTCAAAATCTCAGAAACTCATTTGGTATAGAGAATAGAAATAGAATCTGGAAAGATACGAGGTAACTGATTATATGGCAATAATAAAATGAGAGAAATACAATTCTTCATTTGAATATTCAGTTCATACATATATAATTGAAGAGAGAGAGAGAGAGTTTTAATACACACTATATATAAAGTGCAAAATCCATGATGCACCTATATTTTTAACATTTGAAGAAAGAGAGTTCAGAAGTTCCTACTAGTTATAAAAATGACGTACCTTTCACATGGTCTGTTAAGAAGGCTATTTTCCCAGCAACGGAATTCTATATTTAACTATCTTACATTGACGTCCCATTTTGATCTATGCAAATCACTTTTTGGAACAGATTGCTACCTTGAAAAGTGTCTATGTCTTTAGTACAAATCTTAAATAAATAAGCTTGAAATGCTAATTTACTTCTTACCATAATATAGTGTATAAAAAAACCAGCAATAATTATTGGGAGCAGTCTTTCCGAAACTTGTTCGCATACTCTCTAATAAATGCATTTATATATTATTAGCATTTCTCAATCGCGGAACAGCAGTTACAAAAGTACATATTAGAGGTATTTAATCACTGCATGCGATGCAGTTAATACATAAGTATCACAAAACCAAATATGTACTTTGGAAATCTTTTTCCCAACTGATTAAAGCCAAAATTTGACACAGAACAACAATTATAATTACATACTAAATTTTATACGTTTAAATCATTTCATTTTTCAGTAATTGCATTTACTTGACAATACTTTTCAGTAATTACATTTACTTTAACGGACTATCAACCTCTTGTCGGAATTAATTCCAAATTTGATACGTATCTACAACTTAAATGTTAAATCTGAATGCCAAATTTTATCCAAAATTTATTTTATCTCTTATTTTGCTGATATCGTATTAACTTAAATTCATACAGCGGACATACAGGCATCCTTTGAATGGATTTCGTTTAAAATTTGAAAGATATTTTCAAATTCGGTGTAAATATCATATACCAAACTACATGAGGCCAGCTCATACCATTTTTAAGTTAACGAACATACTCATAGACACACAAACAGAGTAGCAGTTAAGCATAGTTCCAAAAGTATATATATATTTTTTTCAGGGAGGTCTGAAACGTGAAGATTCGTCAAAATCTTGAGTTTGAAGTATTTTATGATGACAATACTTCCTCTCTGTGTATATTTCGTATACGAAAAAGTAAAACGTTGTAAAAAGTTCTAATAGTTTGAGTTTCAGTTTTTTAATAATTAATTCAAATGAAATAATTTTATCAAAAACATACTATACGCAATAAAAATGAAGCAGACCATTTATAACAAACAAAATTTGTTTAACCCTTGTTTTCTATACCATTAATCAAGCTTCCTTCAAACGGGCAAAATATCGCGCATTTTGCTTGTTTTTCTGTATTATTAGTTATTTTCATTGCCAAAAATAAAGCTCTGCAACGTGACCTTCGGGGTATAAATCTTTTAAAAATAAAATTAATTAATCTTTTGATTAATGATGATTAATTTGAAGCAGTTAAAAACAGAAAATTCAAATTCTGAAAGTATATGATTTATAACGATTTTCTGATTAATATTTTTGTCATGCGTGGAAAATAGTCATAAGAGATGTTGATTAATCTAGTCAAGCTGTGTCATTACAAAACATTTAAAGAAATGATGCTCTTAATGTATATGTCACTTATTTGGTTATTTGCCTCATTTTATATCACTACCAAATAAAATAAATATTTTCCAATGTTTCAGAATATTAACTGATATCCTTCGTAATTAATTAATATTTTGACAAACAACATAAAATATCGATAATATATTTAATTTCTATTTAATTTTTTTTCATTTATAAATCCTAAAAGGCCTTTTTAAGCCAGAGTTAATTTCGTATTTATTCACAATTAAAAGATAGAAGAGAAGTAAGTATTATCCCCTCTTCCGTTTTCTTCATGGGTCGTATATGAATGGCATTATCGTATTTTAAAATAATGTATTATAAATCGTATTATAAATACGGATATTAAACTTTATAATTCAATACAAAAATTAAGTGTGATACATAAATGTATTAAGTATTCTCTGAACTCTTTATTAAAACAATAAGATAACATAGTCGGCCCCCTAAGACATCCCATGCATGTTTAATCAATTTTAATTTGGTGAAAAATTTAACCCATCTATTTAATACATTTATTTCCAATTTTTCTGACACTTCTTTTATGATCAACGTAAAATATCATTGCTATTCATCAATAAAAATATATAGATCAATAAGGCCAACCAATATTATAAGATCCAAGATCTCGTCCATATATCTGTGGCTGTTACAGAAATTTTATAAAAGACATGCAACTCAGTTTGACCATTTTTGATGATAATACCCCGAATCATGTTAAGAAAGAGAACTTGAATATCCAGTGCTCCCTACAGATTAAAACACCTCTGGCTGCATGCCCCTACTAACATGTTAGCTCACTTTTATCCATCATCTGAAAATTCTCTTGATTAATGTTAGCTCACTTTTATCCATCATCTGAAAATTCTCTTGATTATATTAGCTCACTTTTATCCATCATCTGAAAATTCTCTTGATTACTGTTAGCTCACTTTTATCCATCATCTGAAAATTCTCTTGTTTAATATTAGCTCACTTTGATCCATCATCTGACAATTCTCCTGATTAATTTTCAATTAGTTCTAAAAATTTAAGTAACAGTATTTAACTTCACTAAACAATCGGATTCAAATATGTTTATTTCACAACACATAAGCAGTCGCTTAGTTTGGTTATTTTATGTGCCAACTCAAATTTTAAGTTCAGTAATAGATAATTAACACAATATTTTACACCATTTGACATTTGTTAAAAAATTGGATCATTAAGCATTTTTTCAGATTTATCTTATGATTCTGACAAACAGTGAATTATTAGATTTTAACGGAACAAATAACTGTATAGGAGCAAAAATGTAAAGGGTGATCCAGATTAAATGAATGATAAATGACCGAGGATTTATCTCGATGTATTCTCACTTTATACTGTTTGGATAATTTCGATAGGAAAAACTACTTGATAAATTTCACCCAAATTTTGTATACATGATTTCCTGAGTATGTAGCTTCGATTTCTGAAAGAAAAAAAAATTGCATATTTTATAATACCAGAGGAGGAAAGGACATTGCGGGAGGGGCAATGTACATAAAATGTCTAACTGCGGCCATTAACGAGCTTTATCAGATAGAGATGGAATAAATATCAAGGGAAAATCTCTTTTAACATGAAATAGAATTTATTGTAATCACATGAAATTAATTACATATTAGTCATTATGGTTATGACAAGATTTGTATGATTACTTTATTGTTACCATATGAGGAACCACATTATCATCACAGATACGACATGATATTCCCACTGACTGTTTGCTCTAGATATTGCACGGGATTTGCACCACGTTCCACGGCAAAAAGTAAATCATTCTCTTGGGCATGGGATATACATTGCAAAATTCTGTTTTTTAAGACAGCTAAGTTAGGAACATTGCTTCTCTAAACGCAGGTCTTTATATACCCTCCGCAGCCAAAAGTCGCAAGATTGACGAAGGCTGCCAAGATATTGAAAATTACCTGCTAATCACTCTATCATCCAAAACGTTTTGCCTTAATAACGCTTCAAAAGTAAACGCGTTATGCGGGAATGCACCAATTTGCATAAGCATTATGGTTGAAGACATTTTTTTTTTCTTTTAAAGCGATGCAATTGCACAGTCCAGAAGCATTAAAGCATAGCTTCATATTCAAAAACAGCTAGCAATAGAACATGTCATTGAGCCCAAGCCCATGTTTTCCAAGCCAAGGGCCAAGAAGTAGGACCACTTCCGAAAGACGTGATGAAACCATGTCACACGGTCAACATGTAACGGAATTTGATGATGAACGAGGAGATGTATATCGGACTAATTTACGGAAGATAAGAGTGCTTGCAGCACCGTTCAAGTGGAAAGAGGGATCATCACTCCACAGTACCTGTCAAAGCCATTCATCATCCTCTTTCGTCTGAGAATGAATATCAAAGCAAATGTTTTCCTCGCGTCATTCTCAACAAAAAATAATTGCTGAGTATGGGATATTTTAAACGGATAAAATTTTAGGACATTTCTCATAATTCTGTACATTGACGTATATAGTCTGTCCAATTCCAGGGATATCGGGCGTGAGTTACTGCTATCATGAGCATTTGTTGCTTCATACTTCACTACTGCAGTTGCAACTCTTTCAGATGCCTGCAGTCTAGTTGGTTTGCGACCCCGTCAAGGTTTAACTGCAATCCGATCTCTTAAAAATGCAAGATTAATTTTCAAATTATTAGATGACCCTTCCGTAAATCTTTTATTTGCCGAATAGAGGATGTTGCGTATGTTAAGAAGTATGCTAAAACTATATCCTAAAAATGGCATATGAACTAAATTTTTCTTTCAGAAATCTAAGGAGCATGTATGCGAAATTTGGTTGTAATTGCCCTAGAAATGTTTCTTACTGTGAAGTCTAAACATCTTATGTTTAATTTGAATCATCCTGCATTTCACCTTTCAAAGATAAAAGAACAACTCTATCAAACTGTACTTCATTAACTCGTTCTCTACCCATAATAATATATTTTATGTAAAGCTATATATTTAAAATCATATTAATACCGTTTCATAATATTTTTAAATACATTTGCATAAATTATATCATAAATCTATCGGCTTGTATAGTTATTTTATTAGACGAATCGGATCATGTTTAAAACATTATCTCATTAATTTCCGTGACGTTTCTTTTGTTGAAGTTTTAATAAAAAAAAACTCTTATAATTCTCTTATATTCTGAGTAATGAATATTTTTAATTGAAATCAAATTTATAAGATTTGAAGCAACTCTTTCTATATGCATGCAAACATTACGTCATTTCACTTGCGATTTGCCCGATTGTAACTGTTTCGTATTATCTGTTTCAGATGTTCCAGGCTTCAAATATAATAAATGCTTCATTTTTCTTTTATTATCGAATTCTTTACACATTTACGACAAATAAATGCGTGTAACTTTTTTAAAGAACTTTTTAATTTTTTTAGTTTAAAAAAATTGTAAATCCATCGTAATTTGTATTCCTGTGGAAAATTTAAATTACATGCTTTAAGTTTTTACCTTTTATACCCAAGTTTTTACAAAAATCATTTAACCTTTTTTTACTGTGTATTTATAAATAATTTCGCTCGTGTGAAAACTTCTGGTGTTTGGAAAAAGCCCTTGAAAAATTAGTTTCTCCTTTTTAGCCCTATTCGACCAATGCTTTGAGAAAGTAAATTACTTCTTATTTCATCACAGAGATTTCTTGTTTGTCAAAATTGTATTTATTAAATAATTATGCCATCAAACGAAAGATTTTAAGTTTTGAACATACACAATCAAAGTGGACAGTATTCGATTTGTTCTGCGATATTTTCAAAATTCAATGATCCGAAAAGAAAAATTCAAGTTGCTTGCAAAAAAAGTTAGAATATTCCGATGAGAAGCTAAAACCTAAAAAAAGTAAAATTCGTAACACTTATTTAGTTCTCAGAAAGCAAAATATCAGAGTACTTTTTAAATTCACTGAAGCGATTGATTATCGCTTATTTTCTAATGCTAAAACTGGTTTCGTCTAAAAAAATTTTTGTTTTACCTTCTCTTCACTGATAAGACAAGCAAAAAAAAAAGGAAATTAAAAGAAGTATTGCTTTTAAATAGTTTTAAATTTCGTGAGGGCAAAAACTGACAACCCATCATCCTTCATGTAATTTAATAAATCTTCAATTCTTCCAAGAGAATATTCACCTCAGAAAGGTATAGCTTTCAATGTTTCTGGTTCATTTCATTCTTTTGTTGCTGTTGTCAGTATTTTCAGCTGCCCAGTGGTTGTATTTTATTATTGGATTATTGATGACTTTTTCAAAATAAAATTCTTGTTAATACTTCCATCAATAAACACCTTTCATTGCTATTTCCGTTAACCAGAGTATTTATCATTTGATTTTTATTATCGTTTGATTTTTACGAACGTTTGAAGAACGAATTTGTTTCTCTAAAACAGCGACAGAAAGGGGATAATAACGAATGAGACGATTTTTGAAAGAATTAATATTTTTTTATATAAATGTCCCTGACAAAAGAAATTATTAAATGTAACGAAAGATGTCTTTCATCGCTTTAGTGTTTTGATTTTCTATTCCGATAGTATGTAATCAAATCGTATTCTTTCCACATTCTTCTATTGCTGGTTTCTTCAATATAAAATTCCACTTAATGTCTTTATCAATAAATGTATCTTTGTTTTTGCACTGTTGTACTGTTTTTATTTCCGTTTCAAAGAGTATTTGTTCTTTGAGTTTTATTATTATTATTACTGAGTTGAAATGTATTTTTCTAAAATTACACTAAAAAATTGTAATAGATAAGAAAAGCATATAAATTTGAAATTATTTGCTGATTGTGATTCTTCGGTGACTACTGCCCACGTATAAAGAAAAAATTCTATTAAGTAGAATGATGAGCAGCATTTTATTATTTTAATATCGTGATAACTAGCGTAGCGCTTGTTGTAAAATGATTAATTTTCTCTATTATTACCTTTAATTTTATTGTTTGCTGTAGATAATAATTGTTTTAATAATTGTTATTTTGATTTAAATTATTTGAAAGAAGTTTCAATATAGAGCAAAAAGAGTAATAATAAATAAATAAAAGTTTGAAAATTTTAAATAATTTAATGTAAAATTTAATTTATTTAATTAAGTACTTCAGTAGTTATTATCTCTGAAGAGAAAACGATTGCCAAACGAAACGAATTAAAAAATATATAATTATTTTATATGAATAACTAATCCAATGATCTTAAGGAAGTAAAAATCAAAGTGCCTCATATGCACTCTTATAACAAAAGATATTTTATCAACTGAAATATTTTTCATATAAAAAAAAAGTATATTTTCCGCTCATTTTTAAATCTTTAGTATCTTAATGAAACCCCATTACAAAAAAAATTACGTCTAAAGCTAATGAATTTATATTTCTTTTTTACTTAGAAGATTACTATATATCTATACATAATAGAAGCTCATTTATACATGATACATAAGTTAAATTTAAAAGCACTATTTATTAATATTTCCTTTGTTTTTGTCATTTTGCTCCTACTTTCACATAAAATATATTTTAATTAATTATATTATGGGGGCACAATTTACTTATCACTGTCTGTTCATAGGAAATATTAAGCTGCGAGTCTAATTTAATAACCCAGAAAAACAGATAGGTTCCTAATACATTTTCTCTTACAAAATCGGAATAAATATAGAGCATGACCATAACAACAGCAGTGTTCCATAAAAAAAAATTAGAAATTTTCATGTTTATATTCCAAAATAATTACTTTTAATGGCAAACTAAAATCCTTATAAATGATTCTTTATACAAAGATAGTGCAACACTATGTGGGTAAAAGAGAGCTTACTTGAAAACATAGATTTGCTATGGATGGCGCTCTGATTGCACATCAGGAATCAAAGGCTTTTTCGTCAAAATAGTATAGACGTTTGGAGAGTAGAGCATGGATTCAGATGTCATCCTCGTCAACTAACTGAAGTTCATGCTTATGGACTTCATTCCAAAATTGTCATCTTGCATCTTCAAAATAAAAAGCTAATTAAATATAAAGGTATACTCAATTCATCCTATTTATCCTTGCATGATATTTTTGTATTAGTTCCGCCATCATTAATATCTTACTAAAAATCGAACAAAAATCGGAAAAAGTATTAATACGTAATAAGTAATAGTTCCCCTTTTGCATGTTTAAATTTTTATTATTTCTTTTAATTATGCTTTTATTATAATTGCATTTTCCCATGTAATTTCTATGCATTTAATTTTAAATGCAATTATTATTATACATTTATTTCTAATATATTATGAATGTTTATTTTCATTTTATGTGCATGCTGTTACTGTAATTTTAGTCTTACATTTGCTTTTTATATTAT
This sequence comes from Argiope aurantia, assembly GCA_026543865.1. NCBI lineage: Eukaryota > Metazoa > Arthropoda > Arachnida > Araneae > Araneidae > Argiope > Argiope aurantia. Next base: position 6,209 of record JAPMOR010079570.1, on the reverse strand, counting down.
TTAGGACATTTACAGCGTAATTAATTTATTTTTCCTTTTTCAATATTATTTAGTATAGATTAAAGGTAGCAGAAATTGCAACAAAAAAGACTTGAAAATTAATCCTTATTGATTCTGCAAGCATTGTTTACGGAAAACGGTGCATTTTTTTGTCACATCTTAATGATTTGTAGAAATGTAATTAAATTTTAAAAACTTCTAAATTGTTATAAAGAAATCAGTTAATATTAAAATTATTCAACGAAAATTTTTCTCTGCTGTTATTAATAGAATAGCTATGGAATTTTTCCTTTTCCAAATATTTGCTTTACCTAAGCATTGTCTTTATTTAAAGTAACATTATATACTAATGTTACTTTAAAGAACTTAAATTGTTGCTATCACTTTAAGTGTGTTAATTAATGGTAGTATGAGTTTAAATTACGAATAATTAGCTTAAAACTTATTTATATAACTTATATCATAAAAAGTTATTTCTAATTATGAAAGAATTATGATACTTCTGTAACTTCGCAAACAGAAAAATGCTTTTTTTTCCAAGAGCACCTGGTCTTAAAACTGATGGCTAAAGGGAACCAAAAGTGGCTACTCCGCCCCACCTTAAACCATTGAATTATCAGAACACCGCAACCGCAGGCGAAAACTATAGTTGAGTCCTAAAAGCCATCACCGGTTACGGTACAGTCCTACCCATAGGAGGTACATCCCGTCATCTGTAGGGTGTAGCCAGCTTCACACTGTTTCTTCCTGATGGTTTTCCACCAGGAAAGCGAGAACCAACTACTACACCAAAAGGCTCTAATCCCTGAATCTGAGATGCCCTTGGTAGGACTGGCTAAAGGGAGGCTAAGTTGACTGGCTAAGTCGACAAAGTACAGCCAAAACGTTATTGTAGGGTAAAATATCCCTTTTTAAGGTTTATTTGATACATTCGGCATCATAAAATACGATTAATACAAGTGTTGAAGAATTCAATCGAACACTTATAGGCTTCACCTTAAAAATTTAGGGAATTTCAATCATAATATGGAATTCTTCAAAACATTTTTAAAGCATTTTTAACAAAATAATATCATTTACAAGAATTTCCATAACCTTATCATCCTCATCATTATTTATTTTTGGATTTATTCAAATGATGAATAATGATAAAAAAATAAGGACTAATAATAGAAATAGCACTGACTATCATCAGACAATAACTTCGTAATAACAATGATTCAGATTTTAAAAAACAACAATAACAAAAGGCGATAGCAGTGAAGTGGGCGCTTAAAGGACTTTATAACAATATTCGTTCGGAATTTAAATGGGTATTTATATTCAATAAATAAAAATTTTCAGCAATGAAAAATTTAAAATGCATAATATTTTTTTAACCTATGTTCATATTTATTATATAAATTTACTGCCCTTCAGTGAGTAAATTAATTTTCTTATTTGATCCTCTCAATCTCAAAAATTGCGTAGCAAGTTTCATTTTTCTAAAACGATATCATGATAGTCAAAATTTTTCACTTAATGTCCTATCTACTTTTATTTTCAAATGCATTATGGAGCTCTTCAAAAATAATAATAATAATCCTCATGCGCTGTGGTTTTTTTTTATTTAAATCTCGTCCGCTCTCCCTTTCGATTTTACTATCGAACTCTTCGAAAAAAACGCACTATGAATTGCAAAATTCGACCGATTACCTCCACATTAGTATTCCATCTCATACATCGGAGCGCACTGACCAGGAAAAGGAAAAGGAATAGCATTCCTCACGCAATCTCGTTCACGCTCACTTTTTTGCACCATCAACTGAATATTATGTGATTCACCGTGGCTCAATAAGCAACGCTTGTTACCCAAAATAGTCCACGCAAGAGTATGCCACTCACTCCTGTGATTTTAGTACCCAACCAGAAGTAAATAACCGATAATTATCAACGATAACCAATCTCGTGGGCCTCGAAAACAACAACGAGACATCGCAAATCTTAAAAACCATTACTTCTTCATAGAAGACACTAAAACACAGCAGTTAGGTCATTCGCTGGAATATCGAAAAGGGTAGCTGTGACAATTATTTTCTTAAGATCTATTCTGCTTATCAATTGGGGAGGATCCAATCAAAAAAGCAAAACAACTACCATTATCTTTTCAGTATTATCGTCATTTGTTTCTTGTCTAGGGCGTCGAACTTAGACCACTACTCCTACCTTTTATGTAACATGAGCATGCGCAAATGGAAAATGGCCATCTAAGTAAGTATGAGAGTAACTCGTTCTTGGACGCTCCGTAATTCAATAACCACGCAATTCTGTCGAGGCCAAAGCCCCTTTAGGTTACCAGACTCTTCCGTTTATGATGACAAGGTCTTTCCTGGAATGTTCGGAATGTAATGGGAAGATTTAAAGGGATTGGAATTTGATTGAAGTAACCTTTCGCGTTTGCAATTATAGGATAGCCATTATCTTATCGCATTTTATTGTGAATAATAAATTCTTCATCGTATTTATGATTAAGAGTGTTTCCTATAATTATTTTAATTAAATGAAAAACTTAAAATCGTCCTCAACGTTTCTTTCCGTAATTATTCCAAATTTGAATGCATTTTCTGTATCTCGATCTATTTATTGCTATAATTACAATTTAAATTAGATAATGTATGATTTTTGTTTCCAGCTAAAGTTATATAAATATAATTTTTTTTAAAACATGAAGAGTTATCGGAAAAATAGTTTAAAGGAACAGTGGACTTTAAAACAAGCGAAAATATGAAAAATTATTTTTATCACCAAAATATGTATTTAAATTCAACTAAAACAGCATTATAAAATGTATTGTTCAATAAAATGAATATTTGAAGGGCCTAGAGAAAAAAAGGTACATTTTAATGACTTTTCTCAAAATATTATTCTAATGAGACTTAAATATCTTTGAAATACTCCAGGTGTCTTCATTTTTTAACTAAATAAAATTAATAATAAAGATCACGTTTAAACATCAAAGAATACCGGGTATACATTTTATGTTTCAAGCTTTTTAGATAATTAGAAGTCAATTTTAGTTCAGAAAAACATAAAATTCTTATAAAAATTCAGTAAGTGTGCAAAAAAAATATTTTTTTTAAAAAAATAACATTTAATTTGAATTACAAAATTATACATAGTTTTGTTCCAAATAAAATAATAAAGGATAGTAGGAAAAAATAACAGAAAAAATTAAAAATTAAGTCACCTTAATATTTTGAGATGTTTAAAAATTGTAAATCTTCTCATTTTTTAAAAATAATGTATTTAGTTTTAAAGGATTTTTTTAATGATATTTAATACATATGTATAAAAAATGTCATAACCTTCAGTGAATTATTCACAAAAGTGCCCATTAGAATCCACCCTCCCCTTGACAATTCATTTAAAAATTTAATTTTTCATTGATATTAATTAACAAAAGAAACACTAATTCTTTCTTTAAAATTGTTTTAAGCAAAAACTTTCACCTTTCGATTCAAGATTTTATTAGCCATCAGATTAAATTATTAAAAATTAATTACCAAAACGGTAGAAATGTAAATATGAGTTAATGTATAATCTGGGTCTAACAATGAGCTACTTTATCTACAAAATTTCCACTATTCAATCTGTAGCCGTTTTTTCCAATATTTTTATTATTGTAAGAGTAGCATTAGCTCATTTTTAATAGATTCTGCTTAATTTTGTAATATTTTTAAATAAATAATTTGGGAGTGTCCAAAGGGCATCAAAAATTGGAATAATTTTATTTTAATGTATTTCTAAATTTTCACCCATAAATTTTCGGTTCAGACGCATTTCATACAATGTAAAACTTTTCGAATTGAATGCAGTTCTATAAAGTAGAATAATAGTTTCAAAAAGTGTCCCAAAATAGTTGTCAACAATGGCATAGGGTGCACAAGAGGGGCATAGATGCTCTGATTGCCATGGAGACAAAATATCAATTAGTTTATGCACTCTTTTCATGTCAAATAGGATGAGGGATGAAAAATTGCCATGCCTCGAGCGACACTTACCTAGTGGCAAAAAAACTGATATTATTACCAGACCGCCACTTTTCCCTTTCTATTCTACTGGGAAATGTTTTACAGAATTAATTAATGATTAGGTGAAGAATTTAAACTGCAAGCGTAATGATGGTAGTCATAATTAAAAATTTCACTTAAATTTTACTTCCAGCATTATTCTTTGCGATAGTGATTGTGGTTACACATGGCTATAAAAATATGCAATCTTGTGAATATTAATCCGTAAAAGGGGGGGGGGGGCACCATGGGGACAAAACATTAGTCAGTTTATGCCACTTCTTAAAAAGAAATAATGTCATGCCTTGAGCGCCACTTACACTCGCTACGCCACTGGTAATATGATCCGTCGGAATTCCACATCCATCGTGGTTTGGGATTGCCTCCCTAATATTTTAAAATAAAACCCCGTTGCGATCGTGGGTTGTTATTGCACTACATCCTATCTTAAGTTCGAAATAAACTGCGACCGGTGGTTGTGATCAAGCTACTTCATATTTTGACTCTGAACTCTTATGAGACTGTTGTGAGTTAATTACCTCTTAAGTTGAATTTGAATCCAGTTGTGACTAAGGAGTGTGACTGTGACTATAAGTCTTATTTTCGAATTCTGTGTGATTCTGGATTGTGATTACATAACCTCATGTATTTACATGAATGCTTCGAAAGCGCTTGCCATGCCAACGGCATATAATGCAAACACTGGGCAGTTTTTCCCCTCTTAAGCATTATTAGCTGTGACAGCGACAGACTAGTCGCTAATACATTCAAGGTAAGGAATCCACAATTTTTTAATAACAGAAATAAAGTAGAATAATTTAAGCACGTTATAACTAATGAATCACCTATCGATGGCAAATAACTTTTGTTACAAATCATGCTCAATTATCATTTTTTATTTAGCATAGCATGCCGAATTACGGATTGATTTTTGTTATAATAACGTCCCATTTTCAAAGCAATCCAAGAGCTATTTTGAGGCGGACCTCCTACTTACGAACCCCGTTCAAATGAGAAGGACAACATCTCAGTTGGCACCTCCTCTCCAAACTTCCGCACTATACCAGAGAGCGGATATTTGGCCTGGAAGGATTTAAAACGCACCTGATTCGCAGTCCATATACGTGCGCCAAAAAACACAATGCAACAACCAAATATGTGTGGTTATCTCAATATTAACTGTTACACTCGGATATGTTATCAATACACAATCGGGAGTTCCAAATTCTCCTTTCATGACAATTATTTTCATATGTGTATTTGGTAATTATAACATGTGATATATTTTTTTGTGATTTTATCCTTTGCTTTCCAAGTGTTATACCACTATCATAAACTTTTATATTAAGGTTACAAAATTGCTCCCCTAAGAACGATTTTCCAAAACTTAAGTTATTCTCAATACAGAAAAATAAGCAAATAATCAGACAAAAGTATTACAGAGCAAATTATCTGACCTAAAAATCCATAATCTCACTTTTCTATACAAGTTTTATTGACTTATTATATATTAAAATGCTTTCTATATTATTCCGATAATTGCATTGTAATGTCTAAAAAGAATATTTCCAGAGAAAAATTTATATTAATAGAATGGATTGATTAGTTTTGTTTTCTCAACTTTTATTATCTATCTTTTTTCATTTATTTTCTCATCTTTACTGTCTCCATAATTTCCACATTTAACAAAACTTTTTTATTTCGTGGAGTTCATTATTGCGCCTAAATTAGTTTTCTCTAATGGTTACATTTTGTTCTTAATTTCTTATACCGCCTTTTATGTAACAACATAAAAATATAAAATATTTTATTATCTCTTTTAATGCGATGTTAATTTTTTAAAAACCAGCGTAAAAGTAATTTCTCAAATGCTGCATGTATAGAATATACGAAAGTAATTGCTTTATTATGATAAATCAGAAACGTGAAAATAACTTGTTTGGCGCAGCATGGCCGAATAATGGCCCTTGAGCCATAAATCCCAAACATATCAAATCAAAAACGTGGAATTGATCTCTAGCACTGAAGCAATTATGTTCCCTCCGTGCTACTTTTTGCTTTCTGGTATACGATGTACGTAAAAAGTATTGCAATCGTCAAAAAATTCGAAGTCGAGATTTTATCGAATCTCCACATTCTAGATCTGAATGAAATCGAAAA
>JAPMOR010079560.1:9660-48738 GCA_026543865.1 Argiope aurantia | reverse complement strand
ATGGAAAGAGAAGTCGCTGCTTTCATCAGAAATTCTAAACTTGTCATAGATGCCGGCATATTGTTCTCTTGGTCATTACTGTAGGGAGAACAACATATACGTAATGCTCGTTTCAGTACTCTGAGACGACCACTTTTCGACGGTTCTATCCCACTAAGGGGTGGAACGCGAAAGGATGTGGAGATTTCCGGAATGTACTTTGTTAAATGTAAACATCTCCTTTCACCCATATTTTACCGAATTAAACCCATTCTAACGAATACGCAAAAGAGCGGAGGGTTTTGAAATCCGTTGGCAAACAATAGTTTATTTTTATTAACTGCAAACTAATTCATTAACACTAGAACGTCCGGGATTTAGATTACCCTTAAATGCCCGCCTGTGTCGTTTCGACACCGTGATATAAAATAATTTTAATACCTAAATAATTGCGGGACTACAGTAAGGTTTAGTTTTTAAGACTCTTTAATATTTTATATAATTATCATATGACTTTATATCATAAAAACTGTAACAAAACAAATGAGTTAATCTTGTAAAATGAAATAAGAAAATAATATTCATAAATATTAATATAATAAGCAAAATCGTAATTTTTGTGAGAACACAAGTTTTTTAATCATTTATAGTTTTTACGCATGATGTTTTGAACATACCTCATTTGCAATGGATACAGTGATATTCCACTTCGCGCACACCCTTTTCGTGCAAGATACGCACATTTTCTTGAATTACATTTCCATTCCACCCTTTACTTCAGAATCGAAAATCGAATGATTTTTTTTATGAGCAGAGAAGCAATTCCTGGGCAACGAAACACTTAGCCACTACAATTTCAGAATAATTGATTCTTTTCCGCTGTGAACCTAATAACACTGCATTCAAGGTCAAATAAATGTACGATAATATTTTGGGAAATTTTTATTAGAATTATCGTTTGTTGAGCGACAGCTATTAATAGTGTAAATTGCCTTGGTGTCGAAACGACTCCAGCAGACGTTCTAGGTATATTTAGCTGTTAAATCTCTACTAATTAACCTAGAACCACAACTTTTTTTTCTTTGTTATCACCATGGAAAATGATTAAAAGTCACGAAAAAGTTTTTTCTCTGCTAAAATGCGGAAAGGAGGCTTCGGTGGCCAATACACACCGGCGGAAGTTCTAGTGTTAATTGTCCCAAATCCTTTCTTATATTCCCATAGCATTTGTAAGAAAATCATATTAAATATCAGCCATTTGGATTTTATCAGGTTTCAAGAGATTCAGTATTCGAGTTTCATTTACATAGACTTTTACTTATGAAGTATAGAAAGAAAATTCATTTATTACTATTAAAATGTTTTGCCCCGACATTTTGAATTTCTGCGTTTTAAACTTACATGAGTGTGTGTGCACATCACAATAGCGCAATGATCTGGGTGAATGCAATTTGGTATATTGTCAATATTTAGATCTGTACCGAAATCTTTGTGCCAGTTTTTCAGGATGAAGCCTGTCTGTATGTGAATACGGTAACTGAAATGGGACAGGTGATAGCTGGATACCAATCGAGAGCTTTGTTCCTCCCAATTTTTGATACATGTCCAAGAATGAAAAGCTTCAAATGGTTTAAATAATTAATTGGTTGAAAATTATCACTAGACATTACAGAAATTCGATTCCACCATGAATTGATTGCATAGAAACGAAGTAAAGGCGTGCCAAATAAAAAAGTGGGTGTCGAGACTGTTATTCTAACGGTTATTTATCAAGATCTAACTTTGAGATTGCGCAAAACGGTGGATTTATATTCTCTCTAGTCGAAGGAACAAAATTACATATTAAATAAAGTTGTTATTTGATTTCAGAATTTAATCTACTCGTTAAACATATAAGGGAAAGCTTTCAATAAAATCTTATTTTATTTATCTAAATCATTCCGGCTTTTTAGCTATCTGGTTCACAGGCACATAATTGTACATACAGAATGGATGATCGACCAGCTCACAAATTTAGTCCAAAATTTGATACAGAACTTCTGCTGACAAAACTTTTATATATGTGTGCATGTATATGTATAATATATTGCCCTGGGTTTGTCATATTTCCCATTCACAAACACACGAATGAACAGATGGTTGCCTTATAGACCGATGATTTTTGTAAGAGATTTGATAGAAGTCAGATTTTAATGTAAATGCGACATATTAAATTTAGTTCATTTTCGCTCGTATTGTTTTTGAATTATTAAATCGAAAGGCGAGCATAATTTCAAAAAGCAGATGGATTCATCCATGAATCTTATGCGAATTCTCATGAATATTAGGATATAGCTTTTTCCTTTCTTTATGATAATTCTGGGTTTTATGAGTAATCTTTTACTTCCTCAGTATGAAGCCTTTTTTGCGATAAACCATTCAATCATTTACCTGTGTTGGAATTTTATCGCATTCCGTCTCTTTTTTTTGGTCTATTTAACTGTGGATGTGCAGGAGCGATAATTTACAATCCAGCTAAATAGTCTAAATGTAATATGTGACCTTGAGATCGCGATTATAGAGGCTTATCAAATTCCAGACATAATCGTTGAATATTCAGAAGTTTTAAAATGCTCCCGAGTTTCTTCTCACTACAAAATGTAATAGCGAAGGTAATTTAAGTAATTAAATGTAATAGTGAAGTAAATTTAAAGATGTTGCTGATGCGTTCAATAAAATAGAGGGCGAACACTTCAACTGGCTTCAGAATTTCCATATCTCATTTGTTGCTTATGACTATTAAAAAAATTAGGAAAATTAGATTCTGTAACAATATTTTTTCTTGTAAGAAAGGAGGAGTGGAGAGATTTGTCCACCAGACTAGGCATTCCAACTTGTATCTTCGTACCGACATATATCTTCTTCCTTTGATTTTAGTCCAAATATGGAGGAGCTTTCAGTCAAAAGTGAACATATTCATTTTAATAAACTAATCTTGTTAGTTAAATATGAAAAGATCCGGTGGCATTTTTTTCTCGGAATTTTCTTTTACATTGAATCCATTTAAAAAACCTTTTAGTTTTAATTTTCGCAGAACAACTTCAGAAAAATTTATGTCGATGGAGTCTTTAGAACACGAACGACAAAGAAAAAGCACTTCTTGAATAATAGGAATATTATAATAGGTGTGAAATTCTCATGCGAATTCAAAGATGGGTCTCACAGCTTAAAGGAGGAGGCATTGGGGGGGGGGGAGAAGCAACGTGTTCACTTACTTTTAACTCTTCAATTATTGAAATTATGAAGATTTCTTAATGAAGACGAAAGAATTGCATGGTAACTTCCGCATTAAAAGTTTCTTAATGTCTGCCCTCTTTCCGATATTGCGGGTCGGAAATAATAATACAAGATCAAAACGCCAAAATATTTTAAACACTTTCCACTCCACTATTCTTTCTGGCTGTTTCTTGTTTAGTTTGGAGAACGGATTGAAGACTGGATTCTGTGGATGATCCACTGCGCATACGTTCAGTAAAGCTAACGAACTTCTGAATCGAACTAACCGACAGGGTCTATTAAAAAAAATTATGGGGTTTGTTGCCAAATATATTTGTAACGAATAATATTAATTATAAAATATTAGAAAAATATTAAATTTTGTCTTAACACCCTACGTTCACTTTTAATTGAACTTATAAATGCAAGTTAATGTTATTTGTTATTGCATTAGATAATGCATTTTAATATTCGGGTATTTTATTAGATGCGTTACAACACTTTTTGTTTAATTTTATTTAAAAATTATATCTACTTCGCTCACTTTTAGACAAAATGCGAAGAAATCCAATTCTACATCAAAAATTTCTTACTAAAAATTCCAAAAACTGAATAAAATTAAGATTATAAAACTGAGCAAGGGACTCCTGGTATAAATTGCTATCTGAGTGTGTTTTCGTATTGTGTAACCTTAAAATGAAGTCTGTAAATTAGAAAATATTCATTCGTTTAAACATGTTTGAATTCACTTTAATAATAAATCGAATCGATAATGGCAGATTCCTTTTTTGAAGTATGTTCTGAATGCTTTGGAATTTGGCCTTAGTAGAAATGAGTAAGTGAAAATTAAGAAAACTGGGGTTGTTTGTCGTTTTTTTTTTTTTTTACGTTATAGAAAAATAGCGAAATCTTGCAAAAATAGGGTGCGGTTATTTTATCACTGATTTCTCTCTATATATATTTCTATATGCTTTTGTCAGTCAAAATTGAACAATTTTTAAATAATCAACTTTCTACTGTCTGTTGATTTTTAGCACAGAGAAAGAACTCGATAGTCCGCACGCGCGTGAGTGTGTAAAATAAATAACTGAAATAATTTTGATTTTTTTTTTATATAATAGGCTTTAGATATTTTTTAAAAAAATTAGAGAATAAAATCGTACGAAAATAAACTTGATTTCACCAAAAAGGTAATTTTTACATTATTTTAAAATTCACGCAAGTTTTGCTCACGTTCGTAAGTTTTGAGGGGGGGAAGTGAAAGAAATTGAAAAGGAATTAATTGAAATTGTGATTAAAGTTAAGAAAAATTTCTTATTGTGAATCTAACACCGAAAAAGTAATTACAAGTAATAAATCGGGTATTTCAAGATCCTGCTTTGTAGAGCGTTTATAATGATTTTTTCGTCATGCATTTCGACAGATTCGAATACAAAAAATCCTAATAAATATTATCGCAACATTTCGAATACTTTTTGAAAGTACCATGTTTTCAGACAGAATGTTGGCGAGAGAATTATTGATCAGAGCCAGGAGTCGACAGACATTTAAAACGGGACTCTTGAACATTGTTTTACAATAAAATCAAATGATTTCATAACAGTTGAAATATTACATTTTTAAGCAGTTTCAGCGAATCCATGTGAATTTTCCTCAGCTTGTTTTCAAGTTGTCGTTTCTCTGAAATATACGATAAAAAAAATTATATCATTGCATGAAATTGCGTTACGATCCTATTCTGTTATTTATTAGAATTTAATTCTCATGGCTGTGGATAAAATTTAGCCCTAAAGCGAAACAACTTGGTTGTTTCACACTAAAATTGTGTAACATAATTAAAATATTTTTTTAAACTCATAATGCTCGTTTCGACCATCTCTATCAACACCAGTCTTTCGTAAAAATCGAGCATAGGTAAACAAAAGCGGATTTGCGAATGGGCGGATCGCGGTGTTCTGGTGATAAGGTGTCGGTTTCAGAGCCGGAGGGTTTCAGCCTCGAAACCTGATTCAAACGAAAAATCGTCGTATAAGCTGATCTGGTTCATGTTAAATCCGTTGGAGTCAAAAATCCTCAGTCTGGTGTGGTGTGGAAGTTTGGAAGGGGGTGGTTGCCAGCTCGTGTATCGGCCTCATCATCTGATCATGGTTCAAAATGACGTAAAAATCAAAATAGCCCTGATGTTTTAAAACGGGACGTTAATATAAGTAAACGTGTGAATAGGCAGTTACTGTGGTTCAGGGTGGCGGTAGGGAGGAGAAGCAGATATTCGATTGAAAATATGCTAGGTTAATCGTCAAATAAATTTTATAAAAATTGTATTAATTTTAAGATATTAGAGTGATATTGAAGTTTGGTTAGTCCAATTGATTGGGTTTCTATCACCTAACTCTATTTTAGTTATTGAAATAAATATAAGTTACGTCACTTGATTATTAGTAGCTTATGCATATTATTATCATTTGATGATTACATTACTTTCTCGCGTAAACTGCAGCACTGGATCAAAGCCGGAGTGCTCTCCCCAAAATTTTCTCGCATATGCTCTAATTAGCTGTTATCCTAGACAGCGCCTTGGATAGCATTGGCGTGAGTTTAGTATTTTTACTGAATCTGTCGTGTCATTCTTGATGGTTCTTTGGCGATGAATCCCTGGCACGCTGTTAATAGTATCCGAAATTCGAATCTGATACATTTAAATCATTGCATTTAAGATATTACGTTTATATCTTCCGAAAGTACGGACCAATAAACGTTTGTTTCATAGTTGGATTTAGCGCAATATTTAACAGGCATCGATAATACAGATATTGAATCTGTGCACCGAATTTTATTCATCTAGCTTTCTTCGTTTCGTAGTTATCGTTTTAACTTGTATTCATGCAAATTATATTCTAGCATCCACAGAGTTCCTCTGCCAGAATTTTGCTCAAACTTTGACAGAAATGTAAAAATTTGGTGTAGTGACCGTTTACGAAATTTCATCCATCTAGATCAAATCGGTTTTGAGTTATGTTTGTCACAGACAGACGGACACTTTCCAGAAGTATGTTTCTATTCTCGGGGAGGTAGAAAACGTGGAGATTCCTCAAAATCTCGAGTTCGATATTTTTTTTTAATGATTAACTATATCACACATATGAGAAAGTAAAAAAGCGAAGTTACACTGCCACGAAATGTGTGTGATTAAAAAGTTAATGTTTGATTAGAAACTAATTTACTCGGTTATATTGTTAATAGCATTGTGATGCTATGGGATTTGATTCATGCAGAGTTCATTTATCCAGTGAATGGAACAAGTGCGAGGCTTTTAAAATGAAAGTTTTAATGTTCAGAATAATTTCATGCTTAATGCATTTTTTTCCTCGTGATTCGAACCTTGAGATGCTTAATCCTTTACAATATTTTAATTGTAATAGAGATGAGATTATATAATTAAATAGTAGGTTTGAATAACAGGCGATTCGCATTATGAATATCAGGCTAATACAAAGAAATATGAACTGAACATAGGTGTGTTTCATACGCATCTAATTCTACGCTGACTGGCAACTTCCGCTATCACTCAAATATGGATTACATGGTATTTAACTCATTAAAATATTTAATAGAAAAAATCTTGAACATCAGGGGATATTTTATAAAGGATAAGATTAAAATTGAACGCAATCAGCATGTCCGATGAACCAGCTGGTCACCAAACATTGCTTATAAATTAGTAAATGAATACACATTTTCACAGAATTGCAGAAATAAACTGAAATAAATCATTACAAAGCCGTTTAATTTAAATACCTGGTGAAATATGAAATCAAATGGGTCCATTTATTAAAGGAGCAACCACGTAATATGTAATGCAGCAATTGAGTGAAATCTTGCCTTTCAGTGAAATTAAAAAAATTTTATCACTGATTCTTCATTTTTCTTCAATTTTTAATCCAGATGAGACAGGGATGTATTTTGTGGCAAAAGCAGAATATAGTTCTGTCCGGCGTGTATTGATTTCTAGCTGGCGGTATCATTGACACAATAAAATTGATGTTTCGGCTGCATCGGCTGTTGTTAATGAAATTCTGATTCGTGGTGTTTAGCAATTACATCTATTTCTTAAATGAATATCTTTCTACCAACTAATAGCTAATAGATAATGTAAGAAATGCACTTGCCAATCCTGATCATAAAGAGAAATAGAATGAGCATAAAGACCAGAAGGAGTGGGCACCCCAAAACTTTCTTGCATACTCTCTAATAAAGGTGTTATCTCAAAGAATGCCTTGCATGACATTGGCGTACAATATTTACGAAATATTAACATATGGCTTGAATTTAGCATTTCTACTGATTCAGTCGTGTGGACCTTGGCGCGTATTTTGGTGATGAATTCCTGGCAAACGGTGAATAGTATCGGAAAATCTAATTTGTGCTTTAGACACGTTATTCACAAGCAACTGAAACGAAAATTTGATGCAAATCAAAGGTGATATGAAATTCGGTATGTGGTTCTGTGACTACTTAAGGCATTGCATTTTTGAGTAATCTCGTTTACATGCTACTGAAATATCGCATTACACAGCAGCAGGTGGTCGATCCTTTATTTGATTTAGTTCAAAATTTGATGAATATATACTATATAGGGAAATCTGTGCTTCGAATTATATCAATCTAGTTGTCTTCGTTTTGTATTTATCGTGTTAACTTATCAACATCCGGACAGACAACTTCCTCCGAACGAATTTAGCTCAAAATTTGAAACTTTGAAGCAAAGCCAGTATACCAAATTTCACCCTTCTAGCTCAAAATATTTTTGAATTATCTTTAGCATAGACGTGCAGACATGATGCCCAAAATATGTATTTCGACCCCGAAAAGGACTGAAACCTGGAGATTCGTCAAAATCTAGAGTTCGAATCTTTTATGATGATTGCAGTACTTTCTCTTTACCTCCCATATGAGAACCTTCATCAGAATCGCAAATTGTTGCTTCTGAATTAAATAGAAGATACTTCAGAAGACGCAGAACTATCGAACGCAAATTCATTGCTGTTTTTTTTTCTCGTGAAATTGTTTCTTTTGTGCATTGCATTGCTAATAATATCATTTTCTTTTGTTTTCCATATTCCGCCAGATGGATACTTTTCTCCCAGCATATGCTACTGGACGGATGTGAATGCTGGGCCTTTGCGACATGTATGCCATGTTCATACTACCGAGTGATTAAACTTGTTGAAGAAGGAAAACTAACATTCTACGTTGGACTGGCCTGGCGAGAATTTTCGCAGAAATTTGAAAGGACAAATTGCTTTGTTTATTATGAATGATGATTCATGAACGAACAAACTCTTCAATAAACAAACACCATGCTTTTTCTCGTTTTTTGTGGACGTTTTGTGAAGAATTTGGACTTTTTTTTATGAACTGAATTTTATTCGACACACTTGGGACTTGCAGAATATTCTTTTTAAAATGTTTATGTATTTTTTCTTTGTTATCAAAATCAGATTGATTTTAATTGTATTCAAATTTGGAAGAAAAGCACTTCTCTATTTTCCTGCAAAAGAAAAAGGAGACACTTCGGTGGCCAATCAAAGCCTCCTGTGAACCCACATCTCTCGCATCCGGACGCCGTTTTTTATGACCTGGCATGCGACTGCTGTGTGGTTTCAAAGTGCGCGCGTTGTCTGTGTTTGTTTATTCCCCATTACATACGCGAACATTCATTAGAGATTCGCTGTTATTGATTAGTATATCATGCATACATTCTCTGCTTCCAACTCCTCTTGTACAACGTATCGAATCATTTTCTCCATTCAAAGGATTGTTTCCTGTCAAATTCCCATATAAAAAAAGTTCCATTACTTAATGAAGGAGAACGTTTATAAATTAAACCAAACAGCTATAAATCCCTTTTTTTATTGCTACGTTAAAAGGTCATTGATTTTAATATAAAGCAAATCATACTGTTGTAAGATCAGATTTAATTGTAATTAGGTTTAAGTATTAAAGTGCAATTTCTGCTGCCATTTATTTAATTTTAAACGTACCGAGTAGCGTCTGATGTATTCGCTTAAAAGGAGATTTATGATCTGATCCTCAAATTTCGTTTTCCTTAATTGCAATTCCAATCGTTTTTATACATTCGTGATGGAATGAACTGTAAGCATCTAAATTTTTAATTTAGTTACAGCGCTAAAGTTGTTATAATTTGCCCCCTTTTAAATCATTTACATCTTTTCATTGTTTGATTTAATTTTTTAAAGTTAAGGATTAAATAAATTTCAAGTAACTGTTTAATTTTAGTAGTAAAACGAAATAAGCGATTTTAACTTAAATTATAAGAATTCCGACGAATTTCTCATGTATTGCGCATGTTTTCAATTTGTTCACTCCTGTCACATACGATTACGAGGCTGACTCGCTCATCGAAGTACTGCACTTTAAATCTGCAATGCAGTGAAAAGTGCTGAGCAGTTTAAAATGAATCATTATCGCACAGTTCCTTATATTACTGCACGAGTTTAAATAATTATTCCAAATAGGATGTGTCATGTAATTAGGAAGTTAGGTAAATTAGTATGCCAAAGACAACTTCGCTATAACCGTTATATTTATCACTCGGATATTTAAATTGTATCGTTTTTTTTACATTCTCAGTTGAGGATTATCAATAAAGCTAAACATTCTTTTCACAAATATGTACATTTATATTTCATTCTTTATCACTTGGATATACAACGTAAGTAAGTTTTCAAATGATAACTTGCATTAAAAGCGCATTATGAAAATAAGGAAAAAAAAATCCCGAAACAGATTTTTCATGCCAATTTCTTCATGAATAATATAAATTTCCGACAGTAATTTAAAACCAATATAATCTTTCAGTATGAAAAGGTTGAATATACTAGAGCTGAAGTGAACAATATCTCGATACGTCATAAAATGAAATTATGTTGTCAATCTACATTACTATTTTATCCGTATTCTATTTGTTAACTATACAAAGTTCCAAATTCGTAACAGTGTGTGCTTTGAAAAGGCAACATTCGAAACTACTAATATCTGGACTGCCATAATAATCTAAACCGGTCCAGAAACAAATATTGTGCAAACATAAATTTGTGAAGAAATGCTTGCATTGCAAAGTTATATCCCTAGTTGATTGCCTTTGGAACACTTAAGGTTTCATACGTGCAAAATTTCATGGTAATATATTAATAAGTTTTTAAGATATGTTTTGCGTATGAATTTTTTTACGAAATCCAAGCTTTTCAAAAAATTAAAGTTTTCTTGTAAAATAAACAATGTTCCAAAGGAGATACAGTTGTCAATCCTTTAGGCATTAAAGGTATTCTAATACGCGTAGCTTGCTGATAGAAAATATAAAATAAACTTTATAATTCACGGAAGCACGTATTTAATAAATATTACAAAACATTCAACTTCCGATTTCTTTTTCAGCTACATTGGTTTGTAATTCATCACATATCTCGGTTTCTATTTATCGTAAAATTAAAACAAAAACAGCTTTGGAAACCCAAATAAATGGTTTTTAAAACAAAACAATAAAAAAATGTGTGAATTTTGACCAAAAACTGCCTTTTAAACGTAGACAGTTACCTTAAAACCGTCCTCTACTGTCCTCTTAATCGCAAAATCGAGTTCAAAGCAGAAAATTTAAATTTGAAACATAAATTCCGATTCCATCTAAGTGTTTAAGGAACATACTACTTATCTGCATGCACTTTCTTTTTTGGAAACTCTTAATGATTATTTTTAGCAATGTAATAAAAATAATAATTCTTCTAAATATACTTCTAGTGCTTAGTTTAACCCTTCAACAGCGGATATGCAGCTAAGACTCTTAATACAAGATTTTAACATCTAAAAATTGAATTAAATGCATCAATGTTCATCGAAAAATTTTATTTTATGAAATAAACTATTGGAATAATTGTAGTAACTATAGAATTAGTTTGAAGCATAATATACAAAATAAAGAAAAGAATAAAAATATGCTTTCATCGTAAGCGAAAGTAGTCTACGACTCTATGTACTATTAACTATTCCTAGCTTGAAAATCGTTGGTCTAAAAGCACAATCACACGCAATAAATGTGAATGATGTGTGTGCATGTTAAAGATCTGGACATCTGCAAATGGAATTCATTTTATAAATATTCGTCGTAAAATTTGATTTTATGAAGAGTAACTATTGCAAAAATTTGTAGTTAACTGTGGAATCAATTTAGACTCTAGAGCAGAGGTTCCCGAACTTTTTTTTCTCGTGGACCACTTTTAAAGTTTTACTATTTTCGGTAGACCCCCTGCTGCTACATTTCTACTGTATTCCCAAAACTTCTAAAAAATATTACCCTAAATTGGGGGTGTTAAGAAGAAAAAAAAAAGTAACACATTTTCTTGTGTCCTATTTATTAAAATAATACTTGTGGTTATACAAAATTATAAACTTTTATTATTACAAACAATCAGCAATTGACAAAAAATCAACAATGAACTCTGAAATGTAAATCAACAATAAAAAATAGTCATACTTTTAATGAGACGGATGTACTTGATGAATTGACAGCAAATTATCAATATTTGGCTTCAGTTTTGTAAGAAGTAATCTCAAATATCCCCATTCTATGATGTTCAATCTGCTCCTTTTTATTGTTAACAGGTTCGTAACGGCACTAAAACTTCTTTCGACAAGATATGACGAGGGAAACGCTATCAAAAATTTTCTCGCAATTTCCCACAGCCCAGGATATTTTTCGGGGATTTCTGCCTGCAGCCAAAAAGTTTGATAGCCTTTTTTAAATTTCACCTTCAGTTCCTCGTTGGTGCTGAGCTCAAGTAGCTCCTCTTGTAATACCACATTCGCCTCTTCTGTTTCATCAAATGGGGTTATGATCCATGGCGGTATTTCCGTCGTCAGAATATCTTCAAATCTATTTTTGAAGTCATCATCCAGGATATTTAAATGTTGAGCGTATGTCTGAATATCCTCATCAGGACATTCTATCTGTGACATGTGCGGAAACTGGGAGGATACGCGCCGACTAATATTTTGCTTCATTAATTTCAATTTACCAAGAAAAGTCGAACTTACACCCTTTGTTTTTATTAAATTAAGGCTGTCCCCTTGTAACTGCAAATTAACGTCATTGAATTTTATGAACAAATCTGTTAAGTACGCAATGTCCGCTTTATATTTGATCAGACTTTCTTTTAAATCTGGTGCTTTAGTTTCCAGACACTATCACTGATTCGAATAGTGAACATCGATTCACTCACAGTCACACTTTTATGTTCAAAATCCCGGAAACAAATGAGTAACGTTTTGTTCTTGGCATTCGTATTTATACTAATGTCGATTGCAAGCACAGCACAAGTCGCATTTCATAGCTTTGCAGGTCTAAACAAGCATCCCAGGCGCACGGGCGGCACTTTGCAAGTCTCTACATGTGGTGTACACTTGCACTATTATCTATTGTTCTATTCAATTCTGTGTTTGAACCGAGTCTCAAATATTTTTTGAGTACCTGCCTAGTGAATGATGCTATCTGCCTACGTTGATAGATAAATCCAAGCCAAAAATTTTGTTCTTTATTATGAAAACCAGAATTTTTCGTGGATCCCAACTTACAACTTGTAAACCCCTGTTTTCTTTTCACATGTACGTGGACCCCCGTGTGGTTTCCTATGGACCCCTGGGGGTCCTATGCTCTAGAGTATAATATTCAAAATAACAAAAATTGAAACTTTTTATCGGCTCCGGCATTCGAACCTCGAAAACGCTCTGACGCTAAACTCATCAAGCCACACTTTCAACGAAAGCCAACCAGATCCAAGATTCTGTATAGAATTCATAATTCCCAGCTTAAAAATACCGAGGCCTGGTGGTAAGGTCTCGGCCTAGGAAACGGAGGGTTTCAGGTTCGAGACCCGATTTCCCCCAAGAACCGTCGTGTAAGGGGGTCTATTGCACGCTAAATCCGTCCTGACCAAACGTCCTCCCGCTGGTGTGGAGAGGGGGGTGCCAGCTCAGGTGTCGTCCTCGTCATCTAACCGCGGTTCAAAATTACGAGGTCCGTCCCAAAATAGCCCTAGTGTTGCTTCAAACGGCACGTTAATATAACTAAACTAAACCAAGGCCTCTGGTCAAAAAGGAACGATTTCTGAGCATATGCAAGATCTTGTCATTTAAAATTTCAATTAAATTTATAGATATTTTGAAGAAAAAATTTGTTTTCGAATTATAAGAATTGGGAAAAATTCATGGTATTGTAGAATTAATATAGAAAATGCGGTTTAAAAAAAAAAGAAAAATATATAAAATTATTCGTCAGTAGTGAAACTCGAACTGTCAACCGGCAAAGAGCAGTAAAACACCTTGTCGCTATATTCACCAAGCCACGCTTTCTCCCACCGCAGGAGGGATCCAAGATTCATAATACGAATAAACATTCCTAGCTTGAAATATTGTGGTCTTCTGGTCCAAAAGCACAATACTAAGAATTGGAAAGATTTCTGAGAATTTAAAGATCTTGACACTTAAATTTTTAATTAAATTTAAAGATATTTTGAAACAAAATTCAGAGTGATTCTAGAATTAATAATACTCAAAATAAATAATAAGAAAAGACGTAAAATATATATAATTGTCAGTATCATGACTCGAACAGAAGACATACCTTTAGCGCCAAAGGGGTTTAAGATTTTTATTATGATTAACCAATCCTGGTTTCCAATATGAAATGTCTGGTACAAAAGCACAGTGGTAAGAATATTAATGATATTTTCGCATGTGCAAATCTTGACAGTTAAATTTCAATTAAATGTATAGATATTTTGATGAAATATTTTATTGTGGATGTACAAGAAATCGAAAATTTCCTACTACTTGTACAATTAGGATGGAAATTCAAATTTAAAATGAATAAAAAATATATAAAACCTTTCGTCAGTTTCGAGACTCGAATGGAAGACCAGCATAAAGGTGTGAGGCACCAAGTCGTTCTATCCAGCAGCCTGCGCAGTTTTCAATTGATCGGGATGTCTAAGAATACGATTAACCATTCCTAGTTTCAAATTTGATAGGCTAGCAAAAAAGTGAAACAGAGCTTGCTCTAACCACTCGGACACGCACATTTCAAGCGGCCGGGAGGTCTAAGATTCTCAATATGATCAACCATTCCTAATGTACAATACGATGTAAGTCTCGTATAAAAGCACAATGCTAATGTTAGGAATGATTACCTGTGCATGTGCAAGATCTTGGTACTTAAAATTTAGATTAAACTTTATTTTATATGGCGTAAATATTGGGAAAATTCATAATAAATAAACCAGTATAGGGAAAAATATTCAAAATAGATTTTAAAAAACTAATAAAATCAGTTTGAGGTTGCGAGACTCAAATTGAAGGCC
Organism: Argiope aurantia; assembly: GCA_026543865.1. Taxonomy (NCBI): domain Eukaryota; kingdom Metazoa; phylum Arthropoda; class Arachnida; order Araneae; family Araneidae; genus Argiope; species Argiope aurantia. Next base: position 34,075 of record JAPMOR010079560.1, on the reverse strand, counting down.
AACAGAAATCTGCTCACCTCCCTGCCGCGCTATCCACCAAGCCACATATTCCGAGAGCGGGTGAGGATCTAAGATTCATAATAAAACAATCCAATTCAAGTTCCAAATACTTTCACAATCTTGTCTAAAAGTGCAATGCTAGGAATATGACAGATTTCTGTGTAGGTGCAAGAATACATCGGTCGGTTTTGGCACTCGAACAGAAGATCACTACAAAACAATTATATAAGAAAAACCACTGAAACTATTAATAGGAATTGAAAAGTGAACGGACGACCTGCAACACTAAAAAAAAAAAAAAAAAAAAACTTTCGTTTTACTTACCAACCCATCCATTATCCCAGCAGCAAGGAGCTATAAGATTCTGAATACGATTACTAGTTCCTAGCTTGAAATACAATGGGTTTCCTGTCTAAAAGCTCAATGCTAAGAATGATTGAATGAAGAAAAGAATTCTTCATTCCTTTTTATTGATTTTAAATATTATTATCCATACTAATTTTGAAGTCGCTTCGAATTATTCCAAATTTTATGCTTCAAAAATAAAATGTTACGTGAAAACATTTCTATATTCATTTGAAATTATAAGTATCAAGATCATACACATGCGCAGAAATCATCCCGATTCTTAGCATTGTGCTTTTAGACCAGACACCCACCGTATTTGAAGTTTTTTATTCTGTTTATGAGAAGCATTCTTTTTTTAAGTTCATGTACATTACATATTTGTATCAAATTTTCATGAATCATTGTTTTAAGTTGCTAACATCATTTTTTACGTCTTACTTACGCAATATTATCTTTACACTGTGTTTATAATTTAATAAATGAGTGTTTTTTAATATCTTTTATACTTTTACCACTTGATTTGCACAGTATAGCCAGATATGGCTCTTGCGCCAAAAAAAAAAAAAAAAAAAAAATGAATTGGGCTGTCAGATTAAGTATCTTCGACCCCTCGCATGCTGTATGATATATAGCTTGGTGGATACCGCGGCAGGAAGGAACACATATTTTTGCTGGTCTTCAATTCGAGTCTCGAAACCGCAAAATGCTTTTATATATCTTTCTTTGTATATTTTGAATATTTTCTGAATACTAATTCTATAGTTCTAATTTATTCCAAGGTTATTAATTCAAAAATAAAATTTTGCGATAAAATACTTATATATTTGTTTTAAGTATCAAGATCATGCACATGCACAGAAATGATTCCTATTCTCAGCATTGTGCTTTTCGACCCTATTCCCACCGCATTTGAAACTTGAATTGGATTGTCGTATTAAGAATCTTACACGTCGCGCTTATTTTTGTGGTATGTGGCTTGGAGGGTAGCGCGGCAGGAAGGAACACATATTTTTGCTGCTCTTCAGTTCGAGTTTCGAAACCCTCAAATGCTTTGATACATATTTCATCATTTTTATTTATTTATTTTGAATATTTTCTGAATACTAATTTTATAGTTCCCCTGATTGATTCCGAACCTATTAATTCAAAAATAAAATTTTGCGTTAATATATATTTGTTTGAAGTTATAAATGTGAAGACCATGCATATGCGTAGAAATAATTCCTATTCTCAGCATTGTGCTTTTAGACCAGATTCCCACCGTACTTGAAACTTGAATTGGTTTGTCGTATTAAGAATCTTAGGTCTCTCGCCCGCTGTAGTGTTATGCGCCTATTTCAGCATTATCACGTGACCCGAATGGGACAATGGCAAATGATTGTCCAATTGTGACAACTATTTACCATTGTCCTACTACTATCACGGGATCTTCATGAGGTAGGCGTGACCTTCTTCTGTTGACTTCGAGTAAACGCTGCCTTACCTGTTCTCATGTGAAGTATATCGAAGATGAAAACATCAGCAGTTGACTGCAAAATTTGTGTATCTATTGACCGTACGCTTGCTACATGATTTTATTGCAAGATCTGACTAGAATTAGAAAACAAAATTTTGAAACTGGCTACTTTTTGAAAACTATTTGAAATTAGCTTTAGCACTGATTTTTTATTGGAGATATTCTGATTGGTAATCTAAATGGTAAGCTACAGAGATGGTTAGTCGCATTCACATAAAACTGATTTCGGTTATATTTATTTATTTGAACCCTTTTATTCCGTTTTAATCTTGGGAAACTCTTTGCTTTTTGCCTGCTCTTAAGGATTCTTTCAGGTAAGACAAATTTTCTGCATTCTTTGTGTGTGTATATATATATATATATATAATCTTAATTTAGAATTGTTTAGTTTCCATTCTGAGTATTTATAGTGGGAAAAATGGCGTACTTTTAAACCTAATTTTGTTGATCGTTATGAGAACTCGCAGGATGGGTTTCCCCGAAACTTTCTCGCGTGCTCTCTAATGTAAGTCTCATCCGCCTTCCTACGCATAAAATTGTGAACCTTGAGTAAGATTCCAAATTTCGTGCATGGAACTGGCGAATAATAGTTACGAAATATTGACCTTTAGAATCAATCTAGAATTTTCACAGATTCTATCGCCAGAATATTTATTTTGGACACTTTTCTGGAGGCCTATTAACCCCAATTTTGATACGAAAATGACAGCCGTTGTTAGACAATAACATATCATATTTCATTAAGCGATTGCGTTGATACGCATGCGAGGGAACAAACATACAGACGGTCAACCGTTTGACGGATTTGGTTCAGAATTTGATAAGTATTTATGTTTTAGATGCTAAACCTGTGTACTAATTTTTTTTACCTAGTTCTTTATGTGTTGGAGTTACTGAATTATGAGTTATATCTGTATATGAAAAACCAGATAGATAGACTTTTGATGAATGATTTCTTTTAACATTGATAGAAAATTACAAATTTTATAGTAATTCCATATACCAAATATCAACAGTCTAGCTATATGCGTTTTTGAATTACCTTATTCTAAGACAGACATGGTTTTTTCATAGACGGAAACATGGAACTTCGTCAAAATTTGAGGTTCGAATTTTTTGATGATTACAGTATTTCGTATATGAGAACGAGAAAAACATACTACGAATACTAAGAGAATGTTACATTTGCCTAATGAACTGTTGGAACATTCATTGCATAATTTCGACTATTTCTTTTAGATTTCCTATTATGTTTTTTACGCATTTAATTTTTTATTATGACACCAAGAAAATGTGGAAAAGAACCATTTTAGATTTGCCTTTAGGTACTGGAATTTCTACCACCCTTTAGATTTAAGGATGCATAATTCTACTTATAGATGTCAACATCAAATATACGTATGTAATATATGAAAGCAAATGAAAATTATAACATAAAGCCTTAAATTTGGCTATAAGCATTGGGATCATTCTATCTATCTATATCTATATCTATACTTATAATAAAGCTCAATGTGTGTGTGTGTGTGTGTTGGCGCTCTACAGGCCAGACCATTCAACCTACAGCTACCAAATTTGGCACGTATATACCTTGGAGGCAGGGAATGTGCACCTGGGGGTTATTTTTTCGAATTTCTAATTAGAATTTTATTTATTTAAAAATTAAGCGAAATTTTGACGTGTTTCTGCTATAATTTCCGAAAATATTACCGCACAAAAAAGATTTTTACATGAGGTTAAAGATCAAAAATTTACCGTTTAAATGATACTAATGTTTTAATCTTAAAATTAAATTATTTCTATTTTTAATGAATTTTTAAAGAAATATTTTAATTCTATTTTTCAACAATTTTTTTCGTAAAAAATAAAAACTAAAATTAAGCACGTTTCGCATTCATGGGAAAAAATTGTTTTTTTTTTTTTTCAAAGTGTTGCCATCACATTGATTAAAGCTCCAACTAAAAATAAATTAAATCTTTTTGGAAATGAAATTTGCAAAAATATAATTTTCGGCACGTGTTTGTAGGAAATGAAACAAATATGAAATATTTTTTTCTTAAAAATAAATTCAAGAAAAATTATTTTATGATCTTTCACACTCTCTATATTATTAATCCAATAAATCAGTTTTATTTTAAGGCAAGTTCTGTTTAATATGAACAGGATATCCAATCAAATCAGGGCCACACAGCTAATTTGTAAACATTTAGTAAGACACAGATCTGTTGCGACATAAATCGTAAATATTTTATTTAAAAGTAGCAAACGATTATTTTAATAATTATACATTTTATTTTGTAAATAGTTGTGAAATTCAGATTGGCAACAGTGATATTTTTGGAACTTTTAATTTGTTGTTTAAAAACGATGCTAGAATTTTGAATGAAAATAAGTTGATGTAAATTTGATAATATTATCTACAATGTAATAAGATTTAGTTTCATAATAAGTTTGTCTGCATTCTATTTTTGTTGACGCATGAACACAACAGATGTACTAAAATGGTTTAAATAGAAAATGATTATATTTCATGTAACTTAATTCAATAAATTCTCTAATAAATAACGAATTTTTGATTTTACATAAAGCTTCTGCTGTGGAAATCACGAATAACAAAATGTTCTTGAAACACTAATATTTTAAATAAAGAGTTAATTTCCAATCAACTAAATCAATCACTTAAACTGACTGATTTATGAAAATTTGAATATCACTATTCAATAAAAAAAGGATAACTTTAGATTTTCCATCGATCGTTTCAAAAGAAAATACGCCAATCAGCGCGCAGGTTTCTCAAGATTAATTGGCCTAAGATTATGAAAATGTTGAGTTTTTCTAAATTTTTAACATTCAAAACTTCATAAATAAGTCTTAGTTGATCGTGGAAAATAGAAACATTCATTCATTTATTTAAAATTTGGTGTGTCCGGAATATTTCTCAGAATATGATACCTTACTGCATTAAATTTAGATTTCATAATTTTTGAAATATATTTATAGGCTGGAACAAAATATTATTATTGATTTCATTTCAATCCTTTTGAAAGCAAAACTAAAAACTGAATTTTATGCTGAATCTGAAATAACTGTCAAATTGATTTTTTTTTAAATTTAGTACTTTTACGAATCGTATAATTTCAAGTAAAGCGTTTTCCAAAGGTGAAGAGGTGAACATTGTTTTTCATTTTTTTTCTCATTATTTTAGCAATTATACATGAATCTTTAGCTTTTAATCAGGCCATTAATAAAATTATATTTTGCATTCTTTCTGTTTTTAATTTTTCATAGAGATGCCGTTTTTTACATATAAAACTTGTTCCAAAAGATTACAGAGAGCAACGCCGCTTGTTTACCCGAAATGTCATTTTATATTCATGCTTCGAACTTTCAAACAGACTATGCAAATTTCTATTTTTTCTCTCTCAATTTTATTCTAATCCAAATCCAGGTGGATTGTTATTGCCATTGCAGATTGTTAGAATGTTAACGTTGCTTTTATGAAGCAGATAATGTCTTTTTTTTTTTTTCTTGAATTCGCAGGTTGAAAAATCATCACTTATTTGTAATTAGTTCTTTGTTTAAGATCAATTAGGAAAGTTTATTATTTTTTTCATGTGACAAATACAACTCGTAAAAATTTCTCTGTTAAATCCGTCTTTATACAGAAAGTACTATTATATCAGTAATTAGATAAAATTTAAAAAAGATTGCTCTAGAAATAGCAACATCAAAAGTTGTAACATATACAAAATTTATATAGAATTCACTTAATTTTTGATCATGGAATAAGAATTTTTCGAAATATCAAATGTATCCATCTTTTAAATTTAATTTCGATATGGATGCCCTATATGATTAGAAAACTAAAATTTTACAACCAGAATTCGTTCTCTTAGCTGTGATTATATATAGGGGGTGGACAAAATTATCAAACACCTCTTGAAATGCATATTTGAAAGGAAAATACAGACGCCAACTATACGGTGTCCTTAATACTTTGCGCAGTCAGTCATTTTCGGAAAATTATTCTGTAAAATTGCAATTGCTTCATGTCAGAATTGCAATGTTCAAACTTCGCCAAATTTGGAGCTTACCTGGAAGAGGGGGGATGCTTCCGTCAGCAGAGTAAAAGAAGTGTTTAGTGTTTCAAGAGACACTGAATCCAAGATTTATTCTGCATACTTGAAAACGAAAAAATATTCATCTGCTGAATCACAACGCTGATGAAACGCTGAGCTCGGGGATCGTGACAGACAAGCATTAACTCTAAACCTGCCACATTCTGACCACTTTCCAATACGTCGGTGAAATGCCGGTCTGTTTAGTGTTAAGCTCGAATATGAGGGAGAAGACACCACAGCTGCTACTGAAATGAATGACATTCTCAAAAGCTTTGAGAGCACCAAATCAAAAGGGAGCTCCATAAACAGGGTATTTCAAGCCGAGCTGCAGTTCAAAAACATTCATCAGTGATTGTAATGTCAATAACAGGGAAAGATGGTATAAGAGCTATAAAGCTTGAACTATGGTGCCATGATATACAGTATTTGGGTTAGATGAGTCTTTTTTTTTTTCCACTTTTGACAAGTGTTATTTCCCCTATTTACCGAATTTTTGTATAGTGGATTCCATCTCAAATCTATAATACAGACAGCTTGTTACCAACAATGAAACATTCAGGGGAGTTCTTTGTTGATTTGGGCAGCTGTATCGTGGTGGTTTTCTGGGAGCCTCGTGATTACTTAGCAGATTACTCCAAGGACTACATGAATAATTTGGCTGACCGAGGCCTTTCCTTGGTACAAAATTAGTTCCCTAATGGCAATGATGTCTTCTAAGACCGTAAAGTCCCTGTTTGCATGGCTCACGTCGCTAGTATTGGTTTTCTGAGCACTAGGAGGATTTTTTGGGGCACCACAATATTGGGGCTCATCAATATTGCTTAACCTTTGTAGTCTGTGTTTGAGAAGAAAGTGTGTGACCTCTATCCACCAACAGCACCGCTATCTGAACTTGTCACCGTTTTGCAGGGAGGGGGAGGGATGGAACAAAATTCCCTTGGAAAAGCATACTGAACCTGTAATTATCCATCTCTAGAAGAATACAAACTATTTTGATTGCCAAGGGTTGGCCTGCACCATATTAGGCAAGGAGACGCGATTTTAGGGGTTTCTATATGTTCGTCTCTCTTATCTAATAGTAAATATTATTTGAAAACGGTAGTGTCCATTTCTGTCGGAAACTTGACTTTAATTTTGACCTGAACTGTAATTGAATGATAAGATAATTCATTTTTTAAAGAAATGAAATTCGATTTTTAGGCATTACCTTTGATAAAAAAAAGTTCCCACTCTCCTTCATTAAAAGCTTTACGAAAAAGACGAAATATTTTCAAAACTAGACTGTATTGTTGAATTTGAGATTCGACTAGAAAAAGCATTTTGCAAAAACTGGACTCAATTCGCCACGTAGTTCTCCGTCTCTCTTTAGCAGCTTTCATTCCATTCCCTGTTAAGAGCTTGTGTATTGAAATCTGTCTAGACACAGATGAAAGAAACCGTTATAAACAACGAAAACTTTAAGAAATTGATTTTTTAAAAATAAATTTATAATAAATATAGCCAAATGTATAAAATACACTTCAATATACAAATTCTTAACTTTTTTTCTGTCTAATTTTAACTTAAAGATTTAAATTAAAAAATAATTGCTTTAAAATCATTTTAAGAATTTCTTTGACTGCAGTTAAAACTATACTCACACTAATTATAAAATCATTTAAATTATTTTCAAGCATCTGGTTTCTAATAAAATTAGAGCCATGGGGCAGGACAATATTTTTATATAGACAGTTAAGAACTCATATATTAGTGAATACCTTCATAGTTGGATCAATACAAATTCAACTTCATCAAATTCTAGTATTTAATTACGACAGAATATCAAAATTTTCGATATTAAAATAAATCCAATACTTATAACATTTTTGAAAATTTCAATAAATCATCAACGAGGTATAAATAACTGCAACGTTTGAAGTCTGAATTTTTGATTATTTTAAATGATATGTCACCTGAATGTGATTTTATTATTTTAATTTACAAATAATCGTGAAAAGAAAAGGATACATTTCGAGATCTTATTTTGTATCGCTATGTCGTCTGAAACGATAGATTTTTAAAAAAGATATTAACATTTCTTAGAATACGATGATTTTCATATTTAATAGATGAAAGGAAAATTAGAATAAAGGTTACTGGGTGAGCTTTTGCTGCGTTTCTAAGATTTTTAAATAATCTCTAAATATTTTCCCTTGTACATTCCCCGCTACTTTTGTTCGATTTTTCTAGGTTTTTTATATCAAAGGATTCTTTATTAAGTAAAACGTTTAAAAAAACCGCAAAACTGAGTAGTGCATAGATATAATTTGTGAAATAAGCATAAATACTTAAATTACCCCTTATGAAAAGTTCAATTTAATTATTTTTAAGGAAATATACATCTGAGATGTATGAATTTTTTTCTTTCGTTAAGGCAATACGTAGCTATCGAATATTTTTTTGATGGAATGTACAAGAATTTCATAGGATTTCCATATAAGGGCTCATAAGAAATTCATCATTTTAATGCCATAATGATGCAACATTTTTTAAACATCATAATTGATAATGGGAATGTTTGTTTAATTTTCTTATGTGCACGATTTTTCTGTAGAACTGTATACAACATATATACTTTCGCGTAGATGAGGTGAATGCAGTAAGTTCAATAGAAATGAACACACTCAAAATCAACTGAAGATTTTATTACTAATCTAACTGATTGAGAAACTACTTATATACAGTTGAAAAACGTTCTGAAATTTGAAGGCTCGCAGAAAATTAGGAATTCACATATATAACAGATTAGAATAATTAACATAAATTTGCATAACTTTGCATAATTAACATAACTTTGACATAAAGCAAATTGAAATTAAAAGTCAATTTTTGACAGCTCCCCTCACTTGTATTCGAACCCGCAACCTTCCTCTCCGCTATGAGATGCTTCGTTCGGCAGAACAATTTTTGCTACAATACATACGTATATCAATTGAAACTATCAAAAATATTGAGAAAAAATTATTTTTTGAATAACTCCTACTGCTTAGTATCCATCTTTTCATTTTCACTGAATAACATTTCAATTTCTTTACTGTCCGATTCAGGATATTCCTGGGAATAGACCTTAATTTATGATGAAATTCTTAGAATTATAATCATCATAGCAATTCAATAAGCGTTTATTTTTAAAATTGGACTGAATATTTCTAAAATATATTCACATCGCCGAACAACATCGCCTTTCTACCAAATATCTGAAAATAAAGATATGCATGTGAGGTTGTTAAATTATAAATTTCATTTTAGAAATATCTGTATGGAATTGTCAATGATACATGTGCATTGAACTCGAAATAATTTTAAATGCATCTACTTTCCATAAAATTTTGTGCTGCCGAAATGCAGGATCAAATGTCGTGATTTTCAGCAAAGAATATGAGGAATAAATATACTATAATAAGTTATTTATGCATAATTTCATAACGAAAACTTCTTTTATAACCTTTATCGAATGAGAAATTGTAATTGAAGGTTCAAAAGAAGATACGAAGGATCAATTTCTTAAAATTTATTGAAAATGAAACGGAAAACTTCGACATTCCTTATCGTTTGCAAGCAAACATTAACAGACGTTGACAGATGGCGCTCTATGCTGAAAAATAAAAAAGAAGTTTTATTAGACATTGTCCTAAAAATGTTCAGCTTTTATAAAATCTCCAACAAAGTTATTGATTTCTATTCCATTTTCTTGACATCTCACAATATTTTTATCAATAAGTATCGAATCATGAAGCACAAACTGAGGATTCTCTCTTGTCGAACGATTTAAGTGGTTTACAGTACGTCGTACAAAATTTGTTGGAATACTCATATTTAAAACCTACACTTCTTTTAAGTATTATTAGAATATTTCTTATTGAAAAGGAATATAATTACGATGATACTGCATAGCATTGATATTCACACAATGCATTTAAAATTGTTTCATTCGCAACGCCCTCTGGCTACGGCGCGTTTGGTAAAATTTTAATCATTGTACCGCAAAGAAAATGCTTTCCACAGCCAAAAATGTTCAAGCAATTAACGAATTGATCACGCACATCAACTTAATGCAATTTCGCCAAAAGCAAAAGGATGAAGGCATCTGAACTGATATTTTATAATTATTATTATTTTTCATTGTTTTCATTTACTGTAACGTAAGGGGTGAAGCATGTTGAATTCCAAATCCCTTGCCAGTTACGAAGGAGTAACCGGTCCAGTAACCATTCCCGTTGTGTATGATCTACACTCAGCTCATCAGGCACATCAATCCCTACGATATTCTATAGCACTTAGAGGACAACTTATTTAATTCCATGAATATATGTATCAATAATAGTAACAAGTTCTTCTAAGTAAAATTTTTTTTTTTATGTTTTCCATGTTTATAGTTTTATAATTCTTCATTTCCATGACCGCATTACATTTGTCTTACGTCAATAAAATATTTCACTCGTGATGAATTTGTCATCCTCAGAAGTTCACCCATTTTTGACAATTGCTGTGGCAATACAGTCACGCATTACTTCCTTAGGAATACGAGACGCCATTTTGACTTTAAAGGGCTTTTTCGATCACCTTGTATATATTTTACTTAAGAAATAACACTGTCTAATAATCAATAGCCATAAGTCTGTGGTGGACCTGCTTTCATTAAAATGACGTCACAGTTTAAGTTGCGTGATCCTGCAAGCAGATTTATTATACGTGCACGCGATTTTATTATACTGCACCTATATCTTTTTTCTTTTCTTCTTAATGTTTCCGTTAAATAAAGATGTTATTTTTTTACACCGTCATTGAATTAAGTATTATAGACAACATCCACAAGTCAATGAAATTTAAATCAATCAAACTACATCTATATTGCCCAAATATTTATATTAAAAGAAATGCAGCATCATATTTAAAAGCATTAGAAACATCATGTGGAATTAAGATTAAAAACTGTCATAAGAGTAATTTTATTTGAAAAAAGAAAATAAGGAAACATTGAAATTCTTATCGAACCAACCAAGAAGTAAACCGAGTCCAACAATGAAAATCTCGGGAAACAAAAAAATAGATTTCCATTTCATTTTTTTTCTCTCATTTGTTCAGCACTGAAAGCGTATTTTTACGGTTTAAAAAAACACGCTTTCAGTGTTACCAAATGGGAAAGAAAATGAAACTGGAAATCTATTTGTGTAATTTAGGTGAACTTTTATCCTTTCCGCTGAATGTAGTTGTAAAATTATATCTACTCAGCGGACAGATGGCTCTCAAAACTGACAATCAGAGGACTTCATTTCTCTTCCGCCGCCTTCTTGTTTTAAAGCTTCCATATTGTTAAAAAAAAATGGATGATGCTTAAAAGATACTAAAATAGTGACCAAGTTTTTTAAATTTTTTTTCTCTACTACTTTTGTATAGTTTTTACAATTCTGTTTCGAAAACTCCTTATCCTCACAAATTATGTGCTCTCATTCATTCCATTACTGTCTGTAAAACCGAGCTATTATCTATTGAGCAGTTTGCTAAATAGGGTAGATTCCATCATAATATGATGTATATATTATATTTATTTGTTTATAATTATAATAATAATGTTAAAGTTTATAATATATTATATTTGTTAGGAAATTTATATTTAAAAAGGAAAAGTCATGTGAATATGAAGATGTTAAAGAAATAGAATAGTTATTTCTCTGCCCATCACCAACAGTCTTGTAAATGCATTAGTAATTAAGTTTTTTTTAGTAGCATTTAGCTAAGACGCATTCAACAGAATTTTGAATTCAGGACAGATCATTTTATATATATATGAGCTCTAGTTCATGAAACAGCAAAAGCAAAAGGCTTGAGGGTTGCTAACTGATTGTTATTTTTTTTTTTTTCTTGTTATCAGGATTCCGTTTGCAGTCGGATGCTTTAGCCAGACTTTCTTGTGCTGTGCATCATTGCCAACTTCTATTAGAAGTCGGTCAAGTAAAATTGCCGTATAAACGGTCAATACTCAGTTCTGCAAGCACTCAAAACCTTCTACTATTAAAATATAAAGGAATGGTAAATTTATAAGCTACAGGATATAAGAATATTTATTCTAGTGGTAGGTTTATCAGAAAGACCAATTTTTTCATGCCAATTTTTGGATGACTCATTTATTTATTCATAATTCATTTCGTTGACATCATTTCATGAATAAGAAGTCATTGAAGATCCCCTCCTGCCCGCTCGAAAGCCATTTTTCTTGTCCAGTCAAATAATCTAACTAGAAAAATAATGAAGAAAAATGGCGAAAAATAAATGAATGGAAAGAAATAAAATGGTGTATGTTGTATGTATCTTTTTAAATAGAAAAACTAAACAACTATTATCTTCTACGACATTTTTATCCTTATCTCAGCAAATAGTAGGTAGGTAATAAATAAATAAAAATTAGAAAGAAATAAACAAAATAATACAACCCTGCGTTAGTAATAAGACTGTTTTGCGTGGAACAAAAATAATCAGAAAAATATTTAAAATTTTATTAATTAAATCATCATTATCGTTATGGAAGTTTACTGCAGTTCATTGGCCACCGGCCGAACCTTCAGCTGCATTCAAGGAGAAATTTTGACTTGAGGTGTATGAAATTCCGTGAAGTGCAGAAAAAAAGGTGCAATGTGAAAAATGTGAAAAGCAGAAATTAATTTTATATAGAATGACTGAAATGATATTAAGAAATTGAAAGATAAACTTTAAAAATAAAAATATGATAAAGATTTCTTATAAAGTTGATACTATGAGTGGGAAAAAAAAAAGATTTTTTTAAAAATTGAAATAGCGAGGTTTTAGAAGTACATCAAAAGTGGGATTGTCAATAAGATCGAACCTAGGAGAAAAAGTTTCAAAAGACCTAGAAATGCTATGGGCAATTAAGAAAAACTAATTACAAAAGGGAATGGGCGGATGGAGCGTGGTTAAAGGAGGCATGGAGGAGTAGTTATTGATTATCTGAAGAGAACCGCTCTGGGGCGCATTTTATTTTCAGGAAGTGAATCATCATATAAAGGGATTTTACTAATAAACCAGTGCGTTCAGTATGCTATGATTAGACGAGACACGTGCAGAAAATTCAGCATCATTAAGATAGATTTAAAGGGACGATAATTCTTTCCTCTGAAGTTCCACATGTATTCACGAAACCACCATATGCTTTCAGTATCTCTTAATGATTCTCTTTGATAGCCTAAAATGTTTCTGACAATGAAATAATCGTGCTTGTGAAATATACCATCATCTTTTATTAATATTATTTTCAATTGTAAATTGCAAGATTATATGGTGTTCAAGACATATTACAGCAGCAGACATGATGATTAGATTTAGAAGTTAATAAAAGTATAGATGAAAAAAATTCGAAAAGTACCCAAGTAAATTATTTTTTAAAAAAAACCAACTTTTACCATTAAAATGGAATGCAAAAATATTTTATAACGATAAATTAATTTTTCTTCATTAACTATCCGTCAATGGTGACTGAGAAGTTAATTGCGTTTGATCTCAATTTAATCTATTAGCATTTTTTTTGGAACTCGTTTCCCTCAATAAAGTGTTTTAATTCATCAAATTGTTACAGATATTAAAGCAGCTTTTATTAATAATCTTATACTGGTTTATTGAACCTCCTGACTGGAATCATGTGCATGACATCGTAGTACCATTAAAAAAAGTAAATGTCAGAGTAATTTATTTTCATATTGCAGGTTGTTCTTTCACTGTGCCTTAATTTCATTTTCTTATTCCTCATATAAATTGCACAAATTGGAAACAGAATTTTTTTTCAACAATAAAAATCTATGCTATTGAATATTTAATGGAACAACGGAAAGAATTTTATTTTTATTACAAGAATTTAGAAATACAATTTAAATTTTTAAAAAAAACATTATTCAGTGTTTTTGAAGTGGCAGAAACTCTACCTAAATCTAACGACTTCCTATTTACATACGATTTTACTAAATTTGCATGTCTCTCCAATTTTTTTCGAAATTTATCTACAGAAAATCTATGTATCCGGGCTCATATGAACGGTATAAGTAAAAAAATGTGAAATCTTAGATACAACTCCAAACACAATTCACTTCAAAATGATACATATATGAAATTTTTTCAAAAATCCTTTAAAGAAGTAGTGGTCCATCAGTTTATATATTCCAACTTATCAAAAACTATAAATAAAAAGCATATGAACGACACTTTATATTTGTTTTAACCAAATCTCTTTATCAGTATCGAGATTGGATTTCATTTCATCGAAAACAAGGCGTTCATAGCATATATTCGGTTTTCTACTTTATACTACAAAGATGACACTGTAGCATATTTCTTTATGCTTCTGAATCGTAGACTCTTATAATGACGATGGAAATATGTTTTTCCCTAAGTCGATGAAGTCCTTTCCCACATGCTTGCAGACTTTGCTGTGACCATCGAAGCTTTGTTTTTTCTCCCTACCTATTCACTATATTCTGCATACGTAGACTCTTCTAATGAAAACAGAAAACATGATGCAATATGTGAAATATTAGATGAGAATGCTACGTTTACTTGAGAGGAGAATATTGCACGCATAAAAGCATATATGACAATTCTTTTCTTTCTCTATCTTCATCTCTCTATTTCTCTATTTGTCTCTCTTTCTCTCTCCAGCTTTCTTTCTCCTTTCGCACTTTTGATGTTGGAATGAAATTTTATTTAACTAGGATATTTTCTTTAATATTGCATATATTATACATTCATGATTTCACGACATGCTGCTTTATTATGGCTCGTTAATTTTGATTTAATTTTTGTTTTCCCTCACGAAAAATTTTAATTCAAAGGAAGACTGAAAAAGTAATTCTCTTTTTTTTTTTGTTTGTTTTTGTTGTTGTTGTCAACTATTTTTGATTTCTATTCACTGCTGTGTTCCCCTTTGAAAACGATATTTTTTTTAAGCATAAAATTTTGTACAGTTTTCAAAAAAAAAAAAAAAAAAAAAAAAAAACCTTTGTAACTTAGTTATTTATTATTGTATCTTCATAAAGTTGTTATCGATGGAAATGGATTAAAGGGACAAGGTTTCTGACATACACAAACTGATTAACCAAGTTAATTATGATAATTAACTGCCATCTCGAAATTTAGTATCAAAATATAGTTTTTATCATTCAATTATTTTCAGCATTTGCGATATCAAGAAATTCTCAAGTGCGCGTACTTAAATAATCTACTTTAACTTGCAATGAGGCCGCTCAAAATATTTGACAACTTAAAGAAATTGGGAAAAGATTTATAACTTCTAAATGAATAAAGTTTGACATAATATACCATATTCCTCTAAACTGTGTTCCGACAAACAGTCTCAGTCGACAAGTCGTGATCATCTTTAACACAGTTTTAGATTTATTATACATTACTTTTATATATTATTTTATGTTATTATTAAATATATATTTAAATCATCAAAATATGAGATTTAAGTATAGTATCAACGTAATCTTTTGAATATCATTCAAATTGCTAGTGTGGGAGGAAAAATAGCTTCGAAGTTTAAATCAGAACAGACAATTTTATTGTTACATAATTCAAAACAGTATTGTAGATAATGCAGTTTTGCATAGAAATTAAAGAACATGCATTATATTTGGTGCACTTGATTCTAGTAAAACTTTGCAAGACGACAATTTAAAACGTAGTTTATTCTCACTATGCTCTAAAGGAAAGATGATGTTTACATTTAACAACAAAGTAAATTCGAATTACATGTGGACTGAATTAAAATAAAATAATACAATCAGAAACGACACATTACTGACATGTGCGTGAAAAAAATTGAACGAAAAAGTGTTTAATAGGGCAGAAATCAAGGTAAAAGAATGATGAAGAATTCCGGAAATGCATTCATCCTTCGTCTCACACCCCTTAGTGAGATAAAATCGTCAAAATGTGGCCGTCTCATGAAACTGAAACGACTAGTAACAGGTTCTGCAAAAGAGAGAGGTTGAAGACTTGTGAACAGGCAAAGTATTTTTTTTTTTTAATTTGCTACTGTTTTCATTTTGCAGTGTAGACTACCATGAATGATGCACATCTTGTTTAGTATGCGTGATTGCCAGTTGTAAGTCACCGGTCAAAGAACTATTGTCGTATTATACGAACACAAGGAATGATGAAAAATTCCGAAAGTCTTTCATACTTCCGCGTCTCACCTGTTAGTGAGATATAATCGTCAAAAATTGGCCATTTTATGAAATTGAAACGAATAGTAAGAGGTTTGTGCAAAAGCGAGTGGTTGAAGACTTGTGAACTGACACAGTATTTTTTTTTTTTTTCCATTTTCTATTGTTTTCAATTTGCAGCGTAGACTACCATGAATGATGCACAACTTGTTTAATATGCACGATTGCCAGTTCTAAGTAACCGGTCAAAGAACAATTGCCGTGTAATACGGTTAACACTCAGCTCAACAAGCACTTCAATCCCTTCGCTACATAAATCAAAATCAATGATTTTATATAAGCACTAAGACATAAATGTCACTATTTTAGTGGTACTACATCTTAACTTAATAAAAATTCTTTCATTCTTTTCTTAAAGCTTACAAATGTTTATTACATATTTTTTTATAACCTTGACAATATTACTTTTATAAGAAATCAATAAAGTATATCACATTTTATATTACGTTTGTCGTGTAAATTTTACTACACGAGAAGATTGCTGATTTTTGCCTTCTGTCCGTTTCCTGTTTTGATACCTTCTCCCTTTTTGATAACTATTCGCTGAAATGGCAGCGTGCAGTACCAGACAATATATAAGAGCCATAATATGCGTCATACGAGCCTAAATCCTGTAGATACGAGACGAATGAAATGCTTCGCGTTTGTCTTTGTAATCGATTACACAATAAATGAAGAGTTGTGCGTGAATATCATAAAGAAATAATAACTCAATTTATGTTTAAATAAAGAAACATTGTTGGAATTTAATTGGGATGTGCATTTAAATTAAATCCAGGTTCTCTCTCTCTGTGTGTGTGAGGGCACTTCTGTCTAGACCCCTGAACCCACAATTGCAGTTTGTAAGATGAAATCCTTCAAAAGATTGGTGAAATAACCACAGAAAACCATAAAAAAAAGTTCGTTCATTTATTGCATATATATAGTCACGATAATTAAAGATGTCTTGCCTTTTTTCCTACGAAGTTTAACCAAGATGAAAAATGTACACAATTTGTGTATCTATTAGTTGCACGTGTGATACACATACAACACTTGGTTGCAAGATCTGACTAGAATTAGAAAACAAAATCTTGAAACCGGCTGTTTTTGACATTTTTATTTGAAATTATCTTAAGTACTGATTTTCCTTGTGTAATGTAACGGATGATACCATAAGCATAGGTAACATTTAAGGTTTTAAATCTGGTACAAATAATTTAAATGTAACTTAAAAGATATAATTAAAATAAGACATAAGGGAATTGGGAGAAAAAAAAATCAAAGAAAAGGATTTATGAATTTTCTATTAGTTTCTTTTTATTAGTCTTAGTAGTTTCATTGGGTATCAACACGTCTGCGGGTGGGGAAGCGGTGTCATAGTAGAAGTGTGCTAGTCATTGATCTATGGGGATCCGAGTGCTTCGCCCAGAATCATAAGTTTTTACCATACATTCTTTTTATTGCATTGCTGCAATAGTTCCTCGGAATCGCTACTTAATATATATATATATATAATGCAAAAAGAAGTAGATATTTTTTGTAGTGGTAATTTACTCGGAACTTATTTTTTACCTCTCTACTATTAACTCTCATAATCATTTAGTTCATTTTGTTCGTGACATTTAATGAATGAGTCATCATACAAGATTCTCTTCCAAAAGGAATTTTCCTATTCCTTGAAGTGATAAATCTATTTTTTTCCTTACTAAATTATCTTTTTAAAGGGAAAAACCAAATATCGGATTTTACATTTTTGTTGATATGAACCATTTGTACGAAATTTCAGTCAATAAACATGAATTATATGTGTGTGTGTGTTAGAGCTCTACAGAGAAGAGACTGTTTTTCACTTACAGCTATCAAAGTTGGCGAATATCTATACTCTAGAGTGCACCAAAGTTCCACTGTGTACTAGGAGGATTTTTTGGAAATTTGAATTAGAATTTGAATTAATCAGGTGATGTGAAAAATATTCCACTCTTTTTAACTAAATTATAATAGATGCTTTAAAGCTCCCTTGCATTCTAAAAGAGATTTTCTTAAACATACTCTGTTTATTCCGCACCTTCGGCTATGCTTTTGAATACTGTTCCTTGTTCTGGATACTCCATGCAATTATAATTCAACATCTCCATGTTTCGCCAATGAAGGAAGTGTGTTTGTTAATTCTTTTAAACACCATGCTGTCATTTATTGAGCAATTTGTTATGGTAGATTACGACATATATTTTGTTATATTTATATCACAATGAAGCACATGTTTTTTACATGTAGCGCATGATATAATAAGAATATTCAAATTTAAATATAATAGTTATGTCTTAGTTAATTTAATAGTCTAATTGTTAATTTAAATATAATAGTTATGTCTTAGTTAATTTAATAGTCTGATTGTTAATTTAAATATAATAGTTATGTCTTAGTTAATTTAATAGTCTAATTGTTAACTTAAATATAATAGTTAATAACCTACTGTTGACAGTCTTACAATGTTTTGTAATTGAATTTTGCTTTCAGTGACGCGTAATGAATAAAATGTCCATCACCAACCAACATTTTTTAAATTTATCACAGTATTAGACACAGCATCCATTTGAATTTAATTTTAGTAACTCCAAAAGCGAAAGGTTGAAAGCTAACCAACTGACGTTTTCATTTTATAAAACAATTTTTGTTATCGTAATAGCGCAAAACATCAAAATTTTAAACCACCATTGCCAGCTAGTAGAAACCGGTCGAGTACAATTGCCTTACAAATGGTTTATAATCAAATCTGTAAGCACTTCAAGCCTCCCACACTACGAGACATTTGTAGAAAGTTCAAATATATAATGCAAGAAGAGGAGGGAATTTTTTGTAGTGGTAGTTTACTCCGAACTTATATTTCATCCTTCTAATATTAATTCATAATCATTTAGTTCATGACATTTAATAAATGAGTCATTATACAAGATTCTCTTCCAAAAGGAATCTTCCCTTTTCTTGAAGTCATAAATCTACCATTTTCCTTACTAAATTATCTTTCTAAAGGGAAAAACCAACTATCGGATTTTGCATTTTTGTTGACATGAATCATTTGTACGAAATTTCTATCAATAATAAGAATGAATTGTGTGTGCGTGTGTTAGAGCTGTACAGAGAAGAGACCATTTCACTTACAGCTATCAAAGTTGACAAAAATCTATACTCTGGAGTGCACCAAAGTTCCACTGTGTACCTAGGAGCGATTTTTTGGAAATTTGAATTAGAATTTCAATTAATTTAAAAGTAAGCGAAATTTTGGTACCTTTTCGCGATTACTTCCGAAAATATTATAGTAAAAAAATGACTTTTAGCAGCATTTTAAAATTCCAAAAAATTGTCAATTCTATGATACGCTACAGTTTTTCTTTCCTTTTTATTTTAATATTTTAAGCATATTTTAAATAATATATTTCATTATTGAAGTGAAACTCGTTCTTGACAATAATATTACATTTCGGCTTTGATTTCCATTATTGGGATGAGGACATGAAGATTTGGCTTGTTTTTCCATAATGATTAGGTTAAATCATGTTTTTATTAAATTTTTTGGAAATTTGTTGCATTTAAAATTAAGTTTTAAGTTCAAAATCAAGCAACGACTGAAAATGTTTAAATGTAAAATACAGTTGCCTTCCCCTCCCTGTGATATTATTGGATGTATAAAGATGTAGATAAATGAAATTTGTAATTTTCTCTTGTTCTTGTCATTAAACACTCGCGTTAACGGTTCAGAAATATCGGTACATTATTGCCAGCATCAGATTTGGAGCCGGTCAAATACAATTGCCGTATTAATTGGTGTAAACTCAGTTTTCCTAAATACATCACAACTCATAGTATCGTATTGAAAACGTAGAATTTCTGTATTTTCTGAAAAACATATACTTCTCTTTTAGTGGTAGATTAATTAACTGCTTTTGTAATGGTTAATTCCTACAATGTATTGAAGTGTAGTCTTAAATGTTTGTACTCATTTCGGAATATGTAAAACGACAATTTTTGCACATTCATATTTTGGGTGGCCAGGACTCGATAGAGAAGTCAGCTCTTCAAATAAGAATTGCATCCTATGTTCTACACTGATGGGAAAAAAAATCCAACGCCTACAAAAATTATTGTAGAGTAATGAAATTTTGACAATGCATTTGTCTATTTAACAAGTTAATTGATTAAATTTTCAAGATCACAGGTTAATTTAAACTCTAGAAAATGCATTTTAAATGTGAAATGCTGTTACATTAATAACTTGTGTAACTTCTAGAATTTTGAATTTCAAGCCTGCAAACGTGCATGTATTATGTCATACAAGTGCCAAATGTCACTTTGTGGTATGGAGTTCTATGCTTGTTGTACTTGCTCTGTCGATGCTGGGACTGTCAGTGCTGCCTATGAATCGTGCTGGAGTTGTCGTCCAATATCGACAATTTGTAGAGGACGTTGCGTTACAACAGCGGTATGAGAGCAAGCGTTATTCTGTTGAAAACTCCCCCTTGAATGCTGTTCATGAATGGTTGATAGATTGTCTATGCCATCATTAAATATAATGTAAAGCTCTGAACAAACTAATTTTGATAATTGAGTCTGAGTTCTTCTAAAAAATATTATATAAAATTTAATGAAATGTTGATAACCAGACTTAAATTTTTCATTTTATTAAAGATAATTCACATTACTCAGTATTTCTCTCTAATTGTATATTTCATTCAATTATATATACCCATCTACTTACATCTTTTCCCAAATTATACAATTTCTCTCTCTTTTTAAAAATTAATTTTAACAATTCAGGTTTGAAAAGAACAAATTTGTGTTATAACAGTAATATGTGTATGAAATGTTGATATAGAAAGTCTCACCTATCAATCTTCATACTATTTTAGAAATGTAATTCTATTGTTAATACAGCCAGTGTCAGAACTGGTTGCACCAGAACAGTAAATGTATGCTTTATCCTCTATTTGCAATCTTTCAGGATATTACAAATAGTCATGCATTGCTTGTTACCTGTAGGATTTTCCAATTCTGGTACCTTGAGTTATTTTTAATTGTGTAACAATGCAAGGGAGATTTTCACTTTTTAAAGACAATGACAGTTTATTATTCTGATAAATGAATAAAAACTAGGATCATAATGCTTTAAAGTAAATGCTTCTCCATTCTTCGAAAATCTAAAAGATATGTTTCAATAACATTTCAGTTTATTACCTCTTCATCTAGTAGCTTTGTTGTCAAATAATAAATAAATCTGTAAAGATTACCAAATCTAAAGATACAATTTTTAGAAATTATTAATCCTAAAAACCCTGTTGGTACTAGTATGTAATATATTGAAATCCTAGTTCATTATTTAACTGGCTGTGTTACGTTGCTCTTAACAGAATCCTATAAAATAATAATTCATAATCTTATATATTTTTTTATGTTTAATATTTTCTTAGAATTAGCATAAAAAGTCAGTTTTTAATAATTATGGACTTTTCAAAAAATTTATTTCATTATTTTAAAAAAAATAAAAGGATATATTTCTATGAAGTTATTAAAATATAAATTTAAACTAAAACAAATATTTAGAATGTTGATTAAATTTAAATGTGCTGAAATGTGAATCTATAATAGCTGCTATTATAAAGGATCTTATACAGTGGACTGTCTGAAGCTGCAAAATGATTAAATCCACTTCTGCCACCAGCAACTGACAACTCAAATCGGATAAATCACATGTAAAATATTATCATACTATGATGTTTCAGTCTAAAGAACTCCAATTTCAAATCACTTTTTATTTATTTATTTATTTATTTAATAAGCAATATTCACAGTATCAGTTTGTTAAGAAAATGTGCAAGTAAATTTGAATTAATTTCTTTGAAACTCATTGTAAAAAATATAAAAGTATGATTTGGCCACACAAAGGTTTAAATCTTCAAGAATTCTGGTTATTTAAATGGCCTTTTTTTCTGATTCTTCATGCGAATAAAAAATATTTTAAGCTTTTAAAAAATTAAAGATTTAAAACATTACAATTTAAATATTGGCTAAACCATGGCATATGTTTCCCATCAGTAGAATTATTCTGTTCCGTTTGAATAATGGCTTTAATAATAATAATAGTTTTTATTCATTTTGAAAGATATTAACTGTCCAATGTTTATAAATTTATACTTGCTGATTATATACGGTACTTATAAATTACTCCAATAAAAATTACAGTAACAATCATCAAAATTCCAACTCTAAATTAAAATAAAAATATTTACAAATAAGGTTTAAAATTTTTAATAATAACAAATTCATCTTTGGAAGACTGATATTTCATTGGCACTTCATATTATTTACTTCATGACTGGCATGCTCGTTGCTGTTTTAGAATCGGTAGCATCTTGTTCTCTCCATAACTGGTTTATCGTCTTCAGCTGCGTGTAGAAATTGACACCCTGAAAAATGAAAGAGCATTTGCTTTATTTCATTTCCAAATAATGTTTAGAAATGAATATAAGGAATATTAGTGGACTGTTGGATATCACAATTCATTGCTATTAAATACTTCAAAATAGTTTCAAAACTTTTCAAATAAAATGTATTTCCACTTTTATGCAAGCTGATAGAATACAAAATGTCCATTCTAACAAGCCATATAACCCATTTTTAACTTCATATGTAGGCATATATTTCTCGTATTGGTTTAAAGAATGTAGAGTATTATATGTTATGTTTGAATCAAATTTGCTGTTGAAAAAAATAGTCTTAGTCATTCTTAACAACCAAAAGACTTTATCAGTTTAATGAGCTGATTACCATAAGATTAAGAAACTTTGAATACCACTGTTTTAAACAATATTAGAATATTTCAACCTGTATCTGAAAAACCACTGCTACAATGAGCAGATTTTAATCAACACAGCTGTTGACTGGCTTTAAACAATAAAATTATTTTTAGCTTCATCACTTGGTGAGTTTTAGTTACAGAGGAGTGAAATATTTTATTATTATTGAAACTAGTCTTTTCCCAACAATATTGTATAACTAATTAGATTAAGATAAAAATGTAGATTTCATATTGTTTTCAGTAGTGTATTTATGGGTTCAAATAACAAAATATAATTTATTTCATTTAAAGCATTTTTCCAAATAAAAATGTGTATAATCTCTAATTGTTTAGAAATTAGGCATTGAATCATATTTAGACTGAATCCTGTATAATTTATTTAAATAATTATAATAGCTACATAGCAAGCAAAACTACATAAATATTTCAGAAACAATTATTATTTTATCATGAAAAAAAGGGCTAAGTACAAGAACAATAACAACACAAATTCATTATATAATATTAAAAAGAATATTTGAAAAATGAGGCAGCATCCATAACAAAATTATGAATATTATATTACAATCTATAATTGCATGTTAAATATATATAATTCTAATAAATAAAGATGATATACAGTAGATGTTACGTAATGTGATCATAGTTA
This sequence comes from Argiope aurantia, assembly GCA_026543865.1. Lineage (NCBI taxonomy): Eukaryota > Metazoa > Arthropoda > Arachnida > Araneae > Araneidae > Argiope > Argiope aurantia. The sequence goes on along the minus strand of JAPMOR010079560.1, from coordinate 10,338 downwards.
AAAGTTATCAAAATCCATTAGTTCCTAGGCTACATATTCAAATGTACATAAAAATATTCATTTAATTTTATCATAATTGATTGATCCTTCATTTTCAACTAGCATTACAAACTGGGCTTAAAATTCAAAGAAAAATATTATTTGAAATCAAAATAAAATTCATTACACCTTTTTCTATTATAACCAGGAATTTTCTAATAGAAGATGGCTTCAAAACTCATTTTATAGTGGGATCTCACACTTTTTCATTAAGATTCAATTAAATTTAGATGATTAAATAGCAGAAAATTGTATTTAATTATTAACTGTTATTAGCTATGTGGATATATTCTTCAGGGATTTTGTGATAAAAAGGAAGTTTTAATTTCAGATGAAAGCCAGAAAAGTTTAAATATGTGTCTTCTAAGGTAAAATATAAAGCTTAAAAATGGAGAAGTGAAGAGGCTCTCAATAATATCTATACTCCTGGAAGTAAGTGAAAATTATGTTGTAAATGTAAAACAAGGAATTAAAATAGGAAGAGGGAGAGCAGTATAATTTTACTTATAAAAATTCTCAATATTAAAGCCAAAATATATAATTCCTTTCAAAAAGACAGTTGCAAGGTGAGATAAAAAACAATAACTGAATAAATAAATTTCTTGGTAACTATAAAAAGGTAACCATTTTTATTAGCAG
>JAPMOR010079557.1:0-18659 GCA_026543865.1 Argiope aurantia | reverse complement strand
TTAAAATTTTGAGATTGACCCAATTCGTTCATAAAGAACAATCAGTGCTTCTTGAATCGATTGACTTTTAAAACCTCTTTCTTTGTTAAAATATTCACATTTCAGATCAAACATCAACACTTTAAATATACGAGGTCTGTTGAACATGAGATCGACCTATAATACTTTAAGTTCTAAAGAAGACATAATAATTTTGTTATCTAATGAAACTTGATTTGACGTAAAATTAATGTTCTATACGTTGTAATCATATTAAGCAAGACGACAAGCAAAATAAACCATATCTAAATTTGTTTAGCTGCATATTCCAAAACTTCAATTTTATTAAATCGAATGTGCTTCCTTGAAAAAGTGCACAATGTAAATAATGCATGTACTATAATAAAATTAATGTATTTTTTTAGTGCTATTATTACTTTTAACTGCTTCTTTTTAGGGGTTTTACTATAAGGGCGATTAAGAACTCATATTAAGCGAATATCACTTGATTCTGGATTTTGCATTTGAACGAATTACTTTCATAAGTGTACATAATTCTTGACATCGGAGAAAGCCATATCGTGTATTTTCAAATGTGTTCAACTTTGAGAGCAAACAATTGTAAAATTCATTCCTTACAACACTACAGAATTTTATTAAAATATTGTTTACAAATAAAAATAACTCTAAATTTTCCACATATAGTTATATACAAATTTTAATTTTACAGATAATCGCAGAGAAAATTTGCTTTTTAGAAACTTTGTCTTAATGGTGTTTCCGTTTCAATCTTATAATTTTGAACTTTTCTTCGAACTTCCTATGTAATAAATTTCCTTATTAAGCTTAGTAATAATTTTTTAAACTTAAAGTAGATCATTTTATTTGAACTCTGAGTTATGTAGAGCTACCTTTGCTGGTCAAGCAAGTTTGCAGTACATTATCTTAAGAGATTTTTAAAATTTTAATGACTTTTAATTAGTAAGGATGTTTATAAAAATCAAATAAAAAAGATAAAGAGACAAAAAATATTTATTATTTAGTCAATTCCACAAATTACACCATTTAAAAAGAATAGTGATATGAATTGCTTGGACTTCTAGATTATCCTAATAAAACTACATAGATCAGGTAATCTTTTCATTAATTCTTCTTCAGACTTTTTAGAATTCTTTATTCAAAATTAAGTTTAAATTTTAATTAGAATTTTTACAAATGCTGAATTCATCTTTATAGTGCCAATTTCAATTCAGAAATATTTATTTAACAGTACAATTAATGCAAAGAACATATAAGGCAATCTAAATCGGATTCGAAATTTTAAGTGTAGGCAGTTGTATTCTAGTATAGTGCAGCGCTTCACAATGTTGGGCATTCTATTTTTAAATTTTTTTTTATGTTAATGTAAATAATTATTCCTTAAAATAAATTTATTCGAAGATAAACAGAAGAAAACTACACAGAAGCTGCAAGTAAATACTATTCTGATTTATTTGCATATGAAAGAATTATCGCCTACTCGTAGTTAGTGTAAATATGAGTAATCTGAACTGAAACTTCTTTCTGTATTTGAAAATCTTTTATTCATAATAATATAAATAAATTTGGCTGCTTAAAATGCATAAATTTCTATACTTAAGAAACTTTATTGAAATATGTATTCCCTGAGCTTAATAGTCTGGAATGTCTGTTATTTTGCGAAATATTCTTGGAGAATTTACACATAGTATAATATATGCATAAACAAAATTCCTTAGAGATACATAAAGAAAATGATATTAATAAAAACAATGAACATTTTTAAACATCCCTTAAGTGATAAAATTTAGTTTTCTTGTAAAAGAAATCAAATGCCTCAAACATCTGAGAAGAAATTTTCAATCGTTTTTTCACTGAAATCTCAATTATAAAAATATTTGATGCAGTGGAAAAACTGTAGGATGAATTCAATTTAAATGTTGCTACAATTTCATAAAAAACTTAAATGCTCATGTCATATAATACAAAACTGAATGTTATCTTATGTAATATTATAACATCAAATGCTAAGTCTTTCTGAATCCCTCTGATAATATGATACTAAATTGCCACGAAGTACATGACATTCATCACGTAGATATGTATTAATCTGAATACACAGAAAAGAGTAGAAAATTGCTAGAATATTCTTTAATTATTTTTATCACAACCTAATAAAATATTTGGAATACTTTTATTCCCATTAAATGGATCTTTATTTTTACACAGAAGATATCCTTCAAAATTTCAATTCATCTTTCAGTTGACAGATAGACCATGAGCCATCCCTATGCGAACCATCGGACTGATTGCTACACGTAACTAATAAACGAAGTATTTTGCAATCGACAAGTATCTAGAATTAAATAGACAATTGCTAGAGGGAACAGCTTTTCTTGAAAAGGCTTTCATTTAATGTCAAAGAAGGGGAGAACAAAGAAGAAGTTTGAGGGTAAAATAAACCAAAAAGAAGACTTTATCAATTCAGCACCTATACAAATAAACCAGTGGTAAGATATAGTTAAAGAATAAAACATTAGGATATTTCTTCCAATGATAAAATTAATAGAAGTCTGTTATCTCTTTCCTACACAAGTATAAAAAGTCTTTTACATAGATATTATTACATAAACTTCATTAAATGATAGTGAAACAAAAGAGTACACCACAATAAAGATAGGCATAAATAACGAGTATGGTAATTTGAGCAAAAAGAAAATAATATTTTTTTTAATTTGAATATGTATATCAAAGGATGGTTAGATGAAAAAGAATGAAAAAAGAAGGCGCCTCTTTCTTTTCCTATTCTAGTATTGTTACATTTAAGATCATAAGCTAATGAATGATTGTTAACTATTAGATTGCTAAATATCACTTTCCCAGTAACATCCTGATGTTTTTTAAAACATTAATTAAAAGAATTTCCCACACAACCTGTAATAACTTTACAATTAAATGAATTCATAATAATCAGAAAGAAAAACTAATTACTTAGGCTCTGTTTTCCTAACTGTAGACAGAATTCAGATCAGCACTTAAAGCCTTTTATCCTTGATTGGATTTTCTGAGAACGAATAACAAACTTAATAAGAACCGGTTGATAAAAATTATACAGTGTTTACTTGAATTACTTTAAAGGGAAAATTAGAGACAATAATTTAAGTAATATTATAATTAATTCTTTTTAATTCCTTCTGAGAAATTCCTCAGATTTTAATTCCTTCTGAGAATTTCTCAGACAAGCTTTTGTAAACATTATAGTTGCTATCACTCACTTTTATTTTAACAAAAATTGCTAGTAAATTTTAATGTTTGTAATAAATTTGAAGGCACAAAATTGTTTTGGAGTTCCTCCTCCTATCCAACTCGTTCTTGGTTTAGTACTGCGATATACTTTGAAAAGATTTTTAGCTCTTCCAGCATCTCGATTCACGAGAGGCTTTCTATCATGTCTGTGCTACGCCTTGCCACTTCATATCTTTTCAAGGAATTCATAATGCAATTAGACCTTTTTTAACTATATATCTGTTCTTCTACATTATTCAAAGATTATAAATTTCAGTGTTTCATGTCCAAAAATTTCTGAAAGAATAAGGACTATGAAAGAACTTTTTGTACGTGTAAGTAATTACACGCACAAACAGCGAACCTTCGCAATACTAGGCTAAAGTTAGACTAAATATACTTGACGTATTCGTCACAAAAAATGTAAAATAATATGGCACAATATCAACAAATGATTATTTTACGTAATGAAAACATATAATCTCCATAATTTAAACATAAGTTTTTACAGATTCATACACCGAATTATTTTAAACATATACGCCTTTTTTTCTCTTTACTTTTGCATATATTTCAATTCTGACAACGCTTTTGCAACATCATTTGATTGGCAGGAATAAAGCCGCGTGTTATTTTGAACCATAATCGGAAATAAGGAAATGACAAAAGCTGGAAAAATTTGATCGAGATCCTTCACAAGAATAAAAACAGAAAACTGAGATTTTACTGTAAAAAAAAAACGTAAGAAAAGTCTTCTTCAAGAAATAAATCTTGAATTAATTTTCTAAAAGAGTTACTTAAATAGTGATCCTGATAAATTGCGTAAGCTATTATACTTCATTCCAGATATATTTATCTTAAAATATCCAGTTAGTTCTGCAAGAACAAGATTTTTTTGATTAGATAATCAAATATCATAAAAATAAATTAAATTTTCGATTTCAAATCTCTTATAAGATTCGATAAATATCGTTCTCGTTCCTCTTAAATCAATATATTTTTTTAGCTCTCTTGTATAATCTTTTCAGAACACCGCCTCACTTTAAAATGAAAAACATGAAGCCTTCTTTTATCATAATTCAAGTTTTGGCGTAACGTTTAATAAAATCTAGAGTTAAAAAAGTGCGTATAAATTTAGCAATTGAGTTTCTGCTTACGTGTATTGTGAAATTGTTTGCATTGGAATAACAGTGGAATAATATTGGATAACAGTGTATATTGAAAGGAAGTCTCATCCGCAAATATGTTTGATAATATATATTTCTTACAAATATAATAGGACAGTAAAGGAGAGCATCTGCTGTTGTTGCAATGGGTTCTTTCATTTGTAGGGGAAACAAGGGCTGGTTTTACATTTTTTTCAAGGATTTTTACTAAAGTACATATTATAATTATTTTTAAGAAATATTCGTTAAAACTTATTCTACTTATTGAAGACACATCATATTTTTTTAATGAATAGACAATTATGTAGTTCAACCGTATAAAAGTTTTATACAAAGTTTATATGTGTATCGTAACAGCTTGCATCACAATGGAGTATGTTGTTACGCTGCATGGGCATTTTGTTATTTTAATTTATTACATAGAATAGGTTAGCAATAAAATCAATTATAATATCTTTATGTTTTTATTGTTTTGTAGGTTCTATGGAACAACAATTAGTTTATGAACTTTACTCATAATACACTTGATTTTAGAAGTTACTTTAATTGCAGTTTTTATAAATATATAATTAGTGAAATTAGTTCTATGATTTTGAGCCCCATCCAATTCCTTTATGACATTAAAGCCAGCCAGAATTTTAATACAGCTTCAGAAAACCCTTTGCAGTATCGGTTGTCGTTCTCTTCACCGAAAGATACCTCTTAAGGAGTCGTTTTCTTTCGTTAATTTGCTTGTATTGATGCTGTGTTGTTGCCATTCCTCTTAAATCTCCAGTTCCTAAGATCATTTGAATTCAGGTATTTCAGAATACTAGAACACCGGAGTTTCTCTTTTAAAGATAAAAAAAAATCCTCACTCTCTTCAAAAATTACAATGGCAGTCCTTTATTTAAGGAAATGGAAAATATATAAATGACAGCCCCGCTTACCTGATGTTTATTTAGTACGTATAGTATGTTAGACTATCTTTTGAGAGTTAGAAAATCTCCTTGTCCTCCAACCCTATCTCATTAAGCATATCTATCAAACAAAAAACGCGTCTCGGATATCAATCAATCACATTTAACGAAAGGGGGAGAACATCCAGATGTTTCGGGCGTCTGCTAGAATTTCTTTGAGCCGGCGTTTAGGGCCTTTCAGTGCTGATAGAAATTACAAAGTAACATTTTTGCTTATATTACAACTCCATCCTGTTTGATATTTTTTCTGACAATTATTTATCTTGGCTTTTGAACCTTAGCCAACCTAGTTTCGTTAGCGTTATAAATATTAAGATACTGGAAATAAGAATTCAAAAAGTACTAATAATATCATACTCTATATATTAAATAATACTCTATATATTAAACTCGTAGTTCTACTCAGACTAACCATTTGAAACATTTGCAGAATGCGAAAATTCTAACGCTTAATCCGTAAGAACAGATGATAATCAGTCACTTAAAGAATTTTCACATTTAATCTAGTTCATTGGAATTTTCATTTGATTATTTAATCACGAAATAAGTGGAAAAGTTTATTCTTCTTTATTAGAAAGACCATTATACAATTTTACAGCAGTACCTATGTATTATTGAACTTCATCTCCAACTGATCTGTGAAAAAACCATCGAATTGTTTTTATAGACAGAATTAAGTAAAATCTATCTATATTGTTTATTTCTTTAATTTAATCATATTTCAGGCCTTTAAATTAAAAAATGATATTGATAGAACAACATACCGTTACCAGTATTTTTCATTATACTGCAAAATTTCTGACTGCCATGAAACAAGATTCACATTAACCAGCCTTCTATTGAAATGAACAAATAGTTATTATTTCTTCAGCTACCTCTAGAATTATTTCTTAAGCGAATGCATCCCTATCCATCTGATTATATTACTGTAAAAGTTAAACTTACTCGAAGTTGTTACATTGTAACAAATAGCCCCAACATAATTGTAACAAGTTTCTCCTTGTGGTGCCATTTTACATCTTGATATTTGTGTGTGGTATAATATAGTCGGGCAGAATTTTTACATGTGATATCGCTTACTTGAAATCCAGATTTTCTCGTAGAATTGACAGCACATAATAACTCTAACTCTAACGGTAAATTAATTAAAGTCTAAAAGAATCCTTGCAAATAATTTCATAATTTATGTTTTCACAAGCCGTTTCTGCTACTAACTACAAGCAATCCATATAACGTAGAGGAAGACTCACGAATGAGTGAATTTCAAACGGCGCTTAGTTTAGAATTCGAATATAGCAACTTGCTCGGATAACAACTAGCCTTGATTTCCCTATATATAAAGTTGAGCAAGACACAGCAACCACCATTCAGTTGAAACTTTTGTCTCACGTAAGGACAAAATCAGAAGTTTTAGTAAAATATGTTATTTAAATAATTGTGAAGAAATCTCGTCAAGTATTTGAACAGCGTGAAAATGCCAAAATTTTAGAAATGCTTTTTTCAATAAAAAAGAAGTTTGTCCGAATCTCTTGTAAGGACTAAGAATATTTTTGCACCATGACATTTGGAAAACCAGATGTAGGAATTTTCATATTTAAAAGGATTATTCCAAATTTTACATCCAATTACAAAGAAATCGAATTTTTAGAAAATGAGAAGCATCAAGATCTTGAATTTTTAAACTCATAAAATAGTACATTACTATTCCGATACATTTTAATGGAATTTACAATAATATGAATAACTAGTTATAAAATTACAATAATATGAATAACTAGGAAAAAAATTACAATAATATGAATAACTAGGGATAAAAGTACAATAAAATGAATAACTAGGAATAAAGATACAATAATATGAATAAAAAGTGAAAAACTACAATGACGTGAATAAAAAGGATAAAAAAACATTAATAGGAATAACTAATGAAAAATCTGTTATTTTATTTCATATAAATAATGTCGCCTAATTTCAAAAAACAGAATTAAAATGTAACAATATGAAAACAGTAATTTATTAGATCTGGTGCCTGATTTTTTTTTTTTTTTTTTTGTTATGTTGAAAAAGAAGTCATAATAAATCTGATAGGGATTTACTATAGGATAATAAAACGAATTCTTTTCCTAAAATATCATTATGACGTCATGGAACATCCATCAAATGTCCAACCATGTATCACAAGCAGCAAGTTTTATTAATATTATTATTATTTTATTCAGGTCAATGTCATTTTTTATATGGGATCTCGATTTTTTATTACATTTTTTTCATGAAAAGATTAGCCAGGCAGATTTGGAAGGATTTTATCTTTGAAAACGCTTAGAACGGTTGTGACAGAGGAAATTTTAGATCCTATGGTGCAAATAAATGTAAAACACAAAGAATTATTCGTACAATAAAATATAAAGCATTTGCTTTCAATTCAAACTTTCTCCTTAAAGTGACATGGGAATTTTGCTCGCCAACGTATAAAAAATTTTAAAAGATCTATCAACGATATATTTTCTTTGGGAAATTAAATGTATTTGATACTATGACGAGATATATGTTGGTATTTTTATAAACCATGGTTTAAAATGCCCCTTAATTTTCAAAAAGTGCAGTGGATCGAATTGCTACTATTTATTTTATCTTATCTTAATTTTAAATAAACGATTAATGAAATATTAATAAAAAATATCAAACGAATAAAATTTAGCCGTTGGCTTATATTCTTAAAATACGACGGAATTTGAAATAAAATAAATTTATTTTATATTTCTACATTTCGTGAGATATACAACATTCGCTTCGATTTTTAAGAAATACACCGAAAGATACTCACTTTATCAAAATAAATATTAGATTGTAATTCAGAAATATTTATCATTGACTTTAAAAGGAGTAAAATTAAGCATGTGAATAATATCTTGAACAGAAATAAAATAAAAAGTAAATTGTACATATCAAATTATTTTCATAAACTTAGATATCCAAATGCATTATCTCCTAAGATATCTTATTGAATGTACAAAAGCAAAATGAAATGAAAGTGAAAATACCTTCTAATGCATATAGTGACAGAACTCCCAAAAATTATATATTTTAAGTAAGATAGCATTCATCTAAGGTAAGATAGTATTCATCTCAGTAAGATAGCATTCATCTAAATTACATAGGAAGTAGTTTGGTTTGTTTACTGAGAATTTTCCTTCAACGCTATAGTGTAAAATTTTTATTAAACAACTCTGCATCGATCTTCTTTAGCATTGATTTTTAGAACTGCCATATAATACAATCAAAAATATGAAATCATATTGAAAAATTAAAATTTTTCCTTTCAATAAAATGTTTTGTTTGATCATTGGCTCTTCTTGATTCCTTTCTCAAAGGGAATGTAAAAGTCTTGAACGTAAAATAAACTGAAAAAAGTTATATTAATTACGTGAAATAAGGTCTAGCTGCAAGAAAGTGTTTTTTTTTACACAACATATAACCTCACTTGCACCAGATCATAGATTTACAGCATATATTAAGAAACCATGTTTTGAAACTATACATTTAAATGTCCATACTTTCAGTTATATAATTAAACAGAAAACAATATTAATTCCATTACCATACACATTCTTTGTCTGTCTAGTTTATTTATTTCATACAAACACAAGTTATTTATTCTGTTAGTTATAGAAGGCGAAACCTAGTTGAAATCATTTGTAGTTTCGTATTTGGTATGATAGAATAAGTGGTATGCGATTGAAATGCAAATGTAGTGGATCAGTTTTTATCAAGTATCTTATTACTATCTGGCATGCTTTTAGTTTTCTGTTAGACTGAACTATTTTGGGAAATTTTAAAACCATATACATGTCGACGAGATGGGTGATGATGACCTACTTTATGGTGGTAGACCTTCCACTCTTTTTTTTAAACATTACGGCAACAAATCTGTTTATTGTGAATTACAAAATAATCATCAATGTGTATTAATATGAAATTAAGTACTTATACATTTTTGATGATAACTCAAAAGTTTCATCGGCAAATTGTATAAAAAATGTTTAAAGCCAGGAATAGGGTAGGATAGGCATTGTGAATCTAAGCTAAAGAGTAAAATAAACATTAATTGGTCTTTGAAGAGTCGAATCAAAATCTATCAAAAATCAGTTGCAATAATCTCTGAAGCAGAGTAATAAATAACCCACTCAAAATAATTAAAAAAGTGACGCAAAAATTTATTTTTCCTTTTATAAATGGTGTTCCATTTTTCTTTCAGAAGGTGATGGGTGATGTAGCTTTCTAATAGCATCAAAACAACACAACTACGGAAAAAGAATTAATACTAAAAAATTTATTTCAGTCAATTACCTGGAATAAACATTGCTGATAAAAAAAGACAATTTATTTAATTTCAATAGTTGAACTTGCTTATGGTTTTGTTTGCAGTATAAATCAACCATGAACTGCTTTTGAGAAAATGATATAATGTTTAGCATTAAATTACAATTATGAGTTTCGTTAAACTGAATATAAATATGCTTATTATTAAAGGTTTTTACAGCACAACTTCAGTTGTTTCTATTTTAGGGGTACTATACATTCAAATGTATGCATTTTTTTAAACATGCATAATAAAGCTTAATATAGATCGCTATATACACTGAATTTAAGTATCAAGAATCTGTTTCATTAATTTTTTAAAATCTTTAAAATAATTTTTTTTAATATTCTTTAAAGCAGGTAAAAATTTTAAACAATTAATTTCAGCAAAGAGTTGATGTATTCTAATATTATGGTAAAAGAATACTCTAAGACTTAAAATTAAAATTTCATTGGTGCAAAATAAATTAGTCACATAAACTGCTTGTTAACTGAAAGAAACTCTTTCTGGTAATGAATAAAATCAGTGTGTTACTACAAATAGCAAGAGCAGCTGCTCTTATGATAGTAAAACATAATTTCTTAAAACTTTTGGCCAGTAACCAAGGTTATAAATGGAAGAAGAAGAAAAAAACAAACCTTTTTTAGAACTTTTGTAGGGAGAGTTTTTCGTTTCTCCTGAAAAGAATAAATCCGAACTTTATTATACAGAAACTGATCAAAATTATTCACTTCTTTCACATCAACTTTACTTAAGTCTGACCAGTTGTTTCTTTCTTTCTTTTTTTAATTCAAATGAAAACTGCTTCGCTTTTTTTATAACTCAACTATTTTTGTACTATGTATTTTTCTTTAAAAAAATAATACAAAGGACTAGAATATTTTCTGTATTAAGTCTGTGAGGTTTGTTTTATTAGCCCTTCACAAACAGATGTGAATCTAAATGTAGAAATTTAGGATTCATTTTGAAATGAAATGAATGGCTCAATTTTAATGAAATAAGCAAGTATTAATATATTGTACATTCATTCTGTTTCCGAAATACAGATTTTTTTGGCCGGCACTTATACTATTTTGTCGTTATCTCTCTTTTGAATCGGGATCGCAGAGCGAGTTCTCTAATTAAACACTAGTATAGTTTTCTCTTTAGTGAGTTAGTGTCTACATCATGGCTATGAAATTCCTACCAGAAGTCCATGCTTCCTGGAATATTAATGGAATAAAGCACCATTTTCTATTATACAGTATGTCGGAGAAATATATATGTAATAATAAACACATAAAACCATAGAGTTAAACACAAAAACAAAAATAGAAAAAAAATTTGGAAAATAGAATAATGATAGACAGGAATAGATATACCCTTGTTATTGGAAAATAAATTTATTTATAAATAGAGAGGAGTGAATTAACGGCAGATAAATTATATACGTCATAGCCTCCCCCCCCCCCAAAAAAAGACCACAAATAATTGAACAGTTCTAAATTTAAAAATATATAACAGAAAAATATACAAATTTATACACAAAATGTATACAAAATATTACATATCAGGGAAAAACGTTTAGAAAGTTTTAAAAGAATATAAATAGCCTCAATTTCTCATATGCATGAAGCAAAAAAATAATATTAATAATAACCTAATGAATCAAAAGCAGATTTGATATATTAGTTAATACAAGAGGGTTTCTAAGATTATAGAAAGTTAAAAAAAATTGCAGGGAAAAGTGTACTAAGAAAATTTAGAGAAAATCATTTTAACAAATTATTTTTTTAAATTGTTAATTTGTTTCGATTGAGTATTATTGTTAAAACAGATGTAGTTATTCGAGACAACTAACTCATAATGATTTTCTATAAGTTTTAACTGGGATGTTAAATGGCAAGAATGTGAAACTGCTAATAGTAAATTAAAATTCCATACTTTTGATATTAATATCAATGCAAAAATTATCCGTTACTTAGATATCTAGATTTTAAAAAAAACTGCATGGAACTTATAAGTATTTTGTCAAGTAATGTTAAATATGCAGTAATGTAACGTAAATAAATTGTGAATGTAAATAAATTGAACAAATATTATAAGACCTTCAACGTATCCGAAAGTTAAAAGGTGTATGAGTAAATAATTTGTTTTTTAAATCATAGAAAAAAGAATTTGCCGTAATTAAATAAAAAGAGGAAAGTTGTAGAAAACTTGTTTCAAGAAATAAACTGTCTCTATCATGTATTATTTCCTCTTTCATAAAAACAATTCCTACACTGGGAATTAATTTCGCATAACATTTTCTGCATTAATAGCAACAGTGTATTACGTTGCGGGAACTGCATAGTTCAAACAGAAAATTTACTATACTATTTTCGATAAATGCATAAATTCAATCTGTTCAGAAATGAACCACTGTTTACATATTCTCTTTAAAATTCTCAACACAAATTTTTGGAATAAATTTATGATAATGGATCAATGTGTGTTGTATTGTCGAAGACATCTACAACAATTCAAAAACTAAAGAAAAAATTCTGTCTCGAGTAATCAAAGCTCTTTCGAGCACTAATAATAAAATTAAAGTTTTAATATTCTTTTGTATCAATTTAAGTAAAATATATCTTTGATTTGATTAAAGTAAACGCACCACATAATTTAATTAAAATACATTTAAAAATTACTATCAAAACCTACTTTGTTAGGTCAAACATTATACTCCGATTTTCTTGAAGATAGTAATGGTTAGAAAATTATTTGAAACAAACTATGGCATAAATTTATGTCTCTGAATTATATTATTTGCGGTTTACAGAATTTTTCTTGCAGTATCTTGTAATATTTTAAGGAATAAAATCGAACATTTAAAAATTTATATGTTGTTCCAGCTGAAACAATTCAAGTCGAGAATATCTAATTTATACACTGTAATAATATGTTGTATTAATAAAAAATGATAGAGAAAATAAAAATGATATACACATAAGAAATAAATTGCAATTTAAATCTCTTATAAATAAAATGAATAATATCTACATGTTTCAATGATATCGAACATAATGTATTTAATACATATTATGAATTGGAAATTATTTTAAACAAGCAGTTGTCTCCTCTCTTAAAAGAAGATATTCTAAAAATTCAGTTCCTTTCTAATAGGGTACAAAATTTGGAACAATCCTTTTAATTATGAAAATTCATACATCATGTTTTCCAAATATCATTTCAAAAATACCCTCACCCCCTCTTACAACAAGAGATTCGGACAAACCTTATTCAGAACTGTTTTTTATAGCAGGGAATAAATACGCTATGTAATAATAGAGTAAAACTGAATAAATATTTACCTGAAAAGAACTGAATTTTAGAAATATAAATTATGTCAATGCATCAAAACCCTTTACATGGTTGCATATTATCTAAAAAATGAAAAACGGTGTTGCATACTCAGTGAAATTAAGCATTCCAAAAAAATTCATAATGTTCTAATAAATAATTATATAAATTAATTGATATAAGTTTCACTATAAAACTTCATTTAGTAATAATTCAATGAATTCGAATCATAATAGTTTTTCTTCTGGATCAGAATTACCTAATATTTCTTGAAAATAAATTAATATCAAGTAGATGCTATTATAATCAAAAAAATTTTAGCCAATGCCAATTTTTAAACAAATTGTAGCTAAAAAATCGATTCGAGTAAAATAGAAACGGCAGTTTCTGGCACTGACTCTAAATTCTAAGCATCAAAAAGATTAAATTTATTTATCTATGATTATTTATTGGTGGTATTGCTTTTTTATTTTGAAATATTTATGCGATAAAAACAAAAGCCCACCATTTGATAAAATTATATTTTTTCCTTATGTATTTAATTTGATAATTACAAAGCATTATCAAGCGTTTCCTTTTCAGAAATTAATTAGCTTTCATATTGAGGCCATACAATTACCAGTCTTTCTAGTTTAATCAGCCAAGAAAATTAATTTAACAGAAAAACAGAAAATTAATTAATTAATTAAACATTAAATAACGAATATATTTTAACAAATATAGCAAATTTCAAATGAGGATTTAACAGAGAGGTACCTGAAACTTGATTTGTTTGTTTCACTTTTTTTAATATGTAGATACATGAATGTTTTCTTTAATTTGTTAATAACCAATTTGAAATATCATCCGTTGTATCAATTTTTAACTGATAATTTTTCCCTCTCTATTTAATCCATAAAATAGAGGGTTTAAAGTAATTAATAATTCACTAATAATAAATAGAAATGTAGACAGCATATATATATTATTAAGGGAATTCTTTTAAAATGAATAGATATTTATAAATGAAGTAAAATAAATCATCACATTTGCATAAAAATACGGCAAAATAATTATTGAGTAATCTTAATAATATAATTTTTTTGTGAACGGGCTTTTATTGGAAAAGTACACATTTAACATTTTGACAAAAAAAATGTATGGGGACAAATTTCCTTGCATTGAGATAAAGGAACATGTATACGGAATACCATTTATATTTGACAATAAAGATAGCAAATAAAAATGATGAACATGAAAAATGTCATTGCTATATTTTTAATAACTTGTTAACTAACTATAAACAAACTGAATGCCTAAACGGGTAACAAATATTAAAAATCATTAACAGTAGTGGACAAAAAATTAAAAACGTATTTTACTAAACAATGTCCTTTGATACAATATGCTTGGTTAAAGAAATATTCAAGATGAAAAAAAAATGTTAGATCTGAATGGTAGCCTGGCAAAAATAACAAACAAAAGTGCAAACAAATAGTTAAAAAATTATAGAATGCTGTCTCCTTTTTTTTTTTTTAATTTGACGCATAACTTTCTGGGACAGCCCTATCCTCACATAATAAACATTAAACCCACTGTATTTCTCTGGTATCTTCAAGGAAGTTTCCATAAAACATGCTAGTCTCAGAGTCGCAAGAACTTTTATCTTATTCTTCTTGAATCCGTCTTTTCATGGTTATTTTTCTGGTAATTGTTTCAGTGTGACAAATATAGAAAATTCTTACATGTTTGACACTCTGCTAATATTTCATATTTATCGCATTCTAAACGTTGGAAGATTACAAATACAAATTCAAAATGCCAATATCCGAAATCGGGACTGATTGATTACTAAAATGAAAATCATTACTTTATCCAGCAAATATATCTTGAGTTTAGAATAATTTTAATGCAAAAGTAATAAGGAGAGGATGGCATGCATAATTTTACACTTCTACCAAAGCATAAAAATGTTCATTATAAAAATGATGTGACGTCTACAACCTCACATATAACATTAAACTAATGGCGACTTCAAAAGAAATATTTCGTCTTGCCTTTACTAGGTTATATGATTTAACAAAGAAAAAACCTGCCTATCCCATATATGTGTCATATATATGTGGCATATAGGTTCCATATATGTGTCTTATATATATGTAGCATATAGGTTCCATATATGTGTCTTATATGTATGTGGCATATATGCTCCATATATCCCATAAGTCCCTTCCTCTAGCATTTAGTTTTCCATCTGCGACTTTCACGAAATGAATTTTTTGGAGACTTTCTTGGACAGTGTTTGTAGATTCGCTTTTCACTGCAAATATTTTTTTCGGCGATATTGGATGGAGAAATGCATGTATATGAGATCTTTCACAGACGCATATAACAAAGGAAATTAAATTCAATACTTGAGGTATGAAAAAAATAATTAAATACGATTAATTTAATGAAGATAAAAATTATAATTACCAGTCAAAAGATACATAGCATGAGTGTATAAATTGCTATTGTTAAAAAAATATATGCCATTACAAAGAGGGAATAAATTATTAGATAAATAATTTATGAACTAATACTCTTTAAGTAATTTTCCAAATGAATAATCCATTGCCCTTATATTTTTATATTAATCGTTATTTGAACATTTAATTATATAAATTTAAGAGGAAATCTTATGAAAAAATTGTGATTGTATGCTTGGAAAAATGGCATCAAAGAAACTGTAAATAGAAAGTACATTCGATGTAATAAAAAAGAACAGAAAAATTTGTAAAACTCTATGCGAAGATTTATATGTGCTGCAGCATTTATCAATAAAGCACTATGACAGCAAACTTCACTTCCAGAAACTTAAGATTCTTTAGTTTAGAGCTCATTAAAAGTACAGCCCTTGAAAAGTTTAGGATTTTAGTATTGCAAATGCTCATTTATTTCGTCAGCTATTCGTCGGGAAGGAAATAATCATTTGCAATAAATAATTTAAAGCTTTCATTATAAAGCTTAAGGAAAGCGTTAACTAAAAGCTTCAGAAATTTTTACATATTTTTTTTTATTTTGTTAATAAATTTTCTTCCATTTAGCTCAATTTTTTCTAAAATTTAACAATAAAAAATTGTAGTTATAAAAGCATCTCAATTTTCGAATTATATTAGATACACGCAATTTTATGCCACATTTTTCTTAGTAAAATTATTTGCCAAAAATTAATGGCTTAACCCATCACAGCTTCCTTCTTATACATAAAAAAATGTTTCGCTAACTCTGCATCAAAAATCAAAAGATCTTTGCGTGAAAGAATTATTTGTGACAAGTAATTAAATTCATTAAGTTTGTCTAAGAATTAATATATTTTATAAAATTCAAAAAGTTGTGAAATTAATCATTCAAAATAAAAACACTTAAATAGACACAGAAACATTGATTGCTAGAATTCATTTTGAAAGAATATTGATCATAAGGAAATTTTAAAAGTTGTACTCCTCAGATCAATCTGTTTTATTCAGTGTTATTTAAAATTAGTAGCCTTTAGTGATTAGCTGGTTCCCCGAAGATATTGATTATGTTCATTTACTGTTAATGCATTTAGATATAACTTCATGCTTATGATTCCACCAAATTGTCAGCCATTAAAGCGGTATTACTTTAAGTGCCTTACATTTGTATTTTTCATTGCATGTGTGAATTTTTCTAATGGAGACCAGCCCAATTGCGTTATATCTATATTAAAAACATAAATATGCAATTTATCTATCTTCTAAATTTTGTAATATTATTTCTTAATTTAATTTTTACATTTTATAAACGATATGGATATTAAACATAATTCTTCCTATTTAGTTTTCAACAATGGAAGAAAAACACACGATAAAAATTTTTATGAAATAATGAAAAGAGTTGGAATTTCAGGGCAAAAATATAATCTGTAGTTGAAAATTAGGCGAACAATATATATATATATATTTTAATTATAAAAATTCAGGAAATATTTACTCGACTATTAAATCGGTACCATTATAAAGACGATTTTTTAAATTTTGAAACGGATAAAATTCAGATAATTTTTAATTAATTGAAAATCTCAGTAAAATTTTAAAAACATCTTTCCAATTTCCACTTTGCTAATATATATGTACCGAATTTGGTGGCTGTAGTCCAAACGGTCTTACTTATAGAGCTCAAAAGACAATGAGCACGCATCCATCTATTATTAGAGATATTAAATCTAGAGTATTAATAAATATTTAGAGAAATTTAATACATTGTGATTTTTTGAAGCTTTATGAGAAACGAATCAGGAAAATTCATTTGAAAGAAAACAACACTCCGTATGTCTTCATATGCCTTTGGTAACTAATAGAGAAATAGATGGAGTTTTGACCGTCTAAGAGCAAATGGCGAAAGAAAAAAGAAAGATATAACTCAATTTAAGACATTACAGAAATTAATAGGCTTTAAAGTTTTCAATGAAAGTCGTATACTAAGAGAACTCCATGAAACGGGGAATTTTCTGTTTCTGATGAATATTCGTTATGCTATACATTTCAAACTTTTGATTCCTACCTTACATTTCGTTCTCTAATTGTACTTTAAGCATTAAAAAATTGAAATTAAAAAAATTCTACTTCATATTGCCGCTATGAGTTAAAAGTTTTGTATTTAATTCGGATAAGGAGTACTTTTTTGCCTAGAGAAATATGCCTGGGGAAAGCACATCATATAATCTGATTCGTAACTACTGATATCCCTTTGAGTACCGATTTTTGCATTTGAATTGGATTTTATTTTCTGATTGATGTATGAAATAGTATTATGTTAGGAATCTGTAAATCAATCATTTCAGCGATGATACAAAGGTGATAAGGAAACAATACTATTACAGATTTATGATACGAATTTTTAATAATGTATCCTTGCTACATCAGAATTATTATTAGAAAAAACAGATTTAAAGTCATTCATATATTGCACCTCTTGAAGGCATAACTTTGCAATGCATGATTTTTAATTCCATCTGAACAAATATATTTCCTTTCTATAAAAGTTTTCATCATTAAAAAATTACTTAAAAAATTAAACTATATGTTTTACTATGTTTTTTGACAAAAAAAAAAAAACTAAACTGTGCCAACTGGCTACAACATGCAGTAACGCCTGTCTTGGGCTTATTAATTAATTTTTCAAATGTTGAATCAATATAATTTTTTAAACTTTTGTATAAACTTTTACAGCATAGATTTATTATATATATTATTTTACGTCATACAACAAGGTATGTTAACACCATCAAAATATAATATGAGATTAAGTATCCCTTTAAGTATCCTGAAAAAATTCTATAAATTTTACAAAAGCTTTGTAATTCTTTACATGTTACCAAATAACTTTATTCAGCCTGACTCACGCGTTTGCTGAAATAAATTATAACACGGTTACATACTCTTTAATTTCATTTATCTATGGAAGTACGGTTCCTATTTACTCATTACTAGTATCCATAGATATCTCTTCCTAGAGGTGACACTAAAGTGGCAAGTAAATTTTATTACAAATTCGTAACAGTATCAAGGTAGTAGACTCTGTAAAATT
>JAPMOR010079541.1:21451-34471 GCA_026543865.1 Argiope aurantia | reverse complement strand
TTTTTCTAATGTAAGCACCTTGTAAATAGTAAATTTCTTGAAAAGATTAATTTTACCCATTCAGTGATATCTTCAAAACAAATGGAGAACTGGTTTAATGCTGTTATTTGATTTAAATCTCAGGATACAGATAAGTTAGGATGCTGCTGATTGAAAATTAATTTTTTCCCTAGTGTTCTATACAAAAACTTATAAACTAGAAGTACTTATTCAAAAAAGTAGTTTGTGAATTATTTTATCATTTCCCAGACAATTTTATTCTCCTGTCCTGTTGAATGAAATGTGAACAAAAGTCAGAGGATTTATCAGGATGGAAATCATATTTAAAATTTTACATCAAAATGCATAAGAATACCTTTATTTTAAAAGTAAAACATCTTGACTGTTGATGAATTTATTATAAAAAATCTGCTTTAAATAAACCAGCCATTACAATTTTTATTTCAAATTTACAGCCATTACAAATGCTTCAATGTAAATGAAAATTTCGTTATGAATCTTAAAATCATGGAAAATTGTTCTTTTCGCCGAATCTATAGTAAAATTAAGCAAAAATACTTTATGAATTTTGAATTGCAGAATGAAGTTAAAAGTCACACAATTCACTCTCCCTTTAATCACTTACCATTTGACAAACGCTCTAAAAGCTTTAAGGCACTTATGAGAATTATTTAACTTTAAGCTTTTGAGGAATTTCCGCATGACAAGTGTAAATTCCCTTATTTCCACTCCCTTGAGACGTAAGGAGAGAGATGAATTTTTAAGAATTATTTAAACTTAATGCATACGTTTAATTTCTTCGGATTAATCTTATAAAACAACCATAATTAAATTAGATGTCCTAGTTGTAGAATGTACGCTCTTAATTTGAAGAATGTTTCTCTTCTCTTAATGTAGCCTTTATTTGTATAGAACCATTTCGGAGAATTAAATTTTCACCCATTTATTTAGAAAAATAAAAGAATAAGCTTTGGAAAGCTTACAAAAATTACACACTATGTGCTTCGCTTCAAAGTAAGAAATACAATTGCACTCTTATGTGTAGTTAGAAACACGCATGCGCTTGTATAAGATCGAATGCATATTATAGCATGCAAACCCAAGATAATTAAGTAAATATTGAATATCTTGATATGATATAGTAAATACTTATACATACTATAGATGCAGCATATTAGTTACACAATTTAGGTAAGGACCCATTTTACGTATATAGAAATGGTACATAAAGTGTCTAATGGTCAAGTGGTAGTTAAACATACGTCTGGTCAGAATTCCTCTCAGAATCAATATGAGGAGTTCAGTATCCAGTAAGCAGTTCATAGAATACCCAAGAATTAATATCCAGTATAACATTACGCCAATTACCATGACTCGCCTTTTGATAAACAATGTTAATAATTCACATTCAGGACGATATGGGAAAGCAATTTACTTATTTTTTCCTGCTCAAGAGTTAGATTATAACGCATTCATAGCATAAATAGGGATATATAAGAAGCATAATAAACATATATTAATGAATTTCTGAGCTATATAACGTCAGAAGTAGTCTGACTGATATTTCTTTTCGAACACTGCTTAATAAAAGTGTCATCGCCAACCTGGCATAAAACAATTGTTGTTTTTAACTCCTCGAATACTCAGATATTTTATAATCAGAATCTCGTACATGCCCATTTTGTGCTGCTTGGTGTGGCGAAGAAAACTAAGCATGAGTCTCTAAAACATTTTCTTCTTCCAATAGGAACAAAAATCACGGAACTGCAGTTTTGGCACATGGTCGCATACCACATTTCATTCTTATAAGTTGTTGATTTATCTCGTTTACATGAATATGAGTCTAAAGAGCGACAGATGGTCCACCACATTCCAGAGTGGATTCAAAATTTGATAGAATCTAAACTTAAAATGATTAAACTATTTACTAATTTTTTTTCTATTTATCTCTTTGTGTGTTAGTTTCTGTGTTAATATGCACTCTGGCAGTGAAATGAATTTCGTTCGAACTTTTACAGAAATCCACCTTTATAGGGTAAAGACCGCATACTACTCGTAAATTTCATCTTCTTAGTTCGAAGGTTATTTGAGTCATCGAGTTTCAGGCAGACAAACAGAGCGACAGACAGACATGTATGGTGTTTTACGGAATACATTTCAGAAGGTTTCAAACGTGGAGATTCGTTAAGACCTCGGGGTTGAACATTTTTGACAGTTATAATACTTTTTCTTTGCATTATTCCTATATGATATGGTAAGAATACACGAATGAATGAATTTTCATAGTAATGTTGTATTTCTTTTTAAATTCTTGAGAATCCATTATTTTTATGTTTTTATAATAATGTGTTTTCTTATGTTTATGTCTTGCTATTGTGCTTGTGAGCGTTTTATTTTTTGACCCTTGCTAGGTATTTACATTTTTATTTATAAGTGTTTTAGAACTTCGTAATTCTTTATTATTTGAGATACAATTACATGTGTGTTTTAGTTTACTTTGTGGCTAGTGTCCTTGTGTGATTTTAAATGGAGTCAGTCTCTGTAGTGCGTTTATTTCAAACAAATAAATTAATCAAGATCTGTGTATGCTTAAATGTATTTAATATTTTGCTGCTTTTATTTGTTGTATCACAAATATGCTTTAACTAATGGGTTGTTCGGAAAGTAATTTCGTTTTTTCCCGACAGAGGATTTAATTGTATTTTTATGCACCCAACTTCACATTTAAGCCGTATATTTTTTATATGCTTTGAGAGCTTATATAGAAAGGCTTGTGTGTGAAAAATTCCAATTCATTCTATGCAGTAGTTTTTGGTTGACGCCCTTTTAAATATGGAGAGCGAAAAGCAGCATTTTCGACATATCTTACTGTTTTACTACAGAAAGGGTAAAAAAGGCTGTTCAAGCCAGAAAAAATTGACCGATGTGTATGGAGAAGGTGTGTTGACAGTACGCCAATGCCAGAACTGGTTCGATGAATTTTTTAGAAGGTAAAACCTTCACCTCAAAGGAGGAGATCAAAAACCACCTCGATCAATTTTTGGGCAGCAAAGACCAAAAGTTTTATGAGCGTGGAATGATGCTACTAC
Source organism: Argiope aurantia (assembly GCA_026543865.1). Taxonomy (NCBI): domain Eukaryota; kingdom Metazoa; phylum Arthropoda; class Arachnida; order Araneae; family Araneidae; genus Argiope; species Argiope aurantia. The sequence continues at coordinate 31,382 of JAPMOR010079541.1, read as the reverse complement.
CAGAAAGATGGTAAAAGATGGTGGACCAGAACGGCCAATATATAATTTAATAAAGTATTTGTTTATTATACGAAAACTGTCTTTCATTTCCACAAAAAAACAAAACAAACCCGAAATTACTTTCCGAACAATTCAATACTTTAAAAGGTTTAAAGTTTTTTAAGGATTCGTTTTGTTTTCTTCTCTTTCTTAGAATCCTGCAATTCTGAATGATATCTACTTGTTTATTGAATGCATATTAATAACATATCTGAAATCTCATAAAATCAATGTTTTATTAGCCATTATAATCTGTCTAACGAAAAAATAAGTATAACAGTTCTACAATTATTAAGCATTTATTAATGATAATTCATTTAAAAGTGACAAATGTTTGGACAATTAAATAATAAAATGGAATATCCAACTATATTTTCCAAATAGAATAATGATGGCATTAAGGAGAATTGATACCTTTTTTTTCCAATTATTCAAACAAAATAAGTAGTTGCTGATTTCCACAGTCATTGAGTCTATTAATTTATAGCATTCACTTTCAGCAATACACTTTGGTTATTGCACATGAGTTGCTACAATTCTGCGAAATGTAATTATATATTCCATAATTGAACATTAGCACAATATTTACAGGAAGAAAATAAAATCCTATTGATAAATGATATTGCAATATTGCTTTTTAATATGCATGAAGATAAATCTAATCAAATTTTTGGCATCACCAAGACTGTTTATTTTCTCTCTCCGTGAATCAGACAAAAGCTATTTAATTCATTGTACATAATTTCTAATCATTCTCGAATATCAAATAGATGAAGAAAGGTTTTAGTAGTATCTCGTACCTTAGCATTCAGTTTATTGTCTCTCTTATGAAAAACCCTTTATCTATATATTTTAATATCTTTTATCAGTTCGGTTCCAGACATTTTGGACCTGCCGATGGATGTTTCCTTGAAACCTTACATATTCAAATTTATGAAATGTTTTTTTAGTCTATTTCTCCTTCATGCCCATACTTTAATAGTTTTGTTTCTATAAGAGCTTCTGTCCTTTATTTTGTCACTGTTTTTCTCCATCTTTTCTTTTTGTTTTAATCTATTTTGTTTACAATTATTTTAGTTACAATTTGACAAATGAACCCATTTAACAACATATTTACTTTTTCACACAGCACATTTTTTTTCTTTACAAAGCTGTGGTTCTGTATTTCTATTATTAATTATATTTACATACTATCTAATACTTTCTACTTTCTCCAAATAGAGACGACAATCCGAGTCAGTCGCACCGTTGCCAATTTGGAATAGTAAAATTTATTTCAAATTATTCTTGTTTCGTCTCTATATAGATACGATGAGTTACAAACGAAATTTTTTTCTGGATTTTTTTCAAAATAAGTAAGCTAAATATGTAAATGAGCTAGTTTTCAACAATTAAGACACGATCAATGTAATTCCATTAAAATGCTCCATCCCCCTCATAAGTAATTATACTATTATTTTTACTATTAATTTAATCATATTAAATAAATAAACAATGATAAAAAATTTACATGACATAGAGTTTTATGCGCTGTTTTGAACTAATCCAAATAATTTTAATATGTCCTTTAAACTTACAAATTATAATTTTATTCCAAATTATGATGTGAAGATGCTCGTGTCCACATTATCACATTGCGGAATTCCGAAACTTCACAACGTTGCTATTGCCCAGATCTCTCAGTTAATACTGTGGATTATGGAATCCACAGGATTCCAGGTGTAGAGGCATGCAATGTTGTTAAAGTATTCCATCTCTTATTTGTAAGAAGACTTTTTGGTTCTTAATTCATAAATCTGAAACAACATTTGGATGGCAGATGGTACCTGAGCAAATATTTTTCTATTGAAATTTCCAAAATTTACCATTAAAAAGATACTGCTCCTATTTGGATTTAACCTGAACTGGGCAAATCCTTGATAAAATTGTAAAACAAGCCATTAATTTTCTAGATTTAAAATCGGGGTTCTCAAGGGCTGGAAACATGGCATTGAAGAAGAATAAAGTATTCCGTTTTATTAGTAGCAAGAGAGATTTATTTTTGGATCTCAACTCATAATTCAGCATCAGAAGACAGAGGATATCTGCGCAAATATTTATCTACTCAAATTTCTGAAACACACCAGTGAGAAGACACTGCCTCTAGTTAGTTAGAACATGCATCAGATATATATTTGTTGCAGATGCTTAATGGAAGTGCGGATGGAATGGTGTTCTAATTTTAAAACCGGGACAGTAATGTATGGCAAACATGCACTAAAAAAATATTTACCTATCTTTTTGAAACGATTAATGTTTACTTTAGAAATAACCGATTTATTCAGATTAATACAAAATGTTTGGAAATGATTTGTAAATAATAAAGTTGATATAAGCCACTCTTACTGTAGTTCAACGATCATATATCCCGATGTGGCGAGCAATTTTCGACTTCTCTAATTCCTTATTCTTTCAGAATTAATTTCGCTCTCTAGTCATTTCCATTCAAAATTATTCACCATCGAAAATATTCGCCATATCAACGCATTCGCAATCACTGTCACTCTCGGCTGCCTCCTAAATTCGGCTCTTCGCAAACTTCCTCCCGGCAAATAGATGAATTTCAAGCGCAAACAGGAGGGAAGGTCATTTGACCTACGGGCGTATCTGAGAAAGGCAAAAGTGCCTTGCCGCTCTTCTAATGAGCTCTGACGGAGAAGACATCGACGCCACTTAACGTTTGTACCTGGCAAACTCTTTTGGACAAAGTGTCGGTAATGAGAAAGGGATTTTAGTTAAATGGCATGCAAGTCTGATTGACTGCCTTTTTGGGAAAGGAGTGTTTAACTAACAGCCTTTGAATTTAGTGTTCACAAGATTGATTCTGGTAGATTCTGTATTGTATTCTAAAAGAACGTCGCAGGCATTTGTGAATCTCGTGCATAAAAATGCGAGTTAAAAAAGTGAAACTATTTTTAATATATCAAGAAAGTGAAAGTAAACTTTATTATTAATACTATTTCTTATTTTTTTATTTCTTGTTATACGGATGCACTTGTTATATGGATGTAAACAAAAAAAGTGGAACACCTCTAACTTCGTTGTTTATTATAGCATCTTCACAAATTTATCTACACAAATGACTCGATGTGACTCGATTCTTGAAAACTTTAATTTTTTCCATTTACTTCTTTCATTCTTTTTGTTACTGAATAGCTTTATCGCAGTGAAATTAATTTCTCAATGAAATTTTATGGAATTCTGATTATAATTTCGAGAGTCACAGAGTTTTGAAAAATACCACTCCCAGTGTTTAAAGAGTCTTAAGAACATTCGGCGACATCTCGGAAATTACAAGGAGTACTCAAATGAAAAAAATACGAAACGACACAGTGGGTATAAATGAAGACTTTATTCAAATCACACACAATAGGCCTCATCAGTGGGAATGAAAGAGACAACGAGTTATCCAAACGGGCAACAACTACAGGAATTTATCCCTGCTCCTTATTCATATAGCAAATTAAGAATCAATAAATATATTCAAGACAAATGGAGGGGTTACTGATACGACTACCACTAAACATCAGCAGAACGGGTGAGGGAAGTTTTAGATTGGACGGGTCCAAGATTTTTAATCTATAACAAGTTTTTAATATTTTTTATTAGTGGACATGGTCTATTTTCGGTTTAAGTTTCTTAATTCCCCTAACTGCATCTATGGTAAACTAGGAGATGCAGACAATTTTGTCTTCGACTGTAAATTTACCAATGGGTTCCATCTTACCAAACCAGCTTCCGCAAAAAAAGAAGAAAAAAAACCGATTTGGTTCAAGGGACTCAACGGTAACAATTTGACTATCGCCAGAATTAGAGAAGCATATAAAATTAGTGCCACGATATGCGACACTAACCAGAACTGGAGACTAAAATGCCCGAGAAATTTATGGAATTTTTTTAAATTTTAAGTAAGTGCAATTGAGTGGGATAAATATGTATGACCGTGAAACCGCTGGCTATGTGGGGTCTTCGGGGTTCCCAATTTCTCAGCCCCGTTCCTGTCAGAATTTCTGACGGGTGGGGGTATCTGGGAAAGGGGTGTTAGGACTGCGTGGCGGTGTCCTCATCGGGTATAAAAGGCGTCAGGCCTTGATGGAGAAAAATGGGTCTCCTCGGTCTTGGAAAGGACTTTTTAAAGTTTTATATTATAGTTTTTAACTATAGCAATTTAAAAAAAAATATTCCTCTGACTATTAGTAATTTCCTAAATATGGCATTTTATGTTATTTTAGCCGGTAATTTAAAAAATATTTTAAACATGTTTTTACCAAAATATTGCATCAATGCCCTCCACTTCAAATAATAAAAATAGAAATAAGAATATTTTTTCTTTGTTTGTTTCTCGTTGGCAGCTGTGTTATAAGATCTTAAATTAGAAAGGGTTTGACACCTCTCCATAGGGGTCGTAGTGGAAAGCTGGGATACGATGGAATGCTGTTTGACACTCCGGACTAGAGAAACTGGCATTTATTTTTTTGCGGGGTCGGATATTATTGATTATATTTTATAATAAGGATTTTAATAATAGTAGGTTTTAGACGATTTAATATTTAACATTACATCCTAGCCTTTCCACGGTGTGATATATTTTGGGACTTTTTCTTAGTTGATTTTTGATTACTTGAGAATTTTTATTTAAAATTATTGGATTAATTTATTTTTAATTTAATTGTTTTTTAATATTGATTTTTGTCTGATGACCTTTTATATGCCTGGTTAATAAGTAAACATGAACATGTGTGAATTAAAATTTTCTTATGTCCCCTAACTGGCACCAAGTTCGATATATATGTATACATTTGATACGCTGAATCGCTGCACGATAGGTATTGTATGAGTGACTTGCGATTTTCTTTATATGAGTTGCCCTTGGGGTATGAAAGTTTTTTTTTTCATTATTGCTTGAGGTTTATGTAATAGAACGAATGCGGGAGTTGATTGATTCAATTTAATATGAGTGGATAATTCACTCTATAATCCTCAGCATGGGCTGGTACCCTCGGGGGAGTGTTGGGATGTATTTCAAACTATAAAAAACTAATTATTGAATATTTTCATTAAAAGAGTATATATGTTATTTTAATAATTGTTTTGTATTCTGTGTTGTGTGCGTATATTGTACTTGATGTTTTAGGATATTTGTGTGCTTTAGTTAATTTTGCTTTTGGTGTTGTGAGGGACTGTGTTGATGTAGGCGGAAGGATGGAATAGCAATAATATCTTATTGATCCATCTATCATTCCCCTTATATGAAATTATATGTACTTGGAGATGATGAAATGTGAACACGGGACAATTAAAAAAGAAAAAAATACCCAGCACAACTACCACTGTTGCTGCTGGGGTTTATTAGTAATAACTTGTGTATTAATAAATTAAAAGACAGAAAAAACATACAAACTGTTTTTTGTGTCCCCTCCCTCTCCACTTCTTTAAGATGATTCCCGCTTTTATACCTGAAAAAGAAATAAAACGTGATAACAATTTTAACGTAATAGCAGAAAAGGGGAGTGATGAGATGTGATGGAGATGAAGGTTAAGGGATATTAGCTTAAAATTAAAAATACTACCTGAATACAAACCTAAATTAATATTCTTCTTGAAAACTCATAATAGCCTTCAATTATTTAAAAGCTAAGGGTTTAATAGAGAAATAAAACAAATAATATATAAATAAATGAAAATATATAATATCAAATATAAATATCAAATAAAAATACCAAATAAATATACAATTATTAACTGTTAGTCTCCATTAGTCGCGAACCGGCGAGCGCTGGCCATCTCCTCCGGCACGTCAAGTTATCCGTAGTTCCCAGTTTTAGTGTTTATTTCGCAGGAGCAATGGTATTAACCACTCATGTATACAAAGTGAACTCCCCACTCTGTGGGTTGAGAAAATGTCAATATAAGCTATGTTTAATTTATATATCCTCACCAATGAGGGTTGAGTGCTGTATCTAATAAATACTCCCCACTGAAGTGGGTTGAGCGAATGTACATAAAATAATGTAATTAATAACTGCCACTGTTCCGACAATGTCTGTAAAAATAAAAGTTTTAAATAAATCCGCAAGGGAGATGAGGTGATGGAACCGAGTCACCGCTGGTGCCCAGTGTCGTTCGCGTGGTCGTTGGAGAATTCCGTGTGCTGCCCTCCCCCCCGGGGGGGGGCTGGCCCGGCGGGCTCCTGTGTGCTGTTGGATTTTGCTCCTGGGCGGTCCTTTTCTCTCTAAACCCTTTCTGGGTGGGATGAATCGGTCTGGGTCTTCACACAATAGGCCTGAGCACAAAGATCCCCTTGATTAACAAGCCGAAGAATTCCTTGTCCCCAGAATTCCTGTGGCCGTGACGAGACCCAGTCCTTCACAACGTCTTTCAGTTTACCGTCCAAGTTGAAGCGTTTGCCTTTCAGATATTTTTTCAGAACTATTAATTCTGATGTGTACTTTGAGACACTCCGAAGACTACAAAGTCCGTCAAGAACAAAAGACAGGGGCTACTCACGGGAGGGTGTGATTCTGTTCCATGATAACGCGTGTCCACACGTCTACAAGGTCATACTCGCGGAACTGGTCAATTTCAAGTGGGAGCAGCTCGACCATCCGCCCTACAGCGCAGATTTGTAGCCCTGCGATTTTCATTTGTGTGGTCCCCTGAAAAAAAAGTCTGAAAGAGAAGCGCTTAAACTCGGACAGGGAACTCAAGCACGCTGTGAAGGACTGGATCTCATCACGGCTACAGGAATTCTGGGAACCAGGAATGCTTTGGTTCGTTAATCAATGGGATCGTTGTGCTCAGAGCTATGGTGTACACTTTGAATAGAGTCTTCATTTATACTCACAGTGTCATTTCGTACCTTTTTTTTTTGATCAGCCATTGTATTATAATTTTTTGTTTAAATCCTTTCACAACTTAATAAAACTATCATTTTTCACAAAGTCAAGAACTAAATGCAAAAAATACACAATTAATACTTTTTTTTATGATTTTTTAAAATGAATGTAGGAAAATGTTGTATTGCAACATAGTAAACTTTTCAAATGGGAGCAAAGCTGATGTGCTAAAATATCGGAATCCAAAAAATTGTGCGTTACCCAAATAGTTTTCAAATCATTCACGTACATTTTGATATCGGACGTTTGAAAACTGATTTGCGTCACATTTCGAGAGAAATCCATTCAGTGGAAGTCTGCCCGGTTGTCCCAATTTAAGTTTACACAACAACTACAAAATTAAGACAGCTAGACAGATAAAATTCGGCACACAGATTTAAAATCTATAGTGTATACACTTATCAAATTTTTGACTCTAATCCAAAAAGCAGATGACCGTTTGTCGAGCATTACATACAAAAAGACACAGAACACAAAACATTTCAAACTTGAAACAGGATCATCATGAATTTTCACAGCAAATATTCCTAAATAATTAGCCTTTGCCACGTTCTCTTTAGGAAGAACAAGGATTGATTAAATCAATATTTGGAGATAATTTGAACGCATTAATTATCAATTTATCTCATACTTGTGCCACTTCGTGCGATATCAGCGAGGGAAAATCTCACCATGTTTATCAATAAATTGCATATGAGGTATCGAACAAACCAAAATCGATATAAATCAGAAATCTGGTATGGAATTAAGCGGATATTTTTTCTTTTTCCAACCATGTACAAACTTGATTTGAAGAATAAAAAAAAATGAAATGTCTACCGAAATTAATTATTATTTTCTTAACGATCATTCACTTATTTTAACACAAAACCAAAATTTTATTCTCGTCTTGACGTTTTGAATCAGTTCTAGTATTATTACATTCTCAAGTATGAAGTACAAGGAAATATTACAATTGTCAAAAAATTCGAACTCGATATTTTGATGGATCTTTACATCTCTGACATCCTTGAGTTTGAAAAACTCTTTTTTGTCATTATGCCTGTCTGCGAATATGATAACTCAAAAATGTTTTAAGCTGGATGGATGAAATTTTGTATATGGATTATAACTAGCTGATTTCTAAGAACTTTTAAATGAAATCAATATATAAGAAATATATCTGGCCTGCTGTTCGATTATGAATCAGCTCAATAACACCAAAACTTTAAGAACAAGTTAGATAAAATTCTGTGCACATGTTTACCGTCTAAAATAGAGATTCCTATCAAATTTTCTAAAGAAATTCGGCTCTCAGTCTGTACCTTCCTATGTATTTAAACTCAAAAATTCACAAACTCAATGTCTTAAATCATTGAAATTCGGTATTTTATTTTGTGACTACAATTGCAGATCCATGTATAATTTTTGTTTCATTCGGACGGCAAAAAGATACTTAAAATATATATTCACACGATAGATTAAATTATAGTGTTAGATCCACACCAAACATCTATATTGTAATTCTGGCTCGATAATGCCACTTCAAAAATTTGCAGCTTTAACTAAAATCTATGATTTTTTGCAGAGAAAGAGGATAAAATCTTAATTGAAGAGTGTGCGAGACAGTTTTGGGGAGACATTTTCAATGGTTTCTGGATGAACGAGGAACATATTTGAATAGAAATTAAGAGAACTCATGGCGTGAAAATATTTTAATGAAAAAATCATTATTGATCTGAATTAACGTTGACATTCTTAAAATGTTATAACAATAAAATAATATTTTTTAAAGCAAACTTTGATTACTGACTAAATATATGTTCCTAAAAAGGCGTATTATTTAACATTGTGATGAAGATACACTATTCGTCCTGTAACGCAGTGCTTATCCCTTTTAGGTTATTTCACTCTGCAGAGGGGAGTAAGAATTGTACTTTCTTTTTGTATTCTGATTTGCTTTTAAGAAGTTATTTTCCTTTTTCCATTTTTTAAAAATCCCTTTTATGAATCTTACTCCTTTGTTTTGTTTCAAAAATTGATTACTATTCTAAAATGATTTTTGTAAATAAACAACCATCTTTTAATCCATCTTTCATTTTAACCCTGCTCAAAACTGAATGGAGCATGCGTAGAAACACGGTGGGCCCCTACGTCTGATTATATTTAATCACTGTGGAAGTTGCATGCTAAGTAGTTACACTTTAAAAATAGATTAAGATTATAGTAAAATGAGTCGCAATTGAAATAAAAAATATAAAAAGAATTCAAACAGATAATAGCAAAATTTCTAAACAAAACGAAATTTCTGAAAGGCTAATAAAAAGATGTTTCTAATTTTGATACAAGCAAATTTTTTACTTTTTTTGAATTTTAAATATTAAGTAAAGATATTGCTTAGTTTAATTTCGATGATTCTATATTTCTGTCATATATCTCGTAACTTTTATCTTCAAATAAACCAAAGCATATTCATTTTCGTAGCTCATTAAATATGTAATATTGTCCTTTTAATTGTTGAATCTCAGAAACTATTTTTAAGACTTTGACTGTAAACAGAATATTATTTTATGCTGTCAAATAATTGTAATAGAAAATTATGAGAATAATTTTCAATAAAAAATACAAAACGTAAAACACATTTCGAGTCTTTGTTGACCAACGTGCTTGCAAATTATCGGAATCCTATTTAAAATTCTATACACTTTAAATTTATTAGAGACATAAAATATATGAATGCTTATTTAATACAAATTTTTATATGAATGTTACATTTTCTAATTTAATTTTATATTTACTGACCTTAACTTGTTGCCTATACCTGTAAGAATTTGTCTTACAACTGAAAAAGAAACTCAGGTGTTCAATTATTCGGAAATACCTGAAAGATGTTGGAAATGAGCAGATTAAACATTCTTTTACTATCCCGTTGCTGATCATCAAGAAATTGTATATATATATATATATATATATATATA
>JAPMOR010079541.1:0-21351 GCA_026543865.1 Argiope aurantia | reverse complement strand
ATATATATATATATATATATATATATATATATATATATATATATATTGTTACGAAATTTTACCGGGGTTCGTTTGGATAGTGGAAGTGATATGGTGTGGAGAACGCTCAATCAGCAGGCAGAAGTAGAATAAAAACAACGACGTTTATTTTCACGAAGACACACAGGACAGCACAAAAACGACAACTATATACAGCATAGAGACGACTATCTTCAGCAGAGACGTGTAGCATACAACCAGAATCCACTGCAGACATTAGGGCACAGCTCAGTTCAGCACGAGCTTGACTCCGTCGCTGCCGTCGTTTCCGCCTACTCCGCTCTGTCGCTTATGACTCTCCGCTCCGTCTTCGGACTTGACTTCCTTTTATAGGTCTCGGGAGGCGGGGCTAAAAGCCTCTCAACCAATCAGGAACGTTCGAGGCGTATCTCGGTTCCTACTGGACGGATCGGGAAAATTCTCGAAGCTTCGGGTATTATCTATTTTGGCGCCAAAGTCGCCAAATTCGTCGCTAAGTCGCCAAATGGTCGCCAAGTTTGTCGCCAAGCTCTGGGACCTACGATGCGCCACCTGGACTCTGTCCCATTCAGATGACTGTAAAACTTTCTTTCTGTTGATGGAACAAACTATGATGGGAAGTCGAATTGCAGGTTTGTTACAATATATATATACACTGTTTAATTTTGTGCCTTCTTTTAATTCTCTTACTCAAATGTATTTTGAAGTGGGATGACTTTCGAAAAATTGCATTTTCGTAGGGAGGTACGCTAAAAAACAAGTGAACTTTGAAAGGTTGATGGATCTCAACTTGTGTTGTTTTTTTGAATCTTTATTAATCGTTCATTCAGAACCATCAGAGTACGCATTATAAAGTTATTTTAGAAAAATCTAGTGTTCCGCAAGTGAGTCCTTTTGTCCTGTGATTAAATCAAATGATAATGATACACTCAGTACAAAATGCAGCTCCTGAATAATATAATAATATATTAATTCATGAGAATTAAAAACAACCTTTAAAGCAAATGCCTTGAAACCTTTCAGCAATCATTTTAAAAATCCCGAAGATCTGTTCATGATACTGAATCCTCCTTTCCATTTGTATTTGGATGAAGTCGGACACAACTTGAAACAGTATTATCCACGTTATTGTATTATATTTGTTTTGCTAAAAATGCGTTTACAATTATGTGATCATCCATTTTCTTATTCACTTAACCAACTCATAAAGACTTCCAGTAGCGCCTCCTTGGTCCTTCAAATTACATCTTCCGTTGTATAAAGGGCTTACTTTAGCATCACTGAATTAATATAAAAGCATGTGACTAATCCCTCGAGTATCACGTACATTAATCAAACAGTAAATCTAGTCAGAATCATCCAGAATCATGTTATTGCATTTTTCATTAAATTAATATAAAGTACAAACCAAAGACGTTAGTCCCAAAATAAACCCAGGTTTACATTAGAAATAGTAACTTTTCTTAAAACTCATTTAAACTAAACTAAAGTATTTTTCCTAAAGATATTCTCTAAGAAACTTCTGTACAATATAAAATATTTCTCACAAAGCCTGTGATTTATGCGTTGTTATGCACACAAAGTAAAGAATATCTCTTAAAACTTTCATTTACGAAAGAGCATTATTTGAATGTATTACTCTTTTGGAGGTGAAAATATTTTGCTCTTGCATAACAGATTTTCACTTAGACGGTCTTAAGTCGATAATTATCAAAGGAATACTTTGCGTTGCACGAATAATATGTTTTCTATTTTTGTTTGTGAAATTGTTATAACGTGAACTCGGTGTTTCCTCTCTTCGCTTTTTTATGTACTTTTATACTGAATATTTAACCTTAATTTTCGACCTCAAAGATACAAAAAATAATGCATATAACAGGGTTTATTATACTCCTGAGATTACTCAGTATTCAGATTCCAGGCTTAGTGTTTACTTTGAAAAATAAATTAAAGGATTTAGAATATAAGCATTCAGATTTCGGCATACAGTTAAAATAGAGTTGTAGCAAATTTAAATTTAAAAGTACAGAATTATTTGATATAATATGTCAGTAAATGTTTTGTTTAGTAAATGTTGAAATGTTGTTTATAATAATGCTTTAAAAATTACTAAAGAGAATATAATTTAATTTATGTTATAACTTTATGTATATTTCATATATAATTTTATTTTAATAAACTTCTTTTAAATTAAATAATCTTTATTAAATAGTTCAACAAATAATAAATGCAAAATTTTCATAATATACATTATATACATTCAAAATTCATGCCTCATTTTTTTTAATTGTGATTATGTGTGTCTTCTCAGCATTATTTCTGTCGTACTGACCCATCTATAGGCGTCTCTATTACTATTGGTTTTTGGAGTAATCAATTTCCCCATGCTTCGAAAAGTAAGCTCAACAATTTTGGAGCCTTTACACTGAGTAGTTCGCTGTATAGAGAGTTTAAAATATAAGCTATTAATTCTGCCCTTTTTGAATATTATTTTCCTACAATTTATAAATGAGTTAAAATGGTTTTAAATTTGCTCTTTGTTCTGCTTTAATTCAAAAATTTTCACATTTTCTTCTGATTCATAATAACGCAAGAAATGCCATTTATTAAATAAGAAATCCTACATAAATCTTTATATTAAAGGAAATACTTCAGAAATAAATTATTCAAAACTTTTGTGAGCTTCAAAAACTGTGAAAAAAAATGCATAATTCGAAGCAAATCGGAAATATCGTAGGTCTAACAAGAATTAACATGCAGCATGAAAGGAACATAAACTTGTAAATTACCATTTTCTGATTAAAAGTCAAATTGTTTACTTGAAAACAAACAAGAAATAAATTTACCACCTGAAACTACCTGAGAGAATCACGGGAGAAAAAAAGGAACAGGTTTCCCAATCGAGTAAGTTCTGTAAAGTCTTCCTTCACCTATACCGAAAACGGAAGACAACCTGTTTAGTTTATTCATTCTACTTCGGATTCCTAGAGGCCCAATCGTGTTTCCTCAGATCCTTCGAACATTGCAAGGATTCTCCCGGCTTTTATCATGCACAATAGATGATATGCCTTTCACCAGGAGAGATTATGTATAAACATTCTTTTTCTTTTGTTACTCTTGAAGAAGACTAGTTTTACCTCAACAACCAAAAGAATATAAGGAATACAAATGAAAAGATTTTAACAAACAATTACGACAATCATCCATTTCTTACTCAACGAATTTTAATCATTTACGGCTAATTAGAATTTCCACTCACTCAAAATAATTTCACCGAATTTAAACTAATCACAGGAATGTTAAGAAAACGGTAATCTTCTTCAAGAATAATGAAAAAAGAATGTTTATAAATAATCTCTCCTGGTGTAGGGAGAGATTATCTTTAAACTAAGATCACTCCTAAGGTAATCTCTATTTTCCGTCGAGATTAAATCGTTTCTTAAATTACGTCGAGTCTTGCTTTGATTTACTCTAGACTGTTGAATTTCTTTTAATTATACTTATTCGGATAACAATGATAAAAGATTTTGAGATAATAATAATAATATTTTCCTTCGGAACTAAACAGATTCCCAGAATTACTCCAATTTTTGTTTCAACTTAATCTGGAATGTAAAAATTTAATTTTGGATGTTCAGAAAAAAATTAATTCCGAATTTTTATTGTTGCCAAAATTAAATGTTGTGCATCAAAATATTCGTCTTTGATGAATCAGCAATACCAGAACAAATTTCTGTTGAATTGTACATTTCATTCCAAAATTCCATTGCTTAATCTAAAATGTTTTTTATTTTATTTTTTTTTTTTTTTTACTATTTTCCCAACCAAAAGGTCTTGCGTTATATGCTCTTCACGAAATGACTTTATTTTCCTTCTTAAATGGCAACAAGTGAAGTTACTGCAAGCGATGCTCCTTTAAATATTTTTTGGCAATCTTCCTTTTGTTATAAGGCATTTATCATTCTGAATATTATATTCTTCATATTTATCAAGAATGACAATTTATTAAAGATAAATAATTCAAGATATTGGTAAAGATATATCAAGATTCTGGGATATTATATCATTTATTTACAAGTAATTTTTCTCAAATTTTTGCGCAAGATAAATAGTTATGTTTCGTTATTAGGGATATTAGTTACTGCAAACTGTTCCACAGCTACGAAAAGAATAAATAAATCAAGTATTTCTTTCTTAAATGGTGGAATTTGCAATTTGGCTTTTTTATATTGATTCGACTTTCTTGTTCAGAATCAGTAGTTCTGTTTCTAGACATTATTTCTTTATTGCATTTCTAGAAACTGCCCTCAGTATCCAGTCATTCATTTTTCTTTAAATATCCTTCCAACATCTTCATTCAAAAACATGTATAAACTATATTTTTTTAAATACTATCTGTCTGGCATTCTGAGAAATTAAATTTGACAGGAACATAGATGATAATCTATAGAAAGATTTCTTTCTGAAATGGTGGAATTTGCACTTTGCCTTTTTTATATTGATTCGACTTTCTTGTTCAGAATCAGTAGTTCTGTTTCTAGACATTATCTCTTTATCGTATTTCTAGAAACTGCTCTCAGTATCCAGTCATTCATTTTTCTTTAAATATCCTTCCAACATTTTCATTCAAAAACATGTATAAACTATATTTTTTTAAATACTATCTGTGTGGAATTCTGAGAAATTAAATTTGACAGGAACAAAGATGATAATCTATAAAAAGATTTCTTTCTGAAAATGTGGAATTTTCACTTTGCCTTTTTTATATTGATTCGACTTTCTTGTTCAGAATCAGTAGTTCTGTTTCTAGGCATTATTTCTTTATTGTATTTCTAGAAACTGCCCTCAGTATCCAGTCATTCATTTTTCTTTAAATATCCTTGCAACATCTTCATTCAAAAACATGTATAAACTATATTTTTTTAAATACTATCTTTTTGGCATTCTGAGAAATTAAATTTGACGGGAACAAAGATGATAATCTATAGAAAGATTTCTTTCTGAAATGGTGAAATTTGCACTTTGCCTTTTTGATATTGATTCGACTTTCTTGTTCAGAATCAGTAGTTCTGTTTCTAGACATTATCTCGTTATTGCATTTCTAGAAACTGCCCTCAGTATCCAGTCATTCATTTTTCTTTAAATATCCTTCCACCATCTTCATGCAAAAACATGTATAAACTATTTTTTTTAAATACTATCTGTGTGACATTCTGAGAAATTAAATTTGATAGGTATAAAGATGATAATCTATAGAAAGATCCTATAATAAATTCAAGAAGAAAAATATAGAGAAACCTATAAAAGGGTTAAATTAGCGAAACAGTCAGTGAATGATTATTTTTTAAATGTAACTAAAAACAATCATTACGATATAGAGAGATGCACATTTTACTGCCATATTATTCCTATATCACGATAGTTTTTATGTTTCTTTATTTTTGACTTTCTATAAAAAAAATATTTTCAATAGTGTAAGTTGAAAAAAATATTTAAAAAAAATTGGTTATTACAAATATCCTGCTATGCTTTTTTTTCCAAATTCACTATTACACTGTCCTGTCGTCAGTCTATCGAGCGTATTGGAATTAGCCTACCAGATAGTCGCCAGTTTGACTGGATTCGAATTAGAATGCCCGATCGATACAATCATTTTTGTTTTTCAAATGTGTAACAGCACATAATTATAAATGAAAGCTTTAATACATTCCAAACAATAATGCTCGTTTCTCGATTACATAAGTGGTTTTACAAAAATCCATTGCATGATAGGTGTTTTTCCGATTGTAGAATTGCTGTTACTGTAAAGACAGGGAAAATATTCACATCAATTGTCATCACGAATGCATTTCTCATTTCTTACTTGGAAATTCGTTTAAAATTCTCTAACACTCGGAGGTGCATTTCCTTTTTTGACACTATCAAGATAGTGCAATTAAAATGCAGATTTAAAGAACGAACTTCTGAAGAAAACCATAGCCAAATTTTGTAAAGTATTCAGCGCGACAAAATTTTTAAGAGCGACATTTTATTCTTTGGTCCTCAAATTTGTTCATTAATGAAGCGTTTAAAAAAAATTGACACTCAGAAATTCCCTCCTTGTTACATTCTCTTTGATCTTTAAACTATTCTTCTTATGTAGAACTTCAAACTCAACTAATTTATTAGTAAATGTTTTTCTGGTTTAATGAGACACTTAAGAAATTGTAGTGAACATCGATTTGTTTGAAAACTAATCTTTAATAAAGATGATTTGAAATGAGTAGAGATATTTCTGTTTCAATCACTTACAATAATTTATAGATCTGCGAATTGATACTTCGAGTAGTGAATTGTGTAAAAAGAGTGATACATTTATTATTATTATTATTTTATATCTCCTAGTTATGTCATTTTATTAAAAGGTGCTTTTTGACAAATTGCTCATAGTAAATTTCAAAAGTTTTACATTTCGCTCCATTACATATTAAATATGTAATTCAAAATCATTAAAAAAAATATTAATTTTTGAAAATTATAAATTTAGTTTACAATTAATTTAGCGGAGTTTGATTTCGATGATTTCATTTTCTTGTCCCTAAATCTCTTAACTTTTTTTCCCTACAAGTAAACAAAACCAATTTTTTTCTTAACCCATATAATGTACAATATTATCCTTTTATTTCTTAAATCTCGGGAAATATTTTTTAAGGGCTTTGACTGTAAATAATATGCTTTTTTGAGCTATCAAACCATGAAATAAAGAAATAAAAAAATGGTTTTTGTGCAAAAGTATGGGAAAAGGATTTTATAACAATATTTAAACCATGAAAAAATGAAAACCTTTATTAATAGGCGAAATCGGAAAATACATTTCAAGTGTTCGCTGAATGACATACTTGTAAATTATTAAAAATCTAACTTAAATGTTTAAATACCCACACTTATAACACACTTCAAAGACAAAATACATGAGAGTTTATTTAATAGACATTTTTGAATAAATGTTAACATTTTTTTAATCAAATTTATATTTAGTAACCTAAGTTAAATCTTGTCAGCCCTTCTATAATTACTTAGCTATATTTTCTTCTGAGAACCTTGACATATAAAAAATAATAAAATTATATTTATTGCAATCATTTCTGGAAAAAAAATCATTCAAAGTTGGAAACAATGATTTTTTAAGTCCGTATGATGGAAGATTTTCAAATTATCTCTTATAATGGCGCATATCCCTCTGAAATTTCAAGATTTAATAAATTGAAATTTTTAATTTGCCAAAAGGTAGCATATTCTCTCTTTTCGCACTAAAAATGAAATTTAATTCTAACATAGTAATATAATAGAGCACCTGATATTATACGATTTAAAGGCCTTTGTGTGATGTATCCATTTTTACTTAATTCACCCATAAAGACTTTCAGTAGCGACTCCTTACTGTTTCAGTCTATATGTTTCGTTGTATAAATGACCTTACTTTTGTATGGCTGACTTAATACAGAAGCAATAAATCTAGTCGGAAGCATGTTATTGCTTTTTTCACTAAATTAGTATAAAGTACAAACTAGATGTTAGTCCCAAAATAAACCCAGTTTTACATTAGAAATAGCAACTTACCTTACCCTAATCTAAACTAAACTAAACTAAAGTATTTTTCTTAAAGATATTCTGTAAGAAACTTTTTTATAGTGCTTAGTCTCTTCCACAAAATTTGTGATTAATCTGTTGTTATGCACACAAAGTAAAGAATTTCTCTGTTTAAACTTTATGAAGTAGCTTTATTTGAATTTATTACTCTCTTTTATTGAATTTATCACTCTCTTAAATAAATGTGCTTGCGTAACACATTTTCTCTTAGACGTTCTTAGTGTTGTACGAAAAATATATTTTGAATTTCTGTTTGTGAAATTATTAATATGCGAACTAGGTGTTTCATTTCTTCGTTTCATTTATATGGTTTTACACTGAATATTTTTCCTTCGTCTTCAACCTCAAAGAAACAAAAAATAATAAATATAAAAATGGTTTATTATACTTCTGACATTTTCTCTGTCCATGCATTTTAACTTTTATGTAACTTCTTGAATTTTCAGGCTGCATATTTACTTTGAAATATAAATTAAAAGGATTTACAACATATACATTCAGATTTCGGTATGCATTTAAAATATAGTGCCTTAAAATTTAAATTTAAAGAGCAGAACAAACTGAAATAATAAATTTTTAAAGATTTTATTTAATAAATATTATTTATAATAATACTTTAACACTGATTAAGCAAAATCTAATTTTATGTACATTATAATTTTATGTCTATTTCATATATGAGTTTCTTTTTTATAAACTTTTTAAATTGGAATAACCTTTCATAAATATTTTAACAGGTTATAAATGCAAAATTAACCCATGCTTTCTTTTCCAATGATTGCATATTGAAAACAATTAATAATTTCAGAAATTGATATTAATACGACGATCCACACAATGGTTGAATGCATCTTGTGCAACTACTCTAAAGTCATTTCTTTGTGACTTTTCAAACGTCAGATGGATTCTACATCAACGGAATTCTTTTAAATAAAGATTATTCAAATTGCTATATCACTATATGATTCAGATTACTCTCTCAAATGAAACTAATCTAGACCTTTGTTAATTATTAGGGAAACAGGTTTAATCCACTCTCCTATGAATCTAATTCTCGCTAACTATCTATTAGACTAACTATCTGTCTATTATCTATATATTAAACTATCTACTAATAACAATCTATTAAATTAATTCTCGCTAATTATCATTCAATGGGTGTAGAATCCATCTGACATTAATAAATAGAGACAGATTAACGTTAATAAATAAAAGCAAATAACTAATCTTAAGGTTGCTCTGAAGTGAATAGATATTTATTTTCCAACAATTTATAAAGGAGTTAATAAAGTATTAATTTATTCATTTATATTATTCTTTAACAATTTATAAAGTATTATGAAACTACGTACTGTTTCACTGATAGTTGCTAAGTTCGTACTGTTTCACTTCATTTTTATTTTTTCATTTTCTTGTGATTCGGAATAAAGAATTATAAATGTCATTTATTAAATAAAAATACTAAACAAAATTATAGATATATGGATTGAAATACTTGAGAAATAATTAATGAAAGAACTTTGCGGGCTGAGCAAACTGATAAACCATATAATCTGTAGCAAGTCTGAAATTTCTGAGCTATCACAAACATTACTAAGTAGAAAGAAAGGAGCTATAAATTTGTAAATTACCACCTTCTTATTTAAAGTCCAACTTTTTGCTTGAAAATAAACAAAGAATACATTTCCCACCTGAAACTACCGGAAAGAATCATGGGACGAAAAAAAAAAAAAAAAAAAAAAAACCGGTATAGGTTTCCTAATCGATTAAGTTACGAAACACCTTCCTTCCTTTGTACCGAAAACGGAAGACAATCTGTTTATTCTAGATTATTCATTCTATTGCGAATTCCTTAGGACCCACTCGTAATTCCTCAGATCCTCTGAACATTGCAAGGATTCTTCCAGCTTTTATCATGCCCAAAAGATGATTTGTCTTTCACAGGAGAGATTATGTATAAACATTCTTTTTCTTTTGTTACTCTTGAAGAAGACTAGTTTTACCTCAACAACCAAAAGAATTTAAGGAATGCAAAATAAATGTTTTTAATAAACAAATGCGACACCCCATCCATTTCTTACTCAACGAGTTTGAATCATTGACGGCTAATTAGTTTACACTCACTTACACGTATGCAGAAAATAAAGAAAAAATCAGAAATTTTTTTCACCGAATTTCAATTAATCACGGCAATATTAAGTAAACTGTAATCTTCTTCAACAATAATGAAAAAAAGAATGTTTATAGATAATCTCTCCTAGTGTAAAGAAAGATTTTCTGTAAACTAAGGTCATTCCTAAGGTCATCTATATTGTTACAAACCTGCAATTCGGCTTCCCAGCATAGTTTGTTCCATCAACAGAAAGAAAGTTTTACAGTCATTTGAATGGACGGAATCCGTGTGGCGCGTCGGAGGTCCCAGAGCTTGGCGATAAACTTGGAGACCATTTGGCGACTTGGCGACGAATTTGGCGACTTTGGCGCCAAAATAGATTGTACCCGAAACTTCGAGAATTTTCCCGATCCGTCCAGTAGGAACCGAGATACGCCTCGAACGTTCCTGCTTGGTTGAGAGGCTTCTAGCCCCGCCTCCTGAGACCTATAAAAGGGGCTGCAGCTACCAAAGGAGTCAAAGTCAGTAGTCAGAGTGGACGGAGTGGTCTAAGAAGAGTAAGCGGAATCGACGGAGCGAAGTCAGTCCGAGGTAGAAGGCAGTAGTAGTCGAGAGTCGAAGACAGAGTGGACGGAGTCGTCGAGAGTCGTAGTAAGCGGCGGAGTCAAGCTCGTGCTGAACGGAGCTGTGCGCTACTGTCTGGAGTAGATTCTGGTTGTATGCTACACGTCTCGGCTGAAGATAGTCGTCTCTGTGCTGTATATAGCTGTCGCTTTTGTGCTGTCCTGTGTGTCTTCGTGTAAATAAACGTCGTTGTTTTTATTCTACTTCTGTTTGCTGATTGAGCGTTCTCCACACCATATAACTTCCACTATCCAAACGAACTCCAGTAAAGAAAATTTCGTAACAATATTTTCCATCGGGAAAAAATCTTTCCTTCAATTCTGCTGATTCTTGTTTCTATTTATTGCAAACTGTTGAATTTCCTTGAATTACACTTGCTCGGGTAACAATTATCATCAAATGTAAAGTGATAATAACAATATTTTCCTTCGATATTAAATAGGTGTCAAAAATTACTCCGATTCTTGTTTAAACTTAATTAGGAATGTAGAAATCTTCTTTTAGTTTTTCAGGGAACTAAAATACTCATTTTTAATTTATTAGCAGTATCAGAACAAACTTCTTTTATGGTGTAGACTTTATAAATGTTGCCCGCCATTAATCACAAAATTTCCATCGCAAGATCCATTAGTTTTGAATAAAAAAATTATTTTTATATATCTTAACTATTTCCTCAGCAAAAAGAGCGTATTTGCTTCTCCAGATTATTTTAATTTTGCTTAATAATTGGTAACAAGATAAATTTTGCAAGCGATGCTTCTTCAAACAGTATTAGCCAGCTTTCTTTTGTAGCAAGAAATTGCTTAATAAATGTCAACATCTCTTGCAAGAACTTCTCTTGCTTAATAAACGGCAACTAGAGAATTTCTTAAAAGCTATATTTCTTTAAAACTTCTTCGCAATCTTTCCTTTTTAGCAAGATATTTATCATTCTGAGCACTTTGGATTACATATAAATTATTCACCAATAATGTTTTTTTTTCCAAATTTTTGCATAGTGTTAATAAAATCTGTCTCAGTATGAGTGACATTATCTACTACTAACCTTTCCTGGAATTGAAAAAATAATGCAATTTCAAATTTTTCTTCCTAAAATTGAGGAATTTTTTACTTTACATTTCTTATATATTTTCTGTTTCTTGTTCTCAATCAGCAGCTCAATTTCTAGACATTATTTCACTTCGTGTTTCTAAAAAAAAAAAAAAAAAAAAAAAAAAAAAACCTTCGCGTTTTTAATATATGCTTCTATCACTTAACTCGTCCTTAAAAAGTGCTTTATGCCATCCAACATCATCAATGATGCGTAAGCTATATTTTAAAAATACATTTTGTGTGTCACTCTTGGAAATTAAATTTGACCGGAACAACGATAATACATAAAGATTTGCATCAATAAATTGAAGAACAAAATAGGAAAATCTTTAAGTCATATCACTGAATCTCCGACCCGACCGAAAGCACAAGGATAAAGAATACTGAATGATTGGACCACCACAACAGCAACATTGGCAGGATCTATGGTTTAGTCTTAAGGCCCATCACTGACCACGGTACAAATATTCCCTAAGGAAGTACGTCCCGTCATCGATGGGATGAGTCAGATCCCCCACCTTTCATGTACCCACCAGGGTGACGAGATCCAACCACCATACCGGAAGCATCTCATCCTTATTTCGAGATGCCCCCCCCCCGCCCGCTGGTGTAGCAAAATCAATAAAAATGATTAAATTTGGTGAATCCATCATTGATTGATATTGTAGAAAATTTAACTAAAATAAAGAATTGCATTATATACTGAAATCCAACAAAATGAAAAGGAATTTATTATTCCAATAACCATGCTATTTTCTAATTTTTTTTATTTTAAACTTTCTATGAAAAATATACCTACAGAGTGAACCTAGATTTGATGAGTAGAAGCTTCCATTGTGGTGATAGGTTCTCCGTAGGGTGATAGGTTCCGTGTGGGTGAAACTGGCATAGGGTCAGTTACACCATACCGATGACGGGATATGCTGTCCACAGGAAGGGTTAAACATGATGACTCCAATGACTCCACCTCGCCAATGCTGTGAGAGAAACAATAAACTTTTCCACCGTATTTATTCTATATCCACAATATGTTTTTATTTTCTTTATCTTTGCCTTTCTATGAAACATATTTTGATAGAATAAGTAGAAGAATCTTAAAAAATTTTTTGACAAAATCTACGATCCGAAATTTCAAGTTATCATGTGAGAACATTATTATTTTTAAGTCACTGTTTGTCTTAATTCATTTAAGTCATTAACCAGTTTAAACCGGTTTGAAACAATCACGAGACTTCTCTATCCTTCTCTCTCTCTCTCTCCATCTATATATATATATATTCAATTTTTCTAGCACACAAACAAAGTTTTGGAGCTCGACCGATTTTGAGATGGAATAACAGCTGTGATGTCATAGTTCTAAGTCACCTTTTTAAAAACGCATCTACTCTTAAAGAAGCATACATAATAGTAATGCAATACTGATAAAAGCAGGTAAAAAATATATGTGATTAAAAGATGATGATGAAAATTGCCATTTATGCTTTATTCATTGCCTTCACGATTTCGAGTTTCAAAACTCCCTAATAAAAACAAAATCATGTTCTCACATCATAAAATATTTTGGTAATTGCAAATATACATGCAATCAGTACGTTATCGAGCGTATTGGAATTAGCTAAAGAAACTGTTCCCAGTTCGACCGGTTTTGAATTGGGATCCTCGAACAATGCACGTTTTCAACAGTATATAATTATAAACGAAAATTTTACCCTAATATATAAAATAATGGTTGTTTCTCAATTGCATAATCGTATATAATTATAAAGCAGTTTTTAAAAGGATCCATTGAAAGATAGGTGTTTTTCCGATTCTATAATTGCTACAACTGTAATGACAGGGAACATACTCACACCAATTATCATAAGGAATATATATCTTATTTCTTACTTGGAAAAGCGTTTAAAATATTTTTCTCAGAGGAGCATTTTCTTCTTTCATACTATAAAAACGGTAAAATTCAAATGCAGAATTAAAATACAGACTTCTGAAGAAACGCTTAGCCGTAATTCGTAAAAATTTTCTCGAAGTAACATTTTATTCTCGATGCATCCAATTTTTCATTAATGAAACGTTTTAAAAAGATTCGAAACTCAGCATTTCTCTCAATGTTAAATTCTCTTTGATATGTAAAGTAATCGCTGTTTTTTTGTAAGATTTCAAAATCTACCCATTTATTGATATATGTTTTTTTGGTTTAATGAGACACTTATGAAATTGCAATGAATATCGTTTTTTTGAAGATTAAACTTTATTAATGATGATTTGAAATGAGCAGAGATATTTCTGTTTCAATCATTTATCGTAATTTGTAGATTTGTAAATTAATATTTTGAGTAGTGAATTATGACAAAAGTATAATATGCTTATTATTAGTTGCAGTATATTTCATTTCTAGTTAACAACGTTGAACTACTTTTTGATAAATTGCGCATAGTAAATTTCAAAAGCTTTTGCATTTCGCTCTGTTACATTTTAATTGAAACATTTAATTCAAAATCAATAAAAGAATATAATTAAAAAAATATTTAATAAATCTTCAAATGAATTAATTTTTTTTTTTTGAGATTCTCTGTCGGCATCTCAGTTTTACATTGAATATTTATGAATGATATATTAATGCCAGGTACTAGAATTCGAAATACCTTGATATTTTCAATTTTTTAACAATAAAATGTTTTAAAGCTCTTATTTCTAGCTAAATCCACATAAGTAAAACACAGTCATTATGAAATTTTTTTTAATCATTCTAGAAAATAAAGCGTTTGTTTTAAAACTATTATATTTGGTGCCTTTTTACGGTTTAAGTAGCTATTATGAATTGTTATTTAAAAGTTTACTTCCATTTTATTATGCACAAATAATCAGTATGTTGATGCTTTTCATTCATAAATGATGGACTCATTATTGCATAAGAAAACCTTTTTACACCGTTTTACAAATCAAAAAATAAGTAACAGATACCCGCTTACGCTTCCTATTTTTATCTGATTTATACAAAATTTTAATAATATTTTAAAATAAAGACAATTCTTATTTTTTCTTTCTATTTTATGTCACTTTATCTGTTAAACAATTGAAATTAGCTATGAACACCGAAATTAAAGATTTCTGTAAAAATATGAATTGAATCCATTCCCTGGAAGTCCGTCTGTCCGCAATCAAAATACAAGCGAACGGGATACCTAGAAAAGGCGAAGAGCTAAATAAAAGATATCTGGGAGATAGATTAAGCATCTAAACTGTAAATTCGTATTATATATATTGAAAAAAAGTACAAGGATTTCACCTTCTATATTAATGTTATTTGAATTCCATCTAAACACGAAAATGCCTAAAACACGGTCACGTAGAAAAATAAAATTTGGTTTATAGTTTCACCATATAAAGTGCCGATTTCTATCAAATTTGAAAATAAATCTGTCAAATGGGTGACAGTCTGTAAGTCTGTACTTTCACTCGTATGTGAACTCGAAAACTCAAAAACACAACAATTTGGACATTATGATATCTTAATTTTATATTACATTTTGTAATGAATATTGTAGTTGTATATTAAATTTATTAACGAATATTGTATATTAAATTATGGTTTCATTCGGTTGAAAAGAAAAAAAAAGCTTTCAAAATGCCGTTTTTATTTATTTTTACACTATTGCCCATTCTTGGATTCGAAAACTCTCAGCGAATTTTGCGTAGGCAATTGGAAACACGTATTTGCCGAAAAAGGGTGAGGAGAAAGAAGAAAGGAGGAGATGTTTACTTAGATTATTAGGATGAACTTAGATTATTTTTGGAAGTTGGAGGCTTAATAATTGCTCGTCTTTCTGTGTACCTCCACCTCAAAAAATGCTGGATCCTGAAGAGTGCTTGTATGCTGCACTCCGAAAAATGGCATTTATGACTTTGACCTAGGTTTAAAATTTTTTGCGGGGAGATTACAAGTTAATGAAAGAATATGGAAGACAGTTTCAGTGAGATCACTCTCACTGGTTTTAGTAAATATGATTTTTTTTATATATACAAGAATAATTTTATCGAAATTAATTATTATGGGCATGAACTCAGTAATATTTAGCTAAAAAAGCATTCATTCCCATAATTATATAAAGATATTAAATGTGATTGTATAATTGTATTTAGTTTTTGGCATCTCTAAAACGTATTTTGCTCTTTGTAAGTACCGGGTGAGGCATAAATTCGCGGCATAAAAACTTCAAAAAATCGTTATAAAAAAAGTAATGCTCACAAAAAAATGGCGGTTTGCGGGAATATGTTCAGAGAGCCTTTGGATTTTGTTATTTCCATTTAAAAAATGTATTTAAAAATGACCGATAGATGGAGCTCATACGTCATACAGAGACGGTTTATGCAAATCAGCATAGCTATAAAACACAAAGCTGGAAATGGATCTGTCATTAGTAGCCAGTAGCATGCCATCTCTCCTATATGGAGCATTAGTGGTGAAACTGTTTTATAAGAACGGTGTATCCGCGATTAAAGCATTGCGACAGTTACGGAAGGTGAAAGGAATTAAGGCGAAAAAAAACCCAATATCATTGATTGGGATATTGAATTTAATTCGCCGTTTTGAGGAAAGGATCGTCTACGAAGTGGCAAATTATCCGTCAGTGCTGACCGCATCCCTGTTGTCCAAAGAGTCATGATAAATAAGGCAGCTGAGACTTCAACGGGGAGTTCCAATGCACGTGAAGCAGGTAAAATAACAGGAATTACTGAAAGGTCGATTTGATGCATTCTGCACGAAATCTTGAAGCAACATCCGTACAAGAAAGAGGCATTTCACCAGTTGTTGCCAACAGATTGCGAGAAAAGACAAGCCTTTGCAACATGGGTGCTCGCACAAATGGAATGTGACCCACAATGGTTACTGAACATCATGTGGACATATGAAGCCCACTTTTCATTTCATGGTGACGTCAATGCGCAAAACATTCGTATTTGGGCAGCACCAAACCCTCGTGCGTACACGACCAAACCACTACATTCTCCACATGTGACTGTTTGGTGCGGTTTCACTGCGTTCTTCATTCTAGGCCCATTCTTTTTTGAAGAGAATTGTCCTGTATCCGGTTTGAAAACCTGTTCCGTCACTGCAGAACGCTTTTTTAGACTTTTGCGAGACCACGTTATGCCTGCCTTTCAGCAAAGACGTGCGTTATCTTCCGTCACCTTCATGCAAGATGGTGTCCCACCCCACGTTTCTAGTTCCGTTAAAACCTTCCTCCTAGACACATTCACTAAGGACAGAAAGATAAGCAGAGGATGTAAAAATGAGTTGCCCTCACGATCGCCAGATTTTTCTCCAGCGGACTTTTGGTTGTGGGGAGAGCTGAAGTCTCGTGTCTACCGTGGCTCTCCTGCTACTTTGATGGAACTGAAAGATGCCATTCAATTGGTCGTTAGTGGCATCGATGGCGACAAGTTACACGCAGATGTAATAGGTGTAGTTACGCGCCTCTCTTGCTTAATACCTTGTGGTGGTGGTCATGTTGAGCCTCTTTTGCTTTGAAATAAAATGTACTATAATGTTACTGTGCTCTGTTTACCTGATTTGCATAAACCGTCTCGGTATGACCATGTGAGCGCCATCTATCAGTCATTTTTAAATACATTTTACTGAAGATAACGAAATCCAAAGGCTCTCTGAACATATTCCCCCTTACCGCAATTTTTTTCGAGCATTATTTTTTTTATTA
The DNA here is from genome assembly GCA_026543865.1 of Argiope aurantia. Lineage (NCBI taxonomy): Eukaryota > Metazoa > Arthropoda > Arachnida > Araneae > Araneidae > Argiope > Argiope aurantia. The sequence continues at coordinate 4,158 of JAPMOR010079541.1, read as the reverse complement.
TGATTATCTGAAGTTTGCCCGAATTTATGTCGTACCCGGTACATACTTTGTACATTAAGCGGTTTATTTAACATTAATAATTTATTTAACACTAAATGCATGCTTTCGATTCACACATTGAGGTGCTAGAGCAAATACGAACATTACAAAAAATGCTGACTTGAGTAATCGTTTAATTAGTACCAAATTGAATGATGCGCATACAGAAAATATGATTTATAATAATCAAGCTCAAATATTCGTAATTAGTTACATTATTAATAATAATTGATTCAAATCGTGCTCAATTTTCTCCAGGGCATCATTATTCTTATCAAAATTCGGTAATCGATTTTTTTTCTATTTCTCTAAATAAATTATTTTCATTATTAAATTCATTTTTTTATTTTGTTACTGTTTCTGATGGCACTTGCCATGACAAGTCCCGCTGATCGGTGTCAGTGATTTTAAGCCGAAATAAAGCGTTGTTCGTTTTTCAGTAGCGCCAATTTTACAATTTTGCTATTCACGCATGTCATTCGCTTGCACAGCCGCTGTTTACAGGGGGGCACATTCACACATCTCACTGATAGAACATATGAAGAACAAATATGCCCGAACCGGGATTCGAACCCAGGTCGCCCATATCACATGGAAGACGCGCTGCCCCTATGCCGAGAAGCCGGCATTATTTTATTATATTATATTGTTAACTAAAAAAATTATTTTAATTAATGAAAAGGAAGTGACAAAGAAATATCCATGATTTAATGCTACCACCGATTTCCTCGTTATATTTACACTAAAAATAATAAGTCAGGGATTTAGATCAACAAAAACGATTATTTTTAATTTCATTGTAAATATCCAGTGCTTTATTCTCTATCCAGTCGTACGCATTGTTGTCGTACGACTATTTATGAAACTCAATAGGTTTTTTTTTTTTTCATTTTAGTTTAGTTTTTAGTACAGGTAGAATAGAGAAAGTCCTCCCATAGTTCGAAAAAATCCATTTTTTTGAAAATGTCCATCTGTCTGTCTGTGAAAAAAATAAATCAAAATCGCTTTGAGCTAGATGGTTGAAATTTGGCATACCATCTTTATACCAAATTTGAAGATTTCTGTCAAATTTTATGTAAAATCTCTTCAGTAGAAATTCGCCTGTCCGGCTGATTGGATATAAGTTAGTACGATAACTACAAAACAAAAAGACATATAGATAAAATTCAATATACGTATTTAACATCCATAGTATAGTCACCTGTCAAAATTTCAGCAAATCTACCGAAGGGTTGACTGTTTGCCGATCAGTACTTCCAGAAACATGTAAATACAATAATTCGAAACCACAATAATTTAAATTTTTCAAATTTGGCATGGAATTTTGCGACTACAAATGCAATTGTGTGTCAATTTCTGTTTCAATCATCTGTAAAAATATGTCTAAAGCACAAACTGCATTTTTGGATAATGTAATGCATGCCAAAGATTAATCGCTCAACAAATCGCCAGGAAGACATGACAGATTCAGAAAAAATGCTGAATACAAGACAAAAAATAATATTTCGTGAATATTGTACGTCAATGCCATGCAGATTGTTTTCTGGCACGAAAAGTTTATTAGAGTTTGTGAGAGAAAGTTGTTCGAGAACTCTTAGTTCAATTTTATTTTCTCGTGCAGTAACAATCATTAAATGCTTAAACCTGAAATATATCGCATATCAAGTAGAATTTATGCCAACACTATGATCAGTGCATAAGTACGGATCTTTAATTTTAAACAATTAGAAGACGTGTATATCATAATTAACTAATTATACTTTGAAATGTTTTTTTAAAGTTAGTTTTCATTTGTTTTTTTTTATTTCAAAAAGAATTCTAAATAAAAACTGTGTGCAGCGAATCTCGAAAGTAGCCAAACAATAATTAGTAATTCAATTATATATAAAGTCGTAAATAAAGCAAAAATATGCAAACAAAATCCTACCACGTGGAATTTTCAATCTACCAGAGATTGAAAATTCCAAACTAGCCTTGTATTTCTCAGAAGGGTATATATTACTAAGCTAAATTTTAGGATACCTGCAAAAACGTTTTTCTTTGAAGTTCAAAATACTTACCATCTGCGCTTATAGATGGTCGCTTTGCTGGCATAACGGTTGATGCATTTCCATGGCTACAACCGACAACTCGGGAAATACGCACGTGCGTAATTAGACAATATTAGTGAGCAAATGTATTCAATTTTGGCAATCGGTTAAGTGTCTTTCGCGAATTTAATGTTATAGTTCACTTATGCGCCAAAGTGTTCTATGAAGGTGATCACTATAGAAGGAATTAATTAAAGTTGACAGGAACAGTGGTTTGTTTCATTGCCAATTTGAATGGGTATATATCCAGGTCATACGATTGATTCTAATCGCATCTAAATGTTCAACTCCTCGTTAGAAATAGCATCTGGATATTATGTTATAAGGTAATGGCTTCAATTTAAAGAGATATGCATTCGGAACACAGTTGCAATCGATTTAGGAATGCTTTAGCATTAATAATCATGTTTCTGGTGCTTTCAATTCGAACATGTAACTGTATATAAATCACAACTAATTGCCAAAATTAAGAATAATTATACCAAGTGTATCTTGATAAACTAAAATTAATACATAGATTAATGTATACTTTCTGGTTATGAGTACATGGTATATTTCTCTATATTCCGATATTATTGTTATTATCACCATGTAGTTGCTTGTAATAAATGCTACAAGGATTCGGTTTAAAGATTATAATATACATGCATTATTTATTAAAATTTATAAATTGCTAATAAATATTTATGAACTAAAAAAAGATGTAGAGATGGCATTTTTTTCTTACTCTCAGAATACACTCGAAACATATGAAATCAGTGGCAGTGGTCAATCCAAAACTTCCTAGAATACTCTCTATAAATTTAGGTCAAAGAATGCCTTACATCGAACTAACGTACAATGGTTACAAAATATTAAATTTTGATGTGAATTCAGAATTTTTACTGAGTCCATCGTGTCATTTCTGGCAATTAATCCCTTGTATGCCGTAAATAGTAACCGAAAATCGATGTCTTTATCAACCGATGGAAACAAAGATATGGCAAAAAAACTATTCTAGTAGTCACAAAATACCAAAACAAATTTGATATATTTAAGTTATTTCGCTTTCGAATGATTGCGTTTATATGTTTCTGAAAAAAATAGAGCAACAGACCGATAAGCCATTGTTGGATTTGGTACAACATTTGATATGTGTCCACATTACAGAGGTTAAATCTATCTGACGAATCTTATTAATCTAGCTTCCTGGGTTTTTTAATTACCGTGTGAACTTATACTCGAGTAGCCGGTGAGGAAATCTTCCTTTTAACAGATTTTTCTCAGAAATTGATGGAAATCTGATGTAAAAACCTTTTACTAAATTCTATTAGTCTAACTCAAAGCGTTTCTGAGCTATCTTTGTCACAGATAGAGAGACATTTTCCAAAACTGTGCTGTTGTACCTTTTATTTTTTTGAAAGCAGGTATGAAAGGAGGATTCGTCAAAGTATCTAATTCCAATTTCCTGGTAATTACTACAGTTTCGCTGTACTATGTATACGAGAAAGTAAAAAGCTGCATTATTTTGAACAATGAATGACTCGATTTCATAAGAAAATCGTCTTAGACATTTATGTAATTGTTTTTAGTTACAGGCACAATTCCTGAGAGTGCGAAGTTTCTTCCTTATGCATACGACCTTCTGTAGATGCTGTTTAGCTAATGAGTTAGAATTTCCCCCATGTCGTCGAACTTATATGTCCTGCAATCAACGCAACATAGACTTTTAATAATGTATCGAATTGTTTGTTAAAGAGAGAACAAAAAACTTTTGGCCAAAGATATCATTATCCAATGAGCTATTATCCAAGGTTTTGAATTGAAAAAGTAAGAAATTTATTTTTTAATTAGTTTACATTTAATTATTTCAGTTATATTAACATTTCTTTTTAAAGTTTTATAAAGACTATTCCTGGCTAAATCTTATAATTATAAACCATGATTAAATGATGAGGACGATATCTAAGAACCATTTTTCTAAACTTTCGTATCGTACTAAATAAATAACATTTAGTACTAGACATATTTAGCATGCAACGCAGATGGT
>JAPMOR010079537.1:92104-109687 GCA_026543865.1 Argiope aurantia | reverse complement strand
TGTCTATCTCTACTAATAATAACGATGAATATACTGGCGATTATCAAAATAATGGAAACACTCTAAAGGAATACAGGAATCGTTATTAATAATGTGTAGGGCCACCTTTGGCATATAATATAGCAAGGATTCGTCCTAGAATCGAGCATAGTTGCATAGTGTTTAGAGGAATATTGTACCATTCTTTATATATATATATATATATATATATATTGTGAATGTTGCGGAAAAGATAACGGTGAAGGATGTCGATTCCAGATTGAATGCTCTAAAATAGATCATATCGGTTCAATTATATTGAAGTAAGAAGACTGTGCAGGCCAAAGTAGATGTTTCACTTCATCTTTGTGTTCATCAAACTACGAGCAGACCCCTTGCATGAGTAGGAACATTATCATCTGGAAAATTCTATCTGCTACAGGAATTAAAGTTTGTACCATAGGATGGACCATCAGCTAAAACTTCTTCCCAATGATCCTTATTTTCAGGCTTACGATTGGGCCAGCAGAAACCACGGAACGAATTCAATACCATGACAGACCCACCTACACTCCTGACAGTTGGAAGGAGATAGTCACTGTTATACATTAGTGCAGATGTCCTCCAAAATTTTAACCAACTTGTTGTAGATAAAAATGTTTCGTCTGACCATGCAACTGTCTTCCACTTATCAGTCGAATAGGTTTTGTGGTTATAGCACCACTGTAGACGATGTTTTACATTAACATCTGTGACAAGTGGCTGAGAAATTGCCGCTCCGCCGTACATATTCTGTTTATGAAGGTGCCTCTTATCTGTAATTATTGACATTAGAGAAACTAGATAATAATTAAACTTTTCAGTCACTTACATTTTTATTAATAAAAAATTAAGTAAATTTTGAAGGTTTTTTTCGCTATAATTTCTGAAAATATTACTACGCAAAAAATACATTTTATACCATCCCAAAATTTTAAGAATTATCGTTTTAGTATACCAATTTAATAGTCAAACAAATATTTCCTAAACTGGCAAATTTTTAAAAATTATTTTCTTATTTAATATTCTACAAGAAATTATATTGGTGCCCAGAAATTAAACTGGTTTTCATGGTATCATCAAATATTTACCAAGTGAGTTTCTTCCACTGTTGAATTCGAAAGAATGATTCTATTTAACACTTGTGTGTGAAAGTTTAAAAAAAAAAAAAAAAAAAAAAAAGAAGTTACAATACCGCGAAGGCTAGAAAAAGTTGAACCAGACAATTATGATTTTGATACAGCTCTGATGTCACGGGATACTTTAGTTGAAGTGCTATACACATCATGACTTCATAATGGCTCATATATGCTTGAACAGAACATATTACGCGGTTTAAATTATGAACAAATTGACAGAATTATGGGCATGAAGTTATACCTAAACTATTGAACTGAAATTAAATATAACCAATATACCCAGCAAACCAGCTGATCGTCAAAGGCGACTAATTGTAAATAAAAGAAAAACGTCTTTGCGATCGTCAATGTAGTCAGATGATGAGCATGACATTTGACCGATATATTCCTCTTTCGACTTTAACCCAGCGGCTTCGTAGTTTCAGAATTAAAATATTTCGGATCCGAGACCTAATTCCATTATAAAAATCCACTGTGCAGGAAAAGGAACTTAATTCTCTTAGCATGTCTCAAAATTGCGGAATTTATCTCGAAATTCCGCTTTATCCATCTCAAATAATCGCAATTAAAATCGACGCCTTTTCGAATGGTTTTTATTTAATTCGAATATATCATAATACAACTCTGATAAACTCTTGAATTCTTTGAAATGGACTCTTCATCATGAATGAATATTTGTACCTGTGTGAGAAAACTGCATTTGGAACTGAATGTATTTTACAAGGAAATACTGTATTCCAAAATCGTTATACTATGAGTGATATTGCCAATTATTCAAGAATACCTAAGAAGAGAAGAAGAGAATAATATGATTATTCAATGATAAAATATATAAGAAAAATAATGATACCATTTAAAGAAGTGTAAAAGAGAAGGAATAAAATGTAACGAAAATTCTTATATAAATTCAGTTTAGTTATGCCTCTAATATAACCATTCGTAGACAAAGATACATAATAATTGTAGTTCTTATAAAATTGAATTATGAAGCAAATAACACTAGAATACCGTCAGTTGTCTTCATTGAAATTTTTACCCATGTTCTGTATCGCAATTTATTCCAAAACGGGAGCAAATTACAACCGGCGATTCGAAATCAGAAAATGATTGCTACAATTATCGCCCCTCGCGCTCTTTCCAGCAAATCGAATATAAATATCAAAGATGAAAAACGCCACTTTATTTCCATACGTCTCCTGTCATTGGTGCAATTATTTGAAATTGCAATCGTTAAAACTTCATGGACCCACCATCTGTAGAAAGCATTGGGAAGACGGTATCGAAGCATGAATGATTGCCACATTAAGTTTCTCCTCATTTCCCGTTCAAAGTTGTAAAGGTATTCCAAAGCGGATTCGTTTACGTGAGTTTTCATTCAATGGGGGAAGTTTTTATATTGTGAATTGCTGCTTATAGAGATATTATTTGTTCACAAATTGTTATTACTTTTGCCAACGAAATGCTTTATTGTTGTTTTTGCAATTATCCAGGTAGTTTTAGCATGGCGATGCATATGTATTGATTCACTTGAAAGAAAAGGATATGATCTGAGTTCTTATTAACTTTTTGAGACTGTTTTGAAGTGCCTTGATACTATCACATATCAGCAAACTACTCAGTCAAAAGTCAAAATGGATTTTGTGTCAATACTTCATTTGTATACATTGTACATAAAGCACTAATTTTTAAAAGTTTAATATTCAGTTAACATAAAATTTAGAAGTCACAATAACTCTCTAAACGATCAATATCTTGTCTCACTTTCTCAAAATAAGCAGAAAGTTGAACACTCTAAACGAACACTCTCGTCTCTCTCTCTAAAACTAAACAAAAAGTTGAATTTTTGCAATTCCGATAGATGGCTCTGGTCGTTACAATACTCTCGAAAACAGTATTCTATTTTTTTCTATATTTCTATTCTTATTCTAAAACAGTATTCTATTCTATTTATATTTTTGACACGCTTGATATCTCCAGATGAATACACATGATACATCGAACATTAAGATAAGAATAGAATAGAGATAAACATTTTAAAATTTAATTTCAAACTTTTAGTTCTGAATTTTGAAATTATTCTTCAGAACGTTTTGATATCTCGTTAGCGATATATTCTATATTTGATCTGCTGACTGAAGTTGATTGAGCAATGAATGAATGTCTTAATGTTGTCTTCAATAAAGTAATTCTGAAGTTCGAAGTTATGCGCTTTATTCACTTTTATCAAGAATTTTAGAGAGAAGTAAGTATTATATGGTCTCAGAAATTAAGATGTTAGAGGCAATCGCGTATGCACTTCAATGAATTATTCAGCATGAAAATTGAGTGTTGTTATAGTCTGCCATCGATGGGAGTTTTTAATTTATTCCAACTGTAGAATATTTGCACTTACAGTCAGCAGTTGGACCAAGTGAATGGTGCCGATTCAGGGAAGTCTTTACAAGAATTTCGCTATACAATTATTCGTTGTTTTAAAAAAACAAAATTAAAACCACGAAACGATCTTTCTGAATATCGGTTCATCAAAGCTCAGATCAATTCATTTAAATCTTCTCCTTAACTTTCCTTAATTATTATCGTCTTTCAAGTTTCATAATTTATTATAATCTTTGAAAATTAAAGTAATTATAAGAGTAAATTAATTATTTGTGCGGAAGTAAAAGACACAAGTTCTTTAGATTTAGATATATTTATCTAGAACTAGAATATGTATTAGCTTTATGATATTTTAATCTGTAATGTGTTAAACATTTTTTTAAAGAAATGATTTGTTTTCTTGAATTAATTAGGAAGTATGAAATAAATCAATAGGGAAGTAGTCACGAGTTGGACATGACGCAATAGTCACGAAGCATATGTTTACAAAGTATGTTACCTTTTGCATTTTAGTATTAGTATGTTGAAGAAATATTAGAATATTAAAGAATTGCTTAGAATATTGAAATAAAACGGAGTATGTATTTTAAATGTCACTTGTCTGTCAGATTACATATAAAATTTCATTTTCTTATTCCTTGTGTTTTTCGGTTGTTTTATTCACATGCAGAAACATGTGTCAACAGAAACAAAAATCAATACATAGATAGATTTGTCCTAATTTGAAGAATATTTACGATTTGTCAAAGATACTCTATACCAAATAATTTAGATTTATTGTATTTCTGATTTATAGTATTCCATTCACAAGAACCTTAGTTGATTTTGTCTAAAATTTGACAGAAATCTACAATATCTTAGTATAAAAACTACTACTAAATTTCATAAATCTAGCTCTTTACGTCTTTGAGATGTCAAGCTAACAGAAAATTGGTTTTCAGATGTATTTTTAAAAGGTATTTTTTTCGGAAAATGGTCTAATGTATGACTATTTATGAATATCTTATCTCTATAATGATTATTCAGTGGGTCTCTGGTATTCAGGTGCTGATGTTTCAATGGCAATTCCTTTTTAAAGAGTGAAAATCAAATATTTTAGGGATTATTTATTTTTTATTAAATGCTTTTTTTGTACGCATCATATAAGAAGAAGCGAATTTGCTGGATTCAAACGGAGTACGCATTAAATATATTGAGTCGAAATATAAGATTTACCTTCTAAAACAATCTTCGGAGAATTATTATTTGTTCCATTCAATAACAAAGAAAAAATGGGTAAACAAAATTACAAAGAAAAATATTTAAAATGCTGTGTTTTTTATTATCATTGCCCGAATTTTATGTTAAACTTTCTTTTTAATTATATCTTGTTTACCGCAATGATTTGATTAAATGAAAAAAAATCTATCACAAGAAATAATTGTTAAACTACGTAATCAGGATACGAAACAAATCTTTTCCACAATTCACTAATTTATAAAGAAATAAATGTTCCATAATAAATCTTGAATGCCTGAAATAAAAAAGAAGAAAAACTTATTTTTCAGAGAAAGCTTATCATTTGTTTCAGGAAGAAGAATGTGAATTTTTTTCGAAAAAGAATGAAACATTAAAAACAATGCTGATGAATTGAAAAAAAAATCAAAAGACAATGGAATTATAAAAGAAATATTAAACTTACGTGGAAGTTTTATGTAAGACAGATAAAGAACAATACTTCAAGATAATTAAGCATCTTTTCACCATTTCTCCCCTTTTTTTGGCCGATGAATTAATTAGAACATTTTATTAAGAACGATTAGGGATGGAAACTAATAGGTATTTTGTGTGTATAAAAAGTCAGAAAGGTAAAAGAAATACTTAAACATTGACCAAGAATGGTGAGTGATATTTAATCCCATTGTTCTTTTGTTTGTACTTTATGTTTTTCATGAAATTGTGGATTTCACCATCGTATACATAAATAAAATGAGCACTTTTCGTTGTTTGTTTGTTGCCAAAGTTCAATGCAAAAGTTTTCTTTTGATTGAAACTCAATATTTTCTTCTACTGATTTCTTATGAAGGTGTGAACTGTTGAAAAGTCAATATCTTTTCTGATTGGAAAATTGATTTTGCACATTCGATAGCAGAAAATTTCTTGAAGAGAGTTCATTTACTTTTTCACATTTTTGCCTCAAATGAATTTTTTTTAATAAGAAACGTTATTTCAATCAAACTCCTACCAATAATTAGTGATGACTTGAGTACTGGATCATTGAGGTAATGCAAATTTAAAATATTCATTTAAATAAAAATTTAATAGTATGAGTAAGAGGCTAGCACAGAAAAAAAATTGAATTTTATTTATTTGTACATTTTGTTGGAAATTACCTAAAAATAAATTCTATTCTTTGTTTCATTTCGAAAAATAGGAATGAAAAATAAAGGTTGGATGTAACAGCTATTTTAATACTTAAAATTGAAATTTAATTCTAACACATTAGGTGAAAATATTTATTTTTGCATAAAAATGAGTAGCATATCAATTAAAATTATTTGAAAATTGTTACTTTAATTTGAAAAAACAAACAAACAAATCCACATTTTCTGGTAACAAACTCGGACTGATCAATGAATGAAAGTGTGTTTTGCAAATTTCTCCGTTTCATCAATGCGCGCCTCTAGCAAGTTACTTATACTTAAACTGTGCCGAAAAATTAGAAGGTTTATTCCTGGAAATTGCTAGCTGCTGCACTTTAATATTTTCATCAATAAATGCACTCACATTAGACCCAACTGAATTTTCGCCCTCATCCTTATCTCCGATTTGTGTCCTCTCTTTGAAAGTAGGATGATATCATATTTATTCTGCTTTCTCTAGAAAACTTATTTTTGAATGCATTTAGGATATTTTTTATTTAAGTGCAGAAATTATTTGAATAATTCTTTTCCAAGACACATTTCTGGTAAACAGGGAATCAAGGAAGTTCGTATTTTAATTTTTAAACTATCCTAACACATAAATATCTTTTATTTGAAAACATTTTATTCATAACAGGTATGCCATTTTTCTGGGAATTAATCATCTGCTCTTTCCTGAACGACTGTTTTTCGGTTGTTGATTCTTGAATTATGACGGTTAATTATTCTCTCCCTTTTGAAAAGTAGGAATTAATTTTACTGGATTGTTAGCCACCTAGATTCAATTCCCTTGAATAAATTTAGCAGGATATTTTTATTCATTGTTTACCGTAAAATTTATGCAGTTTCGTATATATCTGTATCTATAAAGTGCTCCTTTTCATTTCATTTAGTACTTATGGTTTCCGTTGTTTTAAATAATTAGTTATAAATGATGTTTTTATAAAACCGAGTAGACTTTTGATGGGGATTAAATCCCATGATTTAAATCCAGTAACTTTGTTCACATAACGGGATTACAATAATTGATTATGATTTTTAATTGCTTTGAAAAATTAGTAATAACTGCCACAATGATGAATGATACGGCAAAAGAACTCGAAGACTTCATTTACTTGTATCGGAAAATATGAATATCTTAATTAAATTATTAAATTGTACATAAAGTCAAAATTTTTCTTCAGATATTGATGATCTTTTGGAATGTGGACAGTGATATTAGGGTGTCTCTTAAGATTTTAATTGCCTATGTTTAAACAAACACGTTACCTTATCTATAAGCCATCAATGGCAATGGTTCCACCTGTCGTGAAGATCTTTTTCAGTACGTTTGTTTGGTGATGTATTCTTTTTCCCCACATTGTTCAATATGGAAAACCAAAGGAAAGTGTTTGCGACATGATATGCTTCATTACTTTAAAGAAGGTGGGATTAGTATACAACTATAGCCTGTAATAAGTTTAGTCTGTCAACAAGTCTGCAATAAGTTAAAAAAATTTTGACTTGGCGATTCGGCTTGAAAGATGAAAACCGCAGTGGTTGCCCAGCAACAGCGAGTGCAGATATTATAAAGATCTTGCTTGACAAAGCTCATAATGTGTACGGGATATCGAAATCACTAACAATCCCAAGATTATGTAAGTAATTCCTGATCAGGATAGAACATGTGAATTGATGTGAACTTGGGTTCCACAGCTATTGATGAAGATCGGTCTCATGAACAGCGTCTTTGTCTGCGATTAGTTTTTCTAGCGTCATGAAGGGCATATTTTTTTTTATCTTACACATAAAAGACCGCAAAGAAACTGTAAGACACTCGTCTGGGACTGCAGGGTTTTGGACAAACTTGCACGTACTAAAATCATCATAATTTTGTTATTTATGAAGCAATAACAGACGAGACGCACAACACGAGAAAACTCGTAAGTGATCGTAACAGATGGGACGCGCAAAATGAGAAAACTTATGAGCGGTTCTTAAAGGCTTAAAGGGGCTGACCACGAGATTGCCAAAGGTGCTGGCAAGTCGAGATTTGGATTTTATGTCAAACTGTAAATCGCAAACGCATTTGGTTTGCTAACCAAAAAATCTTCAACTGCCAGGAAGATGTTAATTCACTTAAAGAAAGTTCCTTTGCCCATTTGATGGAACTGAAAAGGTGTAGTCTTTTAGATGCTGCTGCATGAAGGCGAAACCATTAATTCTGACAAATATTGCAACCAGCTTGATAAATTAAACCATAAGAAAAACTACCAGAATTGATGAACCATTTTTCATCATAACAATGTAAAACCGAATGTTACATTGGCTGTGGAAAATAAGCTATTACACGTCCTACCGGATCCTCCATGTTTCCTAGATCTAACTCCATTTGACTATTATTTGTTCTATTTACTAAAACGTTTCTTCATGATGAACGGCTCTAATCCGTAAGGAAAAAAACACACATTTGAAAACAATTATTTTGTAAAAAAAAGTAGTAACAATTTTGGAATGATGAAATAACAAAAGTTTCTGAGAAATGAAAAAAAGTAACAGTGTAGAGAGATTCATATACTATAAAGCAAGAAATGAATTTTAAACAGCAAATACCGAAAAGAGGAGAAAAATCTTATGGAATACTTTAACATTATAACTGTTAGCAGAAATGGGATGCTCGTTTCATATTGGGTTTTCTTTCCATCCGAATGCGTGTACACAAACTGTTGATGATTCGAATCCCGTTCGCAATGATTTATCACATGAAATAAAATGATGCTCCCAATTATTTATGCAAGATGTTATTTGACGGTTTTATGCAAATGTTATGCAAATGTTTTTTTCACTCTATCTAAGAGCGGAAGCACGTGTGCGCGCATACTTAGACGCAGATTCAGATTTTTTTTTTCCACTTGTGTTCGTAGTCTGTGTCGGTGTAATATGTGATATTTTATAATGTATGAAATGTTTGTTTGTCGCAAGAAATAAAAGTCTGTGTTTTTAAGAAGTCTTCTTGACCTGCAACCTTTTACAAGCACCAGTCACATGCATTTTTCAGTGCTATTATTTGAACATTTTACTCTTCAAGCCTTAAGACGATTAATCTTGACAATTACAGGGTTTGAACCCAAATATCGTCTGACAATAACGCTATGAAAAATTTATGAAGTAAAAATTTTTTTAAATATTCGAAACGAAGACACATAGATATTTAATGCTTCAGCCAATTAAAAGAACTGAATATTAAATCTCTAAGCAAGTAATAATAATTCAATGTTTTGAATAATTTTAATCTTTCTTAAAATCATTAACTATAAATAAATAGTTTTTAGAAGTTTCACGGAATTTTCAAAATTTAAGTACGATTTTCCTTTTTATTTTCAATTTTCTTTAGTGTAGATAATGATCAAAGAAAATAATAATAATAAAAAAGGAATCGAAATAACTCATTGTTGGGTTCTTTTTTTTTCTCTCTCTCTCTTTAACTTTCTTGATGCCGTAACTTTTAGTTCAATAGATAAGAATGCATTTTAACGGTGAGGTGGATTTAATCTTTTCTGCTATCCGAGCGCAACTTTTAAATGACCAATAATAAACTTGAGAATCGGAGTGGTATGAAATGAAAAGCAAAAATATAAACAGGAAACTATTTTAACCGGAATGCACAAAGAAATGAGTGAAGATAGCTTAATATATTTTATTTTTCTGATATAAAGTTTCTGCAATCAGCTTAGTGAAAAAGCTTTGATTTCTTTTATAGTTTTAATGACGTTTTTTGGAGTTATCTATGTTTTAAAACTGTAATGAACTTAATTTAAAAACACAATGTCTTGAATTTTGATTGAATAATTAAAACAAAATAAAACAGCTGCACGAAAAACACATATAAGTTTAATGAATTCGATAGTACAGAATAGAATTATATACATTTTTTTATTGTTGAAAGGTACATTTAGCCACCGAATGCAATTAATACATGGATAAATAGGGTGTATTAGAGCGTAATTAAATGCTCTGAAGATTTTTGTATTATGCTCATGTTACGTACTTGTATGGAATAATGTAGCATTATTTGGGATAAAAATTGCCGTAACAAAATTCGAATTATTGAGTATTTTCAAACCGGTTTCTTGCGATATTTGTTTCACTAGAAAAATAGATGTTGCCCTCAAAATATTGGGTTGTTCGAAAAGTAATTTCGTTTTTTCCCGACAGAGGATTTAATTGTATTTTTTGCACCCAACTTCACATTTAAGCCGTATAATTTTTATATGCTTTGAGAGCTCATATAGCAAGGCTTGTGTGTGAAAAATTCCAATTAATTCTACGCAGTCGTTTTTGGGTGGTGCCCTTTTAAATGTGGAAAGCGATAAGCAGCATTTTCGACATGTCTTACTGTTTTACTACAGAAAGGGTAAAAATGCTGTTCAAGCCAGAAAGAAATGGACCGATGCGTATGGAGAAGGTGTGTTGACAGTACGTCAGTGCCAAAACTGGTTCGCTAAATTTTTTAGATGGTAAAAGCTTCACCTCAAATGAGGAGGTCAAAAACCACCTCGATCAGTTTTTTGATACCAAAGACCAAAAATTTTATGAGCGTGCAATTATGCTACTACCAGAAAGATGGCAAAAGGTTTTGGATCAGAACGGCCAATATATAATTTAATAAAGTATTTGTTTATTATACGAAAACTGTCTTTCATTTCCACACAAAAAAAACAAAAAAAAACAAAAAAAAAAAAACGAAATTACTTTCCGAACAACCCAATATATTTTCTTCTTGTCTACATATGTTTAATGTGCCTAGTTTGTGTTGAAGATGAGATATTTCTCGTGCTCTTTTCTTTTTATATAAGGTTATCAATGGTTAGATTGACTGCACTGATATTTTGAATTCTATAAACTTCGTTGTAATTGTAAGATCTTAACCTGAGTACCTTTCCATATGTTTATTCTAAATTTATCTATATTAAAAGTTTATTTTTGTACAAATTTTATAAGACTTTTAACCGATTTATTATGTGATATAAAATTTACGAAAATAGTATTATAAATTAATTTATAAGTCATTATATAATGTAATTAGATCAGACAAAAACTAAATCAAACATCTGAAAACCAACTTACAATCAATATCGCCGCCACGATTTTTGAAACTTTGATTAATGGATATAGGTTGAAAGTAAAGAACACGGTATTATAGTGGTGTAGTTGTATATAGCAGAAAAACCTTCTAAGCTAATAAAATCTATAAAAAACCCCCCTAAAAATACATCGTTTCGCTAGAATAATAATAAAAATGTTCTTACCTCATAACTTTTGCCAGCTACCATTTATATATAATAATTTCTTTTTTTAACTTCCTTTTTTATACACTTTACATTCCAATTAATACTTCTTCATTTCAACTATATTTTTTCTTTAATTTCTAACGTTATCACTATCGCACACACTCCACTTAATCTCTAGACTTTCCCTGCCGAAACTTCGAACATGCATTAAAATCTCGTAACATTGCATACCGTCAATATCCAATAAAAAATTTCTCCTAACGCATAAAGAGGTATATCTTTCTAGTTGCTCTTCTCTCTTTTGTGACACACATTTTCTTTTAGTTTCTTCATATTGCATCTCCACAGATTATCCATATTTGGTTTACCTTTGTCTGTCATGTATTTTTCTTTTAAATTATTTATATTGTATCTCAGTTTTGTTTAGCATTTTTAATTCTATAAGCATTGGTCTATTATAGAATTGACATGAAAATAGCACCTTTCGATTAATTGTTTGATACTATTTACAGAAAATGCTATAAAACTTTTTGTGTTCTATTTGATTTCATGAACAATTCTGCTGAACAATTAATGTGTTGACCACCTAGAATAATTTGTTTCTACATTTATTATTTATTCATTATAAAATAATACGTGCGTCCGCGATAGAGAGCTCATGCGCCAATGGGAGAAAGAAGTATTAAAAATATGTAAATACATAAATAATTATTTTCCAACAGAAAATAACGCGTATTTTTCGCGATTTTAATCATATAAACAAGAATACATTATTTGAAAATTTAAACTTAAGAAATACATATTTTCTATCATTTAGTTACATATAAAAATAAATTGTTTAGTATAATCCTAATCCTGATAATTTATTCTTTGAGAAAGCATTGCATTTCATTTTTCATTTACAGAGCGTATCTTAGAGATACAATATTAAAATGTTTTTGCAATCATATTGTTATATAATACAATATTCTTTTAAATGTAATTTTTTCCCTAAATTCTTGCTATCTTGTCTAGAAGCCTTTGTCAGATTATTTATTTCTATGGAAAAAATTATGATAGTAGACTATGAGATAAAATCCTTTCATAAAAATATACGAAATAATATGTTGTTTAATTATATGAACCTATTTGCTGTTACAATTGAGCTGAATTCCACATTCAGATTTACTCTTAGCAAACAACTAATTTTTCTTACATAATGATAAGAAACTATTTTTACATATATCATAGATGATGTTCAAATAAATTCTTTCATGCCGTAAATATGGAAGTAGAAATTTTAATTTTGAACATCATGTATTTCAAAACGTTCACTGAATGCAATTATTAGTTATCTGGTATTTATTTTAAATCTCCAAAATTTTCTTTAATAATTAATATCGAGAAATACAAATAGAATTAAAGAAAATGTACGATTTTTGTTTTAATGTAGTAACAATGTATTAATTGCAACTTGGAACGGAAAGTTACTGAATACTGCATAGGATGTTTTTGATCTTGAAAATTGAAACAAACAACAACAAAAAAAATCATAAGATGGCTTTGCAACTAGTTCATATGAAATACCAAGAATGTAACATGGAAAATAAATACATATGATTTCCCTTCTTTTTCCTTGGTATTGAATTCTAGTACTTATTTAAAAAAAATAAGTATATAAAATAAAAAAAGCAGTAAAAATAAATAAGTAAAAAAAATAATAATAAAAAGGGATTTATTTTGGAAACTATTTACGACATTAACTTTTAAATGAGCCTTTCAATTCAATATAGTATCCAAGCATTCTATAGAATGAAAATGCTATTTAAACAAAGTATAAAAAAAGGGTCTTGATAATTTTATTATATAAACTGTTTATAAATTTTGAAAGAAAGAGAGCACAAATTATTATTTTCATTATTTTTACTATCATGGTCGTAGAATACACTATTGTTTGCATGACATTTTATAATAGCACGTGGGTCCTCGGTTTCCTTTCAGTATACGCAATAAGTAGCAAAAACGGAAATCAGTTCGGTAAGCATGCCATCACTAGTTTGGTTCAATCGACCATCGAATGCAACCCCATCCATATTTTTTGTGAATAGGATGATTTTCTTGCATCGAAAATGTACTTCATACTTTATCTAACATTTTATAGAATATCTATGAAATGTGTGAAAGACTTAATTGTTTCATATATAGCGGGTCAGTTGCCGACTTTATAAAAAAATGCTTAGACATTCTATACAGTATGTTTCTAAACACCACGTATAAACTTGGAGGTAAAAGGCATAAATAGAAATCAGGATGACACAGGTAGACATGGTCCCAAATGGATAAGTCAGCAAGCTGAAGTTTCTCATTAAAGCCAGAATTAAATGAGATGATTATGAATAATTTCATTTAGAATTATTCATAATTCATATTTTAGAATTATTCACGTTTTTTATGACCAGCTAATGGAAATGGACGCGCTGCTATAAGGGAAAGAGTTCCAAAGATTTGAATATCAAATCATCAAATGTTCGTTCATGTGGATCAGAACCTGTGCGAAATGAAATCTTTCAGAGTTCCGATGCAGGATACCGGAAAGATGCGACCAATACGAATAACCGACTTGAAAGAGCCTCTGTTGAATGCTGTGGACCGAAATCTCGGTATCATTGTCACGTTGATGCTCTACTTGATTATTATCTTTGTTTTTAATATTTTGTAAGTTCCGAATGGCAACTGTAATAAAAAATGGAATAATGTTATGGTATTTTGAGAATGGCTTTTGAGTAGAGTTTCTTACTTTGATGATATTAATAAGCAGGATTTACGCCCTAAATATATATTTCTGAGTGAAAATTTGGGAAGTTAAACAAAGAGAGTATATAGTTGAACTATAAAAACGTTTGTGTTAATGTGGAAGAAGAGAATTTTCATCCATTTAATGACTGCACAAAACATCGAGTTTTAATATACTTCTGGTTCGTAAAGTACAAAGTACGAACGGAACATCTGGCGTCCGTCCGCTCATTACTGAGTGAGTTTTATTTCGTTTATTTGTTTATCTTATTTTGAGCTGAGCATTTATGGTTTTTGTATTTGAATATTTATGAACTGAAATGGAAACCGCAAAGAAAAATAGAACTCAGCAGAGGAGATTGTTTACTAAAGCATGTAATGAGTTCGATGCTGAAGAAACAAGTTTAGAAACCTCTGATAAAATAATCAAATTAAAAATTATCGAGGAGAAAGCTATGTTAATGATAAATTCTGAAGACAATGTTAAAGAATTTCTTTTTTCTGAAAACGTTGAGGGTGATGTTATAAATAAAGAGATAGATGAATCTGAAAGCTATATAGACCGTTGGCGGTTGTTACAGTTGAAACTGCAACAACTTTTACTTGCAGGAATGGAAGAAGTTTCGTCGAATTGTGGTGTTTCTCAGCAGAATACATTATTACGTTACCCTAAAATTCAGTTACCTACGTTTAATGGAGATATAAGAAGCTAAGTAAGTTTTTGGGGTCAATTTGAGAAAATCGATAAAGACCAAAATTTAGATTTACATGATAAATTTGCATACCTAACCGAATGTATGGAAAAAGGAAGTGTCGTTGAAGAATTAATTAAAAGTTTTCCACCAGGAGGAAACAGTTATGAGAAAGCTATAGAACAATTGAAATTACGTTACGGCCGAGAAGAACTGCTTATACAAGTGTATGTTAGAGATCTTTTATCATTAGTTCTTCAAAAGCAGAATATGCCGAAAAAATCTCTGAGAAATCTTTATGATTTATTGGAAACAAAGCTCCGTGCGCTTGAGATATTAGGAGTAACGAGGGATAAATATACGGCGATGCTTTTCCCACTTGTTGAGTCTGCTTTACCTGAGAAATCACTTCTAGCCTGGGAACGGTATAGATCTACAAATCGTAGATCACATGATGAGGAAAATCAAAATAGTAAAACTACTACAAAAACTGATCTAGATTCAATTCTTGAGTTCCTTCAAGATGAAGTACAAGCAGAGGAACGTATAATTTTAGCCTCACAAAACTTTGGATTTGAAACCAAGCCTAATTTTAAATCATTCAAGGAGAAAAAGGCTGCAAATAATAAACACAAATATGGGGACACTCGCCAAATAGCTAGTGCAGTTGATCTTTTAACTTCGTCGAAAGAACAAAGACAGTGTATATTTTGCCACAATTTACATAATTCCACTGACTGTTTGAAGGTACGGAAAATGCCGATGAAGGACAGAGAGAATCTTGTTGAGAAATCAGGTTGTTGTTTCCTGTGCTTAAAACCGGGTCACCAAGTTCGTAAATGTTATTCAAAAGTAACTTGTTTAGGCTGTGGAAAAAGACATCACATTATACTCTGTCACAACATAAACCAACGAACATCTTTCTCTACTGGAAAAGAAACTGCAGAAGTAGATAGTCTTCCGAATGGTGATCAAGCGCTTGCAAATGTATCCCAAAGTCCTAGTGTTATGCTAGTAACCTTGACAGTTTTCATCAGAGGTGATGGGAGAAAACGGAAGGCAAGAGCCATCATAGACACTGCTTCGCAGCGCTCTTACGTTTTAAAAAATACTGCTAGAGAGATGAAATATAAAATGGAAAGCTGGGAATATCTTCAACATTCTCTGTTTGGTGGAGAAAATACAGGAGTGTGCAAGCACGATGTGTTTACATTGTATTTGACAAGTTGTGATGAATCTTATAACTGTCATTTCAAAGTACTGAGTCAACCTGTTATCTGTGAAAGTGTCCCACCGACAATTCCTGCATTTAAAGGAACTTAATGACTATGGTATTCATGTGAACGATGATTATGACGGTCCTATCGAAATATTAATAGGAGCTGATGAAGCTAGAAAACTCATTACCGGTGGTTGCAAATATTTATCTTGTGGCTTAACATCAATGGAAACACGTTTAGGATGGACCATTATGGAGCGAATACCTCAGATTTCTTCAAAAGAAAATGGAATCTCAGTTGCTAATTCTATGCTTTCTACTACTAGAACAATAACAGAATTGTGGACTTGGACTCTTAACTCCCTTGGAATCACTGACCCATCGGATAGGAAAACTAAAGAAGACTTGCATGAATCCGCCAGAGAGCATTTTCTTAAAACAGTTCAGGTTGACAAAGACAATCGTTTTGTGGTACATTTACAATGGCTGGAAGATCATCCTCCACTGCCTGACAATTTTAATTTGGCTTTAAAGAGACTGGGCAATACTGTACGAAAGTTAAAAGAAGAAAATCTGTATGACGATTATAATCAAATATTTGAAGATAGGGCAAGAGAGGGTATAATTGAGGTAGTTCCTAAACACGAGATTCATTTGCTGGCTCCTTATTTACCCCATAGACATGTCGTGAAAGAAAATAGCACGACGAGAATCAGACCTGTGTTCGATGCTTCGGCGAAAGTGAAAGCCTCCCCCAGCTTAAATGATTGTCTGGAGAAAGGAATAAATCTTGTAGAATTGATTCCTACTCTATTAACGTGGTTTCGGATGAACAAGTTTGGAGTCACAGCAGACATCCGTAAAGCCTTTTTACAAATTCGCCTTAAAGAAAATGATAAAGATTTTTTAAGAGTTTTTTTGGTATAACGAAAAAAATGAGCTGAAATACTTTAGACACTGCCGTGTCGTCTTCGGAATTTGTAGTAGTCCGTTCTTGCTTAATTCCATAATCCAGTACTATCTAGAAATGATTTTGGAGGAAGCACAAATGGATAACTCAAAATATCCTGCTGGTGTTGTAGAGAAGCTGAAAAAAAGTTTATATGTGGACAATTGTCTAACTAGTTTACAAACTGAGACTGAGTTACATGAGTTCATTCAAGTGACTAAAGATGTTATGCTAGAAAGGAAGTTCAACCTAAGAGGGTGGAAGCATAATTATTGCCACTCCTCAATAGAAGAGGTTTCCTGTGTGACAAATAAAATTGTCCCAGTATTAGGCCTGCAATGGTCTTTAAACTCGGATACACTTTCTGTAAATTTACAAGAAGATTGTGAAGATAATGGACCTGCTACTAAAAGGAAAATACTATCAGAAATCCATAACATTTTCGACCCTATTGGGTATACTTGTCCAGTTACCTTATACCCGAAATTGTTGTTACAAAAACTGTGGCAAATGGAAACAAATTGGGATTCCGAATTGCCAACAGAAATCTCTAAGAAGTTCAAAAGGTGGAGAAATCAGTTGAGTCTACTTAGAAAAATTGCTATCCCTAGATGTTTAATAAAAGATCCTGATAATGCTGGCAGTTTAAGTATACACGTGTTTTGTGACGCAAGCAATACAGCTTATGCTACCTGCATATATTTAAGGAGTGAAAGTAAGAACTTGACTTCATGTCAGTTGGTTCA
>JAPMOR010079537.1:57048-92094 GCA_026543865.1 Argiope aurantia | reverse complement strand
AAAAAATGAGCTTGTAAAGCGTATAGTGATATACTATCACGTAAAAAACGCTCATGCCGGTACTCAAATGTTGCTTAACATTTTGAGAGAGCGATTTTGGATTCTTCATGGTAGAAAGACAGTGAGATCCATCTTATCAAAATGTGTTTTCTGTAAGAGACATTCTGCAAAGAAGCTTGATATTCCTACTGCATCTCTTCCGGAGGACCGAATCCGAGAAGCTGCTGTGTTTGAGATCTGTTTCATTGACCTGGCTGGGCCACTATTTCACAGAGATAATAAGAAGTCTTGGGCATGTCTCTTCACCTGCGCTGTCTATAGGGCTGTACACATCTAATTAGTGACTTCTTTATCTACGCAATCCTTTTTACTGGCTTTGCGCAGATTCATAGCCCGTAGGGGACGATGCAGCATTATCTATTGTGACAATGGCTCTAATTTTGTGGGTGCTTCTAATCTGCTGAGTAAGCTGGATTTGAGCCTTATTGTAAGTGACACTGCTCTTCATCCTATTAAGTGGAAGTTTAACCCACCGACTGCCTCTTGGTGGGGTGGATGGTGGGAGCGACTGATCGGTATTCTTAAAAGATTATTAAGAAGAGTCTTAGGTCGATCTTCTTTAACATATGAACAGATGGCGACGGTGTTATGTGATAGCGAAGCCATAACAAATTCACGACCGATGACGTATGTCACGGATAATGATGCAGAGGGGTTCCATTGACTTCGTCAATGTTCCTGCAGGAATCAAAGTGAGTGGTGTTCTTGATTGTGATAGAGCTGATCACCAGAGTCTTAATCAACGTGTCAAGTATCGGCAAAATTTACAGAAAGCCTTAAGAAACAGATTTCGGTCGGAATATTTGGGAGCTCTGCTTCAAAGACCAGAACGTAAAACAGCTTCTGCCGTAGCAGTGGATGATGTTGTATTAATTGGAAATGACAATACGAAACGCATCAGTTGGCCACTTGGCAAAATAATAGACGTAATGCCAGGGAAAGATGGTATTACAAGACTTGTAAGACTGAAAACTTCAAGAGGGGAATTGCTTCGACCGGTACAACGCCTATACCTTTTGGAAGTGTCAGCAACAGAGTCAGTTCTAATTCGAGAGAAATTGCCAAGTGCAAAATTAAGTGAGCAACCAATAGTTAGTCATTCAGTAGACTGCAATATTGAACCTTCGGAGGAGGAAAGGAAAACGAGAAGTGGTCGTATCATTAAAATGCCTCATAAACTGGACTTGTGAACTCTTTATATAATTTTGTTATTGTAATAGTTACTATAATTTGTTGTAAGTTAAATTTTAAGATAAGAATTAACTTAGATGGGAGGATGTCACGTTGATGCTCTACTTGATTATTATCTTTGTTTTTAATATTTTGTAAGTTCCGAATGGCAACTGTAATAAAAAATGGAATAATGTTATGGTATTTTGAGAATGGCTTTTGAGTAGAGTTTCTTACTTTGATGATATTAATAAGCATGATTTACGCCCTAAATATATATTTCTGAGTGAAAATTTGGGAAGTTAAACAAAGAGAGTATATAATTGAACTATAAAAACGTTTGTGTTAATGTGGAAGAAGAGAATTTTCATCCATTTAATGACTACACAAAACATCGAGTTTTAATATACTTCTGGTTCGTAAAGTACAAAGTACGAACGGAACAATCATTACTTTTGTGCTTGCCGCTGCAATAATTGCATCGGCAACAATTGTGTGACACGTTCTGTGTAACGAAGGCTTACATCCTTTTCATTTTCAAAGAATCCATGCGTTCCAGGCAAAGAATGCATCTGTTGCATCTACAACGCGTTACGACAGTGATTTCTGCGGAAAAAAAATTCCAACATTACTTCCTATTTTCTGTTTTTACATTAATGAAGTATCTTTTACACTTGAGGGGGTGCTCAGTACTCACCACGTTCGCATGTGGTCGATAGACAATCCATACGAACCAAAACAGGAGCCGCACAATACCCAATAAATATTAATGTCTGAGAAAAATCGTGGCTGACTGTTTGCTTGGTCTATATATCTTACAACCACGTATCTCATTTTTCTTGAGAACGTCCTTTCTGATTTGTTGACAGTTGTTCCTGCAAAAGTGGTTTTAAGACGATTGGACTTCATCTAGTTACGGAATTCCTGTATGTGATAATCTGGACAGGTTACTTAGATATAGATACATTTATGTGGCTTGAGGTTAAGGTCAGTTGGCCTCCAGCATCACCAGATTTATCGTCCTAGATAGTGCTTATTGCTGCTTTCTGTTTTGTGTCCTTGTTTTGTCTTTATACCTGTTTATCAGTTGAAGGTGACATTTGGAACTCTGCTGTCTTATGTGATTCTGATTCCTATTGATTTTTTTTACCTTCTCTTCAAGTTTACATACGTAATTCAGAAATACTCAATAAAAAGCCTGTTTTCAAACATATGATTTACTACTAACAGATATTTATTTAAATTGAGTTTATGTTGAGAATTTTTATAAGAAGTTTTAAATTAATATTAATTATTATATGTAAAAAAAGATGAACATTGCAAATGGTTTATTGCACATAACTTATTTTCCATTCATTGTTTCATTGTTAAACGTTCGAAGATAGAAATGCGTGTATATGCTTAAGTTTGTGTAATATGACATATTCTGATATTTTTATCTGTTGAATCACCATTCCAACGTTCACAGAATTTTTTGTTAACAAAACTGGAAGAAAAATTTGTATCATATACTAGTTATTTAATATTTTGGAGAAGAAAGATTTTTATGAAATCAAAAATTCTTAGCTGCTTACAGTATTTTTTTTAATTGCAAACTTTAGAGAGAATTTTTTTTTGCAGTACTGCTAATTTTGGAACCGAGAAGTCACCATTTATCATATGTTTAAATATAATTAAGATAATATGCTGCTTAACAATCTTTAAAAAGACTAAAACCTAATATTTGATGATATTTTCTATACAATTAGTTTTTAATAAAAATTAGCATTCAGTTATCCCGTATTTCTCCTAATATCAATGAAATTACAGAGAAAAAAAAAGCATTTCATATTAAAAGAGTTCAATATGTTGATGAGTTTCCATAACATTTTAATAGTTTCTGAACATTTAAGCACATCGATTTTTTTTCTAAATGCAAGCCTACTCGAAGATCATGCATATCAACATAAGGCAGTTATTTTTACTCACTAACTATTAACTCTGTGTAGTAAGGAGTAATTAACTAGAAAGAAATTAATAATTACTGCTCGTCACTGTAGCTGTTCTCGGGGAACCTTTAATTTCTCTCTTCGTGTCCCCGTAGAGTCATTTCGCTGAAGATATCTTCCGCCCGAAGGGAGCATAAATGAGATCAATTAAGACCCCACTAAGATTGTGAGTATTTTTTTATGCTTCACTGGAATGTAAACGAAGGTTTAAAAAAGCAAATTTTAATAGCAATTTGTGGAGTTGTTTCTACTTAATTTGGTATAATGTAAGAAGCGAGCTTCTCACTAGTGTTAATGACACAAAATTATTTCCTTCGGTGAATCCCCCCTCATTCCGTTTCTTTTGCAAACTCGGTTGTTTTTTCAGACTTCATGAGGGAGTTCGTAAAGTTGTTTGCTTTATTTGGGGGATTAAATTAAGTGTATTTAGTCATTATCTTGCAGGTGAACGATTAAATAGCAAGGCTCATTAATGAAATCCGCATAAATGTTTGATTACGACTGCTTTAAGTGCTCTTTATCACTCGTTCATCCGGATGGTTTTCGTCAAATGTTTTGATCCTCGCTCGGTTTGGCGTTTCAGAATACGGCGTCGAAAACATGTTATGAAGTTAAACGTAATTCAAGCTTTATTGCTTTTGTGGAAAATATGTGGCGGAAATAATTCGCATTATTTTCATTAACTGTTTGAATATAGTTTTGTGGTTACTGATGCTAAAATAATAGATTTTCCCCCTTTTTTATTTTTTACTTGTGGATGTGAATGGGCACATAATATGTATTCTATGATAATCTTAGCCGAATTTCCATTTTTAATTGTTTTTACAGTAATTTTATGAAAAAATATTATAAATTCCTTTCGTCAGTATTTTTTAATGTAGAGGATAAGTTATTCTTTTATTCGATTTAATGAGATTACGTATCCATTCCTTTGTTACTGAAGTTAATAATCAACTCGAAGCAAATGATAAATTTTGCGAGTTTAAATAAAGAAACAGCATTCTCCAAGGACCTGTTAACAATTTAAGATTGTTAGAATAAAAGCATTGTTTTGTAATATTTGGTAAGAGAGAATTATACCTCATTTTACATTTCACTTTTAAGAGATGTTACTTTTCTAATATTATTTAATAACTTGTGTAATTAAATTTTATTGTACAAATAATATTTATTTGTAACTACATTTTGGTGAAAGTGAGATTAAAACAAAACAAAAAAATCCCATGATGAATGATAAATTGTTTATAATAATTAATATGCAATAGATAAAAAATTAAATTATATTACTCAAAAATAAGTAAATTTGACTAATAAAAGTATTATAAAATATTATCTGCAATATTTGCAGTCTTTTTCTGTTACAAATTAAAATATAAGAAATGATGTAAAAAAAATAAGTAACGTGTTTAAAGAAAGTCGGTTTTAAAATATTTATCTATACTGATAGATTTGAAAAGCGGTGGTTTTGCAAATTACCTACTTCGAAAACTTTATATTAAAGCTTGGTAATTTTCTCTAAAATTTCTATAATAGTAACACGAGTGATGGAAAATGTTTTCAATAAAATAACATACGGTATTACATTAAATTGGTTTTTCTTTATTAAAACGAAACAACATTTGACAAAATTTGATTTAGTAAAAACTAATAATTTATTATTATAAATTAATTACCTAAATGCTGCTGCAATAATTTCATTTGAAAATGCAGTTTCCTTTATCTAGTCAATCATTTTAACGTTATTTAAACACGTCATTCCATATGTTTCAGAAAAAGAAATGATGAAATCCAATTCTATAGATAATCTGAAAAAACAATATTAAATTTATAAAAAATTAACGATTTGGGACAATCTTCTGTAACTTTTTTTTCTGAATTCTTCTTATTGAAATCTACTAGGTACTAAATTAAATTATGATTTCTAATCGTTACTCAGGGTTACTTTAAGTATTTTCCTTGATTTCAATATATTTCCTTCAGTATATTTGGAGCTCCTATAATTTTAAGATAATATAATCTTATAATTATTCATATACTTAAAGAAAAAGATTATAAGCTTTTTCTTTAAGTTTATGAATAAGAATGCAATATTACTTGGGAAGAGGAATTTAGAATTGAATTTAAAGGCATCATTTCCAAACTGCATCTTTTCACAAACGAATTATACGGATGCAAAATGGACTGTTAAATCTCCATCCTACAAAAAAAAAAAAAAAAAAAAAAAAAAAAAAAAAACAGAATTTAGTACTAGTGTTACCACCAGTGCGTTAAAAAACTGTTTACATTATGTTTGAGTTATATAGTAGGAAATTTATATTTCAGTTTTAAAAAATGTGTTTATACATAATACATAAAATCATTGACATAAATAAGTTTTAAATGCATTATAAAAATAGTATTCATTATTTTATAGAAATGTATTGATATTGGGCGTATTTTTTTTATTCGCTTATTAATACCGATGGTGATGCTTCTTAAGAAGCATGTAACTCTTAACCGAATTTTATTTCTTTTAGTATTATAAATAATTTTTGTCGTCTCAATCTAATTCGGAAATACTTTATGAGGCAATTTAATTTATAGCATTTAATTAGCAATTTATTAATTTAATTATAGCATAATTAATTATAAGTATTTACGATACAATATATAGTTTTAAATTTTTATATTCAATACTATTAAATTATTTTTGTTCAATACTAGCATCTGTACTAAAAAGTTATGGCGAAAATGTTATTGTTTATTCATTTTTAGCATTATTGAGCATAATCATGATTTGAAAAATTTCTTATTGCGGTCTATAAAAATTGTAACAAATATTTTAGTGTTGATTAAAACAGACGACAAACAAAAAAATATATTCAAAGTCAAGCAAATTAATCGTCTCATAAGAAATCAAAAATTTCTCTCCTTGAGATAAATTGTCTTCACTTTAATAAATAATATATATTTTTATGCCGAAATAAAAAAGTGAATCATTAAAAAATATTAAAATAGAATTCTTCAGTTATTTACCATAATAAAATTAAAGTTCATTTTATTTTCAGAGGTCAAACCTGCAGAGGCAAAACAACAGAGGTGAAATATACATAATTTTACAGCAATATTTGTTGAAAGTCAATAAATTGACTGTAAAAAGTTCCTGATAATTCTTTTGGTTTAATTTCTATCAAATGTATTTGCTGGTATTAAGCCGGAATGCTATTTATGTTTGAAATTCACTGTAGCGAAATCTGTAGTATCTCCACAACATGTTTAATTTCGAGTTTATTTAATGATAAATGGAAAAAAAATTCGTAGTTTCACAGAAAGCTGTATCTTCAGGATAAGAAAAATGCTTATGTAATGGATAGCAAGATGGCTATCCATTACATACATACTGTACGTGAAATATTTTTGTTTGCTAAAATTAAATAGAAAAGGCAATGTTACAGCTGCAGATTCTTTTACATACTTTTTATAAAAAATCATGCTTCTCTTCGATAACTTTTCATGTAATTGTGAACTTCTAAAACCGAGGAAAAGAATTATAACTTCATTCTGGGAAGGTGAAACACTTAATCTAACCTAAGTTGCACAGTACTTAAATTATATAACTGAAGAGTGAATATAAAACAAAGCGGCATGCATTGACATAATAATTAAATTTATCATCTTTAAGCTTAATATAACATGAATCAAAGGATATTAAATTTTTAAATGGAATGAATTTATAATTTTTAATAGATTTACAAATATTGAATTATCACAACAAATTATATTGAATTATCTAACCTTTTAATATTTTAGTCATATTAACCTTATGAGAAATCAGGTTAAGAATCAAGTGAAAGAATCGCAGTGAAAAACCATTAGTGTAAAATGATGTCACCAAACCATACAAGTTTTAGTGGTACAATTTCGAAAAGCTGTACGTTTCTTATTTACTTCTGATCGCCGCAATGGATTAATGAAGACAATTCTCCATTGAAGCAATTTTCTTCACTTGCTGATGTGAAACAGACTTGAAGATGATTGGACCACTTACTCTCAATATTGGTTCCTTAATCTGAAAAAGATTTTGCATATAATTCATAATGATCAAATGAAGAAACCATTAATTGATCATTATTGATATTGCAACGAAACTTATAGCAACTTTTCGCTGACTGAATGGCTCAATGGCAGAATGCTATGAGCTAAAAGCGGCACTTCGCCTGTTGCAAACTGACTCAGACAATTTGTTTAAAAATTGTTTCGTTATTTCTCGTTTGTTCTAGAATGTTCTTACAATTTCTGTATCTTTCTAAATCTGGAAGATTAGAGTCATTTTGTCTTGCGGATTAAATACAGATGCATGGTTTAGTTCCTTGAAAAAATTCTTGAGTTGAGATTAGCGATTGTTATCTTTGACTTTAGTTAACACATAATTTATCTACGCTAACTTCATCTACGCGACGATATTATAATATAAAATTGAAGAAAAATATTTGATTCTAGAATTCTTTATGCAAAAAGAAAAAAAAAATTAGAACAACTTTTAAACTTCAAGCATGAATTTATTCTCGATGGGAATTGAGGCAAATGAATTCAATATTTCATTATTATCTTGAGCACGAATGAAAGAAAAAGAAGCAGTTCCCTATAAATGAAGAAAAAGAAAGAAAAAAATCGAATGAAGAATAACTAGAAATTATCTTTGTACAATGGAAAAGAATAAAAAGTATCGTCTGATCTTTTTCGAAGAAATGATGTGATTTTTTCTCCATTTTTATTTGAACTGTCCCTTAGGAGCGAAGTATTTTCGTTTAGTAAGAGCTTTTTTGCTTTAACTTAATGGAAGTATCTCGAAATCAAGATATTTTTTCTTTATTCTTTTGTGAGACGTATAATGTAGAAAATGGAACAAATATTGAGCAAGAACTAAAAAAATACAATTCTTTAATTAATGTACGAACATTCATTAATTGTACAAACAAAGTCTATATTTCAAAAAAGAAATTATTTTTATTTTTATTGCTTTAATTTTACTATTTCATGCTATAAAAGGTATAAAATATTGATTTTTTTACAGATAAAATTGTAGAGACAATAATTTAGCGTGTAAAAAATTAAGACAAAAAATAATACTAACTTAATATATACGTGTCATGAATTCAATATGTATTCAAAAGCAAAGGGAAAGTAATTAATATTAAAAAAGGAAATAATTTTTGATTATATGTCCAATGAAACAAGAAATATAACATTAGAGAGCAATCCCTTTCAACAAAGAGAGCATTAGATAATTTTTTTAAAATTTAGATTATAACTATCCTGTTTAGAATATATAGGGCATATGTATATAGGGCATTGATTAATACATTTTTCAGAAAAAAAATTAACAAGAATTAATGAACGCAACGGAAACCTCTGTGAAGATACTGACATATTTATATAATATATTGTCTGTAATCATGCAAATTAAAAATTCGTTTATGGAGTTTCAAACTAATAATTTTTCATATTTCCGGTGTAAAATATTTTTTGATACTCACTAAAATATCCGTTAATTACACAATGTCCTATCGATTTAATTTAAAGAAAATTTTATCCATTTTCACTTTTTATTACTGTTTTTTGCTTACACACACACACACACACATACACACACACACACACACACACATGTGTTTTCAGACACAGTGAATGGTTATTCTATATAGCACACTTGATGTAATTAAATCGCAAATGAGGTTCGTTTAGAAAATTTTTGATTTTATATATAACATAGTTAAGGTAAAAAAGAGAGAGAAGTATTATATGAAAATTTCAAACTTAATTTCACGAAACAATATTTTGGGGGTGGAGCAAAAACAAAGGACACGGCCGTACCATCCTTTTCTCGAAGCAGTTCAGGCCATTTTGGACCTCCTATAACTTCGTTGTGGATAAAACTAGAAGCCTGAATTTTCAGTAACCAAGCAGGCATTATATAAACACGGTATATTTCAAATTTCATTAAATTTGAACCAGTAGTTTAAGAATTACAACTAGTCAAAGTTTGTGAATTTTGTCACTGACTGACTGACCGATCATCAACACTCTAAGGCACTTCTAGCAGACATAGAAACTTCAAATTTAGAATACAATTAATGTTTAGTGTATAAATCAAGGAAAAACTAAAATAGGCGTGTTATAATAGACGGATCGAAAAAAGTCTCGAAGTTTCAAGCATTATCCATTTTTTCGGCAAATTCTTCGCCAAGTCGCCAAATAATCAACAAGTTTGTCACCAAGCTCTGGGGTCACTAGCTCGGCATCCGACATCCAACACAGATTACGGTCTTTCTTATGATGACACTATTCGTGATGGGAAGCAAAATTACAGTTTGTAACAATATCTAATTTGAAATAATTCAATTTGAAGTTGTGGAAGCTGCAAATGCAATGGGTGACTTTCAGACAATCAATCTGGTAGAAGAAGAGCAAACTAATCTTCAAAGTATGATCGCAAAACTTAATGCGGATCAAAAAAGAGTCTTCAATATGATCACAAATAATATGGACACAACTGATAATAAATGATCGCACTAAACAATCTAATTTAATATAATATGTTAATGTAATCTAATTTAATGTAATGATACATTGTGTTTTTATGCGATGCCCAAATCAATCTATTTATTTAAACCATAAAAGATTTTTAATATTGATATGGTCACTATAAGATGTTGTTAGGTTAGCTAATTACGTAATAACTTAAGACAAAAGGACCCTTAAGTAGGGATTGAATAAATTGACCGACTTGGTATTACATGGATCTCACAACTTTTTAAGATAGAAGAACTGAGTTGCGAGACTTGGTTTTTTTTACAAATTATGTTTTTGATGGCATAAGTATTTATCATGTAAGCACATGTGTTAATGACAACACATGTATGCATTTCTTTCTGCCTGAGTTTCTTTCATTGAAAGGTAGTTATTTAATAACATTTAAAAGCTGTTTGGGTCAATAACAGTTTGAGTCAATCATTCAAATGGATGAAAGAAAGATAAAGCTTTTTAGAGCCAATGAAATATTTATTTGATTACAAAAACCACTTTAGGCTGTGAAGAATCAATCAATATTTCACCATTTCTCCACATATACGTCAGAGGAAATTTTTCCGAGAAAATTTACGCCATTATGGTATTTAAAGTTTTACCTTTTCAAGGATCGCAATTTCATTTTATAGCAATTCCTTTTATATCCTTCAATTTATTAATTCTTTAAAAATTCAAAGCGAATGATTATGAAATAAGGAAATTTATAGGTATTCTTTTAATGGACAACATTAAGACTTTGAAACACTATTACTTTACCAATGTTTTTTAAAACTTCTCTTTTATTTCAGTGCATATATCTTGGATAAAGGATTTGTGCATTGGGAGATTTTATACAAAAATACTGTCGACGTTAAAAATGTTATACATGAAAGGATTTCCATTCTATGGAACGAGGGATACATCAACTAGTCTTTTTTATATTTAAAGATGCCAATAAAGTGTCTACAGTAATATGGATTTATGTTTATCAGAATTTAAAATATAAAATAAAAATATTTTCTGGGGCTGTCATTAAGATCAAGTTACACAAAATAATTAATTTAAAGCTTTAACAACCATTCATCATAGTGTACCAAAGCTGATCGCCAAAGATAGCTAATATGAAATATTTTTTAGTAACAATGAGATGATTTCTTTAGAACAATAAAAAATTATTGCTATTAAATACATTTAAAAATAATTTTAAAAATATGTTTAGAAATGATAAAGCGACTGAAATCGCTATATCATTTCTTAAAAAATGAAGAATTTTTGAATTATAAATATCATTATTTTGAATTATGAATAATATAAACATAATTTTGAGTAATATTTTTCAAAGTTATTAAGCAAAAAAAAAAAAAAAAAACGACATTTGCTAGTTGTCTTATTAAGTAATAAGTAAATTAAAGTTTAAATAAAGACATATATGGTTAAGATATTTCTACTATCCGATATAATATAGGTGTAATTAAAAAAATCAAAGCCAAAAAAAAGTCAAATATATCTTGTAAAGGGTCAATACACACATGATCTTTTATTATTGGTATATATAATTTTCTGAAGTTATTTTACATTTTAAAAATTAATAAATATTACAACATGATTGAAAAGAATAGTAAATGTATTTTAAATTATTTCAGTATTATGATAAGCTTATTTTTAGAAAGAGTATAATTAATTTTTAATGAATGCCTATATTAAATGTTTTCGTTGTTCTTACATTTTCTTATCTTCGGAGTGATGTGCTAAAAAATGCGAAAGCACTTCTGCTTAACAGACACTGCGCTTTTATTATCGCATTTACTTTAAAAATTGAGAGGGAAAAAAACATATCAGATAATCTCGAAGCTCACACGACTCTCAGAGAATTTTTGCATGTCTCTTATCTTCAATTATTCCAAAATTTAACTACCGAACACTTATCGTTATCAATAAAGTAAAAGTGTTCTTATTCACCAAAAACTTCCTTTCAAAGAAATTTTGTCGAAATTTAATTGGACAATACAAGAACCAATAAAGCGAGATTGTTGCGCTTCGTGGCTTCCTGAAAAAGACGTTCGTGCCTGGAGTGGTTCTCAGACGGAAAAAATGGAAATCGTATCCGTACGTGCGCCTGACAGGCAGAGAAAGCACTATTGATGGATTAGAACCAGTTACCATGATCGCTGGGGGACCTCTACGCCAGTTACACTATCAAGAAACTAGAAGACTAGACTTTTTTCTTGCTTCTCCATTTTTTTGTTCGAGATTTCTTTCGCTTTTGTTTGTTTTCTCTGTTTTCTTTCCCATGTGTAGGATTTTTTTTTATGATATCGTGCCACTATGAGATGGAAGAAAGGAAGGAAAAAAAAAATAAGGAAGTGAAAGCGTAAGAAACGATATCTGTAGCGTATCTTTTAGTACAATGTAGAGGTGTATAAGTTAAAGTAAATCTGAAATTCTGTAACAATTTTTGTTGTTGAAAAATTCAATAGTTCAGATTTTTGATAAAAGAATTCAAAATATTTCATTGTTTTTTTTATAGTGTGGATTCATTTAGTGTTTTAGTGGATTCATTTAATGTTTTTCCGTGTGTAAGTTTTTTATGATATCATGCCACTATGAGATGGAAGAATAAAAAAATAAATAAAGAAGGAAGTGAAAATGTAACAAATGGCATATCTTTCAGTACAATGTAGGGGTGTGTAAGTTAAAGCAAATATTAAATTCTATAATGTTTGTTTTTTTTGTAAAACTCAATAGTTTAGATTTTTTTTGTTTCACTTTTTTTATAATATGGATTTATTTAGCATTTTTTCCGAATGTAAATTTTTTTTACGATATCTTGGAAGGAGAAAAAAATAAATTTTTGAGATGGAAGGAGAAAAAACAATAAAAAAAGTTAAAGCTTAAGAAACGATATCTGTAGCGTATCTTTTACTACAATGTAGTAGCGTATAAGTTAAAGAAAATCTGAAGTTCTGAATCATTTTTTTAAAATTTAGTAGTTTAGACTTTTTCTAAAAGAATTTAAAATATTTTATTGTTGTTTATAGTGTGGATTCATTTAGTGGTTTAGCGGATTCATTTAGTGTTTTTCCCATGTGTAAGGCTTTTTTTTTATGATATTGCGCTACTATGAGATGGAACGAGGAAAAAAAATAAAGAAGTGAAAGCGTAAGAAGCGATATCCGTGGCATATTTTTCAGTACAATGAAGAAATTTATAAGTTAAAGCAAATCTGAAGTTATGTAACGGTTTCTTTTTGAAAAATTCAATAGTTCAGATTTTTGATAAAAGAATTTAAAATATTTCATTGTTTCTTTTATAGTGTGAATTCGTTTAGTGTTTTAGAGCATTCATTTAGAATTCATTTAGTGTTTTTTCCATGTGTAAGGTTTTTTGGATATCGTGCTATTATGAGGTAGAAGGAAGAAAAAAAAAATAAAGAAGTGAAAGCGTAAGAAACGATATTCGTGGCGTATCTTTCAATACAATGTAGAAGTGTAGAAGTTAAAGCAAATCTGAAGTTTTATAACGATTTTTTTCTTTTATAAAATTCAATGGTTGAGATTTTTGTTAAAAGAATTTTAAACATTTCATTGTTTTTATGGTATGAATTGATTATGGGCCTCAGTTCATTTATAATTAATTTCTCATTTTCTATCCGATTATTTTGATTGGCTAATAAAAGCATATATTTGTATAAATGCTTGTTAGAAATAAATTTAAAACCTAAAATCAATTATTAACTGATTAAATAAATGCTTTTCTTGGAAATAGGAAAAAAATTTAAAGTATAATTACTAAATGAAATGAACAAAATTCAGAAATAAAATAATTCGATATTATCTAAGCTTTTATCTCTTTTTCGATTTTAAATTTTAATTTTAACCATTTTTAAAATGTTTCTCAAATGTTTTTGAATAAGCACTGAAATAGTACAGTTCACTAATTAAATAAATTAAAATAAACAAATAAATTAAATTTGAAAAGCAAAATTGGTAAAACTTTGCAGCGACTTTAATATAAAATTACTTTGATGTATTTTAATGAGTTCCTTTACTTGTGAATTGTGACTAGAGACAAATAATGGATTTTAATACCAAAATTTATACTTACGCATTTTGAGCTAATGAGACGCAGCACTATACCTCATAAAAACGCAAAAAAACAACATCAGATAATATTTGTCGTCTCCTCTAGACTCCCTTTTCTCTGTCGAACTCCATTCTATTCTCTCTTTCCTACACTCTTTTTCATTTTTCCCTTTCTTTTCCGTTTGGTGATTACTTCATTTTCATCAGGATTTCAGAAGGATCGCTAGATGATAGCGGTGCTTTACGTGTGCATTCTTTAGAAAATCCTCAGATCAGTTTAAAAAGAAAAATACTTACATTTTCTACATATTTTATAGTTTCTTTTTTGTTATTTTCAATATTTAAGAATATTTAACTGAAATATAATTGTCTTACAATGAACGCAATATAATAGTAATAATAGAAGCTTCATTCAAAAAATAATTTATTTCATTGTTTCGTGATGTCAAAATATTGCTATCAGGACATTTTTTAGATTATCAGAGCAATATAAATATTGGTTAAACAGAAAAAACTCAGTACCGACACAACACCATAATAATTAAATTTCATTCAGTATGAGCATATTATAAATATTAAGCATTATTATAAAAATCCGACTTCTAGAAAGCTTTGTTTAAATAAATGGAAAGCAGAGTTTTAAGAAATGTATAGCTGGGTGAAATCTAAGTTATTTAGGATGATATAATATTCAGTTATATTGCATAATTTACATAGTTTTACTCTAAGTATCAAAATATATTAAGAAGTTAAATTAAATGCGATTCATGCAGTTCCAACCAAGAGTTTAAGCATTTACAGTAACAATAATTTTATCAAAATTCTATTCATACATTTATAAAATTGCTAAGTAGTACAAAAGTACACTG
This sequence comes from Argiope aurantia, assembly GCA_026543865.1. Lineage (NCBI taxonomy): Eukaryota > Metazoa > Arthropoda > Arachnida > Araneae > Araneidae > Argiope > Argiope aurantia. Next base: position 77,379 of record JAPMOR010079537.1, on the reverse strand, counting down.
CAAAATTTGTTCAATGGACCTAACGTACTCATATGAGTTATAATTAGGGGCAAGAATTAAAATCTTTAATGAGTTCATCAATAAATAGTACACATATCTATCAGAAGTTATAAAAAAAGAAGAGGTTTTATAAAAAGAAATCGAAAAATGTGAAAGCAATGAGTTTAAATTGTATAATGATTGCCAGCTTCTTGATATTTCAATCTATTACTGTCAGATGAATCAATGAAACATCATTTATTTGAGATCGATCATCCGGTCATCCATCATCTGGAGATAAGATGAAGTCACACGACGTAAATATTTAAAAAGATCTTTATTTGTACCTCTTTTTTTTAAAAAAGCAGTTGTCTTTAACACCTGTTGTCTTCCAATTAATATGCAAATGAGAAGTTAGCAAGAGGAAGAAATAATTTATTCATCAAAGAAAGACACAGCAAATGGGTTAAGCTTCGTTTTCGGATCAGGGCTATGAATGCAGGGAAAAGTTTTTATTCGATTAATATTTTATTTTGACGACAAAATTACGCATTCATGCATATGCTTACATAATTTAATCAGACAAAAGCTTTTATTTTCCTTTACCAGTGTAATTTATCGATGTAATTTTACCGCTTTGAATTCTTTATAGAAAATAAATCGGTGAATAAAGCTTCCGCTTGTAATGGCTTAATTTAAAAAAAAAAACGTTATTTGCAGTGTTTTTAGTGTTAATGAGTATTTAAAAGTGCTGTGACTTTGTAAGCCTTTTTGGCACCAAGAATTATTTAAAAACGTTACAAAGCTCAGTATATATATATATATATATATATAGTTGTATTTTAGGGGACAGTTTACATATTTTTATTATATTTATGTGTAGAAAGAACAAAAACATGCTGCTGTGTATTATTAAAACTAAAAAAACACAGCTGCTCGTAAAAAAAATACATTAAATTTCTAAATCTAAAACTTTCAAATGCAATATTTTTTTACATATATCACAATTAATTAAATTTTCCTTTTACAGAGGGAATGGAAATTTATTTATAAAATTTAGCAGAATCAAATGCAAATCATATAATATTTGTATAAAAAAGTCAGGAAATCGGAAATAAACGTATATATTTTAGAAAATAATAATTCTTAGATCTTATTGAACTTGCTATCTATATAACATGAATGAATCTATATAACCCTGTGCTTTATAACAATAAACTTTAGTGTTGCCTTAATTAAAGTAAGTAATGAAATATCTTTAAAAATTAATTTGAAATTATTATTTAAAAAAATGCTGGAATTAAGGAATATATTACTTGCTTTACTGTCTTTATTCTTTGATTAGCATCAGGACTCAATTGATTTAATTTTATCAGAGAAGTTGAAGAATATAATAAAGCTGTATTTTATTAACAACCAAAATAATTTTTAGACAATGAATAAATCTAAACATTTTCTTTGATTAGTAAAGTTGTATGATATAATTGGTTTGTATAAAAATTTATAACATGCAGAATTTTTAATTTTATTTCAATTTTAAGAAAATTTCAAACTCTTATTATTTATCCAAAGAGAAATGCGGTTACTTGCGGTTACAGGACGATTGTATTGTTCATTTTATATTGTATTATGTATTTTCTCTCATCAATCAGTAACTTAATAAAGTCCTTTGTGTTTGTTTTCGCTGAATAAATATAAAGACTTGTAAGCAATTACAGATATTTATAATTTCAGTAAGATGGGAAAGTACAAGTTTCATTTCTGATACTGCTTTCTAGCCAAATCAAATACATTTCACAGCGAATTAGATTATTATTTATTATAAAATATAACATGAATGCATATTAAATGAAGGAAAATTTCATATTCCCCTTAAATTTTGTTTATTTTTTGTTTTAATAGAATAAAGGCATCAAAATGATTGTGATATGCTATTTCAACCTAATTTGTTAAACTTTCATCCTGTTTCTCATCATTAAAAAGTTTTTAGGGGACTTTAATTCTGAATTGGACTCAGATGATAGAAAAGCAGAACATGTTCCTCTCACTCTAAATTTACTCACTGCAACTTTGGGAGAATATTTGATCATGTTGGATTGAGATTTGAAATCACGTGGGATCTTCTCCAACGTGATTTAGCACAATAGGAACAAGAATAAATGATGTCAAATTACTTTTCGAATAAGCGAAATATGATCTCACATCTTACAACAGCTGGTCAAGACCTAACAACTATGGCAATTAAATTTCCCTCCTTTTTTTTTTAAACCTTTAATGAAAGCATTCAATATCTCTAAAAAATAACTTTTATTTCCGAAGAATAATTTTTATTTCTTCATCGATGTTTTTTAAACAAATTCTTGTTTTTAAACAAATTTCCTATATTTCAAACTAAGTTTATTTGTTCCAAAGGCATTTTCTGCTAATAATATGTAAATTTGAGTCTAAGAAAAACATCAAGAATTGAATTATCTGACTTCAGAAAATTCGCAACTGAAATGAGAAATTTCGAGGTAGACTTAACCACCCAATATTTTCCAGATCAACTATTTTATAGAAAGATAAATTAAAACAGAACATTCAGACAAAGGAAAATTCAGAAATCCAATGAATTAAAATTATATTCAATTACAAAATTTTAATTACGTAAATATTACCAAATTATACATAATTTCTCGAGTTCGTTCTGATTAAAGACTTATTTTCTTAATTAACCAGATTAAAAGATATATATTAATCAAAATACAGGTAGGTAAAAATAGGTAAAACATGCTTCTTCAACATAGATAGGCAAATATTAACATTATTAATGTGAATTAATTAAAGTTGAAATTATTTTATATTTAATGTCAATATTTAATATTTTACGCTGATGTACCTGGATTTATAAATCTGGATTATAATTAAAGTTGTTTTTATTATTTTTAAAGCATAAATCTCATTTTCTACAACAGAGATACCAATTAATATTATACTACACATAAGCTTAAAATATCTTTTCATATAATTTTTTAAAAACAACAATTCAAAGGTGTTTGCTTATATAAGATGCTTTTTAACATATTTAAAATAATTTCTTCTAATTTCCATAAAATATTTTTACAAATAATCTTATTTTATGCATTGCACTATCGTTTTTTTATAAAAATAAACACAACTGAATACATACAAGCATTTTAATGAAGTTTACATCCCAAAATTACATTTTACATATTTTGACCGACGGAAAAATGAAGCACATTAATGATAAACTGTGGATAGTTAAAACATTTTAAATATTTCCTTAAGTTAAAGGCACATTTCTAATCAATTCTATAAAATTTATTGAAGAAAATTTAAAATTTAGTGAAGAAAATAAAAAAATTATTCATATTTCTTTGGGTGCAATTGGTAACTTCAATATATATCTGAAAAAATTTATTTCTCAAATCCTTGTCATTATTTAAAAAGTTTTCCAAAACTCTCTATTTTTATTACATTGATATGTAAGAAATATGAATGTCAAAATCAGAACGTGAGGTTCTGAAAAGAATATAGAACAGAATTTTCACCTCAAGAAAGGAAATACAAATTATTAAAATTAACATATAAAAACTCTAGTTTCTTAAATTATTTTTTACAATGTTTGAAATTTTATATATATTGTTTGGTCATTTTTTGATGAAAAATAATTTATATTTTTTAGTATACTAACAAAACAGAGTTAAAAAATTTGTTATTATTATTAACATGTGAAAACTTGATGTTGTTTTGAAGCTCGAAATTGCGTAGGAAATGAATAAAGCATACATGGAAATTTTCATCATCTTCTTTTAATCGGATATATTTTTGTTACCTGCTTTTACCAGCATTGCATTATTATTATGTAGGCTTCTTCGAAAGCAGATGCGTTTTTAAAAGGTTGTCCTGCTTTTACTAGTATTGCTTTAGTATTATGTATACTTCTTTGAAAGAAAATGTGTTTTTAAAAGGTTCATATGCTTTTACCAGTATTGCTTTATTATTACGTATGCTTCTTTGACAGCAGATGCGTTTTTAAAAGGCTGACGTAGAACTATGACATCATAGCTGTTATTTCATCTCAATTTTTTATTTATTTTTTAGAAATTGTGCCTTTGTATATGACGATTTCCAGGTGACGATGATCATATAAGTAAATATGTTGCGCTGTTCTTGTTGGTGGTGAGACTGGCTAACGGTTTCATCATCGATGACGGAACGTACATCCTTTTAAGGCTTTTATGTAAGACAATCATACTGGGGTCTATTTCAGCTTTATTTGACTTTCTAAAGAATGAGCTGAATTTTCAGAAAGCCCCCTCCCCCCCCCAGAAATTTTTAAGAAGAATTTTTAAAGTTTGATTTCATTGGGGTAAATGTTGTAGGGATAAGTGTGAGTGAAATCAAAATCAAAGGGCTTTTGTTCTGTTATCAGCAACTATTCAATGAATTAGAAAGATATCTAATAGCATTTATATAATAGCATTAACTTTTTTCTTTTTAAATAATTTTAATGAAAAAAAATCCAAAAGCACTTACGTTTTACAAAGTATTGAAAAGATTACTGCTCTGTGTTGATTTAGCTCTTTATTCTACAAAAGTGAAAATATATTGCACAAATAAAAAAGTACCTTTTAAATGAGGAAAATTACTGAATATGATAATTTTAAATTATCTACTAAATAAATAAAATAAATGATAAATAATTAATTTTTAATAAATAATAAATAAATAATTCTAATAATAAAATAATAATATTCTCTAATAAATTAAAAATTAAATCTGCGATGCGTAATAGCACAATGAAATTGGTTGAAATATCTCAACTCGAAATCATTAAAAATTTCTATAAAATTTAAAATTTATTCATATTTCTTTGGGTGCAATTTGTAATTTCAATATATATCTGAAAAAATTTATTTCTCAAATCCTTGTCATTCGAAATACTTATTTAGAAATGATTAAAGTATATTTTGTACCTTACAGATAATAAAAGAGCATGGCTAGTTAAACATCTTGAATAGGTTTGACACCTCATTTTGACAAGGGTTTGTTATTTTCAAACATTTTTTTAATTTTTATTTCTATAAAAAATAAAAATTTTTGGTAAGTTCAAATTCAAAATGGAATTCCTTTAATGTAATAAAGGGCATTGCTTTTAATATTGAAATTTATATAGATTTTTTATACTGAAACAAAACGATTCTTTAATCAGTTGGGTATGTATGGAGAATTTTTTAAAGCTTTCATGCATCGAGTAACGTTAAATATCTGGAAATTAGTTTACATATATAGACAAAAAAGATTTAAAAAAAATATATACAAAAGTTTTGTTTCTTTTAAAAACAAATTTCTACTAATAATCTTTTTTTTAATTTTATTGACAAATTTATCATAACTTACTTTTTATAAATTAAACTAGAAATCCAGAAATGGAGAAAAAAAGAGCTCATTTGAATTGTAATTAATTTTATTGACAACCGGCAAATTGGTAAAATCTCTGTTGATATTTAAAGATCAGTCTCTATCTTACGGTTCTATTTTAAAATTTAAAATGATTTAATTTCAGTTAGAGAAACATCTCTTTTGAAGTAATTAGTGGATTATTTTGGAATGCACCTAATAATTTTGTGCTATTATCGAATAATCTAACTATAATTATTCTCCAAATCTTATCTGCGCAGTTGTAGGAGGATGTCTGACCCTCGCCTGAGATGTAATAAGCACAAATTTCTCTTACGCACTAAATTTTTGGCCGAAATCACTTTACCCTTAGCTGAAACCTAACTTCTATATCACTTTGGTGCCTTCAGAATTTGAGGTAATATTTCAGATTAATAAATTATCGTTAAAAAGTAATTGGTTTATTTTCAAACTATAGATATAGAAACTATAGATATATTCATATTTTATTCTCACAAGTTAAAAGAAAGATAAAAACAGAGAAAATCAAACAAGTCCCACTTTATAAATTATCTTCCTTTCCTTAGAGAAATCACTATTAATGTTAGTCGAATATGAAGGGAAAAATGCTTATAAAACTGCAACTGAATTTCCCTACTATTATTTCAATGATCCCTTTAAAACAAAACAAAATGTGCATTTCCACTGTTGCATCCTCGAAAATCTATAAAATTATGCAAATAAGTACGGCAGTAATAGTGCATAAAATCAAAATCAAAAGAAACGACCCAAGTAGAAATTATTGATAACAAGACATCATTTTATCCTTACATAAGGAACTTCAGAACCGATGAAACGAGCATAAAAAAAAAAGATGTTTCTAGTGCTTCTGAATATTACTGGATAGAAAAATAGGATATTTCTTAATTACCTTAGTTACCGGAAAATATAGAGAACAAATAATGACTCTTTAAAAAGATGCATCGGTTTTGAGGATCCAAATAATTATTCCTCTAGCTTCCTCGTTAATTTGCATGGATTGCTTCAGTTGACTACACTTAAAAATCAATAAAGAGGAGTGTATATATTTGAAATATTTTCTTCATATTTTTCTTGAAACGTCATTAGAGATTTTAAGGAACAATTTTCATTTCATGAAAGTTTTCTTATTTTGTAAATAAATCAACTATTAAAGAGGGAGAACTTTTTAAGTGTCTCCTCGGTAAGTTGTTAGTTTTAACATCATTTTAGGTGCTCTAAAATGATTGCTTTGTGCTTGGGAGGATTTGGAGGCTCTAAGAAGCGTTTCATTTGGCAATAAATTAAGCAGAATAATTTTTCGAGCGTGTAATTACAAATTGAAATTGGTTGCAATCATCGCCGAAATTTTAAGTAAAGTGTTTGGCGGAAATAGTAAGAATGTGTTTAGTTGATGAACATATTAGTTTTTCAATTAGATGCATTGAAACGTTTAATGGAGGAAATTTAAATAAATGTTTGACAAATACATAAAAAACACTCTGAAAAACCAACAAACTAGAGAGAGTTTAATGCATTGTTCGGTTATTTATTATATTATTTCATTACATGTGATAAATATTTCTCTGCTTTTCTCTTGTTAGATCTTTGTCAAGACAGCTCACTGGTATAGTAATACGTTTGGAATATCGGATGTCAATTAGTAGAGTTAAATTGACTTGCTGACTAAGTCTCGACTTCCAATGTGCGAAAATCGAAGGTTTTAGACCGTACTGAAATAAACTTTCATATTGAATTTAACGATATCTTTCTAATGTATATCCTTCCTTAGTGCGGTATTGAAGTTTAATGAGGTTTTAACATAAACTTTGCCATAAATCTACCGTTAAGAGTTCCATGGAATGTCTCAAAACAACTCATGCGAATTTTCAAATTTAAAAAAGCACTACCTATATAAAATAATCTATTCTGATATATTTTACAACTCAATATAATTAATGCATTAAGATGCATTTGAAAATTTCCAGTGAAAAGTCCAAAAAAAGGAATCCATTGAGGGTTCAAATGGTTGAAAGTGATATACAGATTTTCATTAAAAAAAGATACAGAGGCTCATTAAGAACGATACATATTTTAATGATTACCTATTTATAGCTTTTGAATAGTGATGTTGCAATAATGCATTTTCAGTAGTAAACGCTACTGGATTCAACGTCAGAATCCAGTACATAAGTTACAAAATCAATTTTATTAATGCATTTCCTCTTGGTGTAAACTATTGAAAGATATGATTGAAGTTATTATGCAGAAACGTAATTGATTATATTTCATTGATAATTTAACTATTCATTTCGGAAAACTAGGTAAAATATCAAGTGGGTCTTCCTCAAAATTTAGTGAAATAAATTATAATTTTCGGAAGTCAAATTAAGTAAGTTAAATGTAAAATAGCAAAGGACTTCTAAAACCCATTTCTTAAATTCGGCCAATGGGCATTGAAATATATGACTATATTACATTTATTAAAGACAAATGAAGCATACTGTATACAGTTTTATGTTCGGGATGTTCTGAGTATTTTTTTATCTCGATTTCAAATGTGCGTGAATGCATATTTATTGTTAAAATGCAAAAAATTGCATCAAATGTTTCGGAAATTTCAAAATTTTTGAAATAATTTTCCAATATATACGAATGCATGCACTTATTTTTTAACTATATGTACGAAGAGGGAGTGAACAAATTCAGCAATCATTAGCCAATCACATGCTATTTTAGGGAAAACATTTTCTGGAAGTGGAAATCTGGAATGTCGAGGTTTTTAAAACTGTGCCCCTGTCAGATATTTCAAAATAAAGATATAGATAGAGTACGAATGCCATTTTAATTTAAGATAGCATTAATATTTAAAATAAAATATCCTATTATATTAAAATTGTTTTATATTCATCATTAGGATGAACCTAAAACTGTTTTTCCCCCCACTCTCATTCTACCTTCTCCAAAAAATTTTACATTGCCTCTAATAGTTTATAACATTTTAATAACGCATAATTTATTACGAGAATATGAATACCAGCTAACATTAAAGGGCAATTGTTATAGTGTCAAAATTAAATTCCTTTTGGTTAGTTTTAAATATGTCATCAATAAATAGACTTTGAAATATTGAATTGTGCGCTGCAGCTTTTTAAGAACCTTCCAGTAATGTCTTTTTAATAAATATGTTTTATCAAGGAATTTTAAAGAACTAGTACAACAATTTTAGGTGTACAACTTTACAATTGCGTACGTTTTCTCTCAAAATTTGAGGCTTTTTTTCTGAAATTGTGATTACATATGTATGATTTTCAAAGTACTGTCCGTCACTAGCTACTTCACTACTGCTTTTTCCCATCTTTTTTATTAATTATCGGATACCATATTGAAAAACGATGAATTTTTTTCAGGAGTTAAAAGAATCGATCCATTTCATATGTACGGAATTGCTAATCACACAAGCCATCGATCAAACAAAAGGTAGTCGGAAGGAGAAATACCTGGTGAGTAAGACGAGGAGGATTAGATCTCCCATTTTAGCGTTTCCAATTATGTCTTGGCCTGTCTTGAGATATTTGGTTGAGTATTGACCTGCTGGAGGATAACTTTGCCGTGTCTTTCTTAGTATTGTCGTCGTTTCTCCTCCAATAGTATTGTTCAAATGAATCGACCGAGTTCGATACCGATCCCATAGGAAAGTTTCATTCGGTTTCAACAGCTCATAATCTATCTGGTTCCATTAAATGCAGGTATAATCTTGGGATCATGAGCATTCGATTTGAAGCCTTGAAACTTCTCATGGCATTTTATTTCACCAAGAGCAGACTACCCCTAAATATCTGAAGAGAAGCTATGCGCCGGAATCTCAGTCTTCTTCAAAAGATAACAGAAAATCACAACTTCTTGCAAATGACAAAATTCCACAGAACACCGCTCAAAATCTGACATCTTTGAGATGCTGTCTATCGAAAATGTTGTCAAACCTCCTTTGTATACTTAAGCAATATCATACACATGTATAAAGCAATTAATAAAACTACCATTATTTAAGAGCAAATTGTGAAATAAAAAAAATATTTGGGGTGTGACAAAATATCACAAAAAATAAATTGGAGCATTTTATAAACTTGCAACAATCTGAAACTAGACTAAAATAAAATTTAAGCGGGAGAGATAATTATAAGTTTTTTTGGTACATATCATTCATTATTTTTAATAATTTTTTGCAGTGGTATCAATGAGTTCAAATTTAGAATTACATTATTACCGTAAAAACAGCTGTTGTTTCTAAGCATATATTTTTCATTTTTTCGTTAAGAAATTGTTTCCACAAATGAATTGAAAAATTCTTATTAGCTAGCAATACGAAGCGATTTTCTTTACCTATAAATAAACACTCATTTGAAGTCTTCCGACAACTTTTAACTGCACAAACTGGCTAACGCCTTAATAAATCACACTATCTATAACATAACAATGCTTTATTAGCATAAGCGATACGCACGTAATGAGAGAGAGGCTAGGAGAAAACTCTGAGGCCACCAAAATTTATTTGGATGTGCTCGGAGCGATATCTACAATTATGCAAATTTAGTTTCCCCCTAAATAAAGTAGTTTAACAAAGCTTCCTGACTGATAAAAATAAATAAGAGGCGGAAAATGAATCATTCCTTTCATTTTTCAAATTCATAGCGGCAGAAAATAGGAGATAAACACAAACCAGTAATTCTAAGGTGTATGGAAATTAGTTTTTTCCTTTACTTCGAAAGCTGAGGTTTACTTGCTATAGAAACATTTATTCGATCCATTAAATTTGTGTTAAATATGATAATTTTTAAAAAGTAGCATTTAAAAATGCAAGTGCAATGCTGTTTAAATACGCATGCATAACGAAGGCATGCATTATGTTTAGAAAATATCTTTCGATTTCGAAATAAAATACCTAAAAATATTTTTCCATTGTTCAGTAGTCATTTCTACACAGCGAATTAGGAGATTTGGATGTGAGAAGAATGTGTGTGAAAACGCAGAAGTTCATATGCGCTCTAAATAATTTAAACTTATTTTTACTTGATTTGGAAAATATATTACAATAAACGAAAGAATTTTAACTGTTGATAGAATGAAATACAAGCTTTCGTTTCAACTACACTGGTTTAAAAAATATTTTCAAAAGAGGCAGAATTATGTTTTTCTATGAGTAAATACAGTTTTATTAACTGAAAGAGTCTTAAACAAAATAATTATTAAAAGATAAGTATGTTCGAAATTGTTTTTAATTATGATTGCAACTACTAAGGAAATATTTCTTTCAAAATCTTGCTATAAATCATCATTTTAATTTACATGTTAATATACGATTTCGTTGTAAAACAGAAACTAATCAAAACGCATTTTTTACCTTTCTGCCTGTTAATTTACATTTTAACTGCTCATTTTACGTGAGGGTTCATGAGACTGCTCCTCGCTTTGCCTTATAACTTTAAAAAATATAATCTTTTCTGACATCTTATTTTATCTTGTATTAGACAGTACTAAAATGTATTATCGCATGCAGCAACTAAGAGATGTGAAATAGATTTAAAAATTAAATTGGTGTACAAATTAATAAATAATATTAATTTTATTTGAACTTGTTTTGTCTGGTGAATTTGCAAAAGATGGAGTTTATTTCTTGATGAATAAATAATTGAATAAATGGCAGGGCTATAAGAATAAAGGAATAAAGATAAAATAATTAGATATCACAGAAAATTAAGCGCAGGAAATTAAATATTTTTTGAAGGATTTTATATTATTAAAATGTATGAGCAAAAATTATAAAAATTAATTGATTTAACTAAGTTAACTAAACTGAATAATTAGATAAATATAATAATTCTAACTAAATCTAGTGAATTTAAAATTATCATTATGATTTTAAAATTTATGGTATGAATTGATCATAATGATCATTTTGATTTTAAAATGATGATTGATATTGAAATATAATTACATTATGAATATTAATCATTATATTTATCTTGAAATTTAGAGACAAACAATTGAAGTGAAAATTATGTTATGTTAAACAATTTTTAAAAAGTTAATCCATTAAAATATTTTTTAGAATATAAAATAAATTTGATTTGGAATTTATAATACTTTAAGCCCTAATAAAAAATTCAAATTATGCTAATAATACTTTATTGTTTTTAATACATTTTCACTCCTTAACAAAAAACAACTTTAAAACTAATTAACACGATTATAAAAACCGTTTTAAGCTTTAATATTATGTTACTTTATATAATATTAAAATTTCGAAACAATTTGTTTAATCTTTCATACATATATTCCTGCACCATAATGAAAATCTTCTCTTAAGAATAACTTATTTACAGATAATTTAAAATGATTGGAAGAAAACAAGCTTCATTTAATTCATTCTGTTTGCGCCTTCACGAAAATTAAATTTATCGTCTGATAAAAATCTAATAAGAAATTCTCGAGCAGTATGGCAGACGGGTTAATAGGGATAATTTTTTCTAATTAAACTCAGTTTGCTTTTGTCTGAGTTTAAATATATCATTTACGCATAAACGGTTCTGCACATTTTCTTGAAAGAAGCGTATTATAGAAAAAAACATTACGCTAAAGTGCTAAGTATTTTATGTGTTAAAAGGATGCTTACATATTACGATACTTAACGCTAATGCGCGCCTAAAAAAATGGAATCTTAGACTTGAAAAATGAAATCATCACGGTTCCATTTTAGCGTTTTCTTTTCCAGAACTGTTCTCCATTTAAATCGAAAATTAATTTGATTAGCATAAAAGCGACCAGTCATTCCTTGCAATTGCATTTTTAATGACATTTTTTTTATTCTTGCAGTGCACCAAATATCTTTTCAAGTATTTTTTTAAGTTCTGACTGATACAAAAGCAGCGTCAGGTCTCTTAATATAAAGTGCTTTACCGTTTTGCCAAGTAAAGCTGATTGCATTAGCAGTTTCTTTCAAAGGCCACCTTTTTCGATTTCCGAGGACTTGATTTGATTTTCAGAATCTGCGATCTGGCAACAGGCTTTTTCGAGTTCTTTGATTGGCTCTAATGGAAGCACGTGACTCACCGAAGTGGAGACTTTCAACCACAATTTTCTTCGCTCTTCGCTTTGTGCTCGGAGGTTCTTGGATATATCAATTACTTTTTCTGGAAGGTATGTTTTTGTAAGGCATGAAGAAATGCACTTGCCGCACATTATTTCCTGCACTTAATTATATCCTGTAATGAATGTTTGTTGAGAAAGGAATATAAATCATTTGTGTCCTGGTAAGTAAACAGAATTAAAAGTTTGTCTTGCATCGATGGCAGGATTTAAGAAGCAAATTTAAGAAGGCAGGATTTAAGAAGCTTGAGGTAACAAATGTAGCATAATTAATTTATTCCATCTTATTCTGTTGTTTTCAAAATTAATATAATATTTAGAAGAAGCTTAATTATATACAGTTCATATAAAATTTCCCATTTTATTGCTAAGATAGTGAAAAATGATAAATTGAACCCACTTTTTGGATTTTGAAAATATGAGAACAAATAGATTTTGAGATAACTAATAAAACTTAATACATTTTATATACTTTTTCTCAATGGCGAATAATTAAGATATATATATATACGAATCATATTTCAGAACTTACTTTAGGCAAAAAAGATCTCTTGTAAAATGATAAAAAATAAATGAGTACAATATTACTCATTGCCTTGACATTTCGAATTATTAAATGAGCAATATAATTTGCTATGTTGAAATCTGTTGTTTTAATAACTGAAAATTAATTTGAACTGCAATTAACTGCAATTTGTCACATTTTGTCTAAATATTCTTCTACGGGATTAAGAAAACATAAAATAAAATAATAGGGGCGGGAAAATATAAATTGGATTGATTGAAAAGTTATAAAAATTTCTAATCTCCCTAGATCCTTTTACACATTCTGAGGGTAATAGTGAGGTTTCAAGCCATTGTTCTTAAAACTAACTGCCTGAGTATAAACCCGGTTGACGGATATGAGGCTGCATTACTGGACGAAGCGCACATAATTCCCGTCCTCTTGATAAAAAAGAGAGAGAGAGAGAGAGAGAAGAAAGAAAATCTTTCAGAGGGTTGTTAGAAAAAGAAGCGTGTTGAAATCTATTGCCATCTTACTCATCTGGTATGATACAGTTATGTAGACTCATGGTAGAGTTCAGTTTCTGTACAATAGTATAGTAGATTCGACTTGCGATTGCACTGAAATTCAGGTAATTCGCAGTGATGTGCGCACATTTTGTTTATTTCTGAGGTTCGTTTATTTTCAAATATCTTCCTATTGAAATGAAGTGCAATTCTGAAAAGAATTACATTAAATTTAAAAAAATGAGGATTCTTTTATGCATAGTAACATTGCATAAGGAAAGGAAAACGTATTGGAAAGAAGCATCTGAATTGGGCTTCTTCTCCTCATTTGTGATATGGTGTTCTGAAAGAAATGCCATCGTAAGAGTCATCTGCACTTCTTGAGCATGCTCTAAAAAATCGAAATTAAATAAAATTCAATCTATTAAAATATTTAATTGAATTCCAAGAATACAATTTTCTCTTTTCAAACCTTTGCTATCCATTGTTTTTATTAGAGTGCTTGTAAATGACTTGCACATTAGTAGACTCAATAAGAATATTAAAAACGTTAGAAAATAAACTTATAAATATATCACAGAAATACGTTCTGTGGTATTGGACATTGAAAAAATTGAACCAAAATGTAATGTTCAGTGGTACTGGACAGTGAGCGTATTCAACCAAAATGTGATGACCAATGTTATTGGAAGTGAATCGCAGAGAGTTAATTTTTAGTTTCAGAAATGTTACAGCAATTAAGAAATGGAAACTCAAACGCTGTCACTTTATATTTTATTAATAACTAAAAATTAATGAAGTGCCTGCAAAATCATTTAGATCAAAACTAAAAAATTACTTTAATGCAATAATAATTTATTGCCATTATTTACATTTTTGAGCTAAGAAATCTATCAAATGTTTCACAAACTACAGAATATTTAGTATGATTCCTACAGAATTTTATATTGAATTTTATTATGATTTATGAAGATTCCTACAGAAGATTTACTGTGCATTAGTAAATCAACAACATATTTTTATAGATTACATATTACCTATCTAATAGCTTAAACGTAATTAAAATTGCTGTAGCAAATAAAGCTGATTTATAAATGCAAAATTCAGCAGTAGAAGATATCTACCAAAAATATTTTTTTCTCATGGAATAAATTAAATCATTTATCATTAGAAGTTATATCATTTTTTTGAAATATTTATTAAAGCTAGAAAAGGCAATCATAATCATGAAGTTACTATATAGAAGATTCTATCATAAAAACATTTTTATGGAATGAATTAAATAAATTATCGTTTTATAAATGAAAAAAATTCCAATTTCGAAATCTTTTAAAATTTAGAAAAACCAGATTTTATTGCGATTTTTAATAATTTTTTATGACTTTATTGCATTGGAAAAGGAATTGAAAATATAATACTATCCCGCCATCAATGATTTGATATAATAATATCCCGCCATCAATCGGAACTAAAGAAATACATTCAGAGAACCTATCGAAAGTAATTAATTCTTATCCAAAATAATAATGTTAGGTAGTAATCCTTAAAAATTATTCTTAAGAAGAATTAATTGCGACATTATTCTATAAAATAATTGAATAAAATTTTTATTTCATTAACACTTTTCAAAGGAACTCTAATTCATTCTTTTTCAAACTGAATCTTTTCAGTAATTTTGAAGCAGAAAGTGTTTAAACAGACGCTTTTTTTTTCTTAAAAAAAGAAAAAAAGCAACTCTTTCTCGAGGTCCTTTCCCTCATTCGACGAACGAAATGTGCTCGACTCTTTAATCAAAGATTTTGGGATTTTTAAATAAATCCCTCCGATATAAGAGTCTACTATAACTCAAATGGGCGAAATCGTTACGGCCAAGGGGTGATAGATCACTGCACAATCCAACTTTAAAATCCCTTTTCCACTTCTTTGTTTTTTATTTCACTCCCATCGGTGAAATAACACTTTCACTTCAACGACTTTCTGGGAACAAAAGAAAAATTAAGCCTGGCGTCTTTGAGCAACTCAACTCAACTCTGCTGGGTTAAACTCATTGCAGTGAAAGTAATCGATTAATCGCGTCTTTTTTATGCTTTCTTTTTTATCTTTCTTTTTTTTTCCCTTTGCCCTTTTATTTTATATTTCCCTAGTTTCATTGGAGTGGATTTAACTCAAATTCTGTTTCTTTCCTTTTTCCCCCCCTAGTTTCTTCTCTCACTCTGGGGCTTAGATGAAAGTGATTTGTATTCTTTGAG
This sequence comes from Argiope aurantia, assembly GCA_026543865.1. NCBI lineage: Eukaryota > Metazoa > Arthropoda > Arachnida > Araneae > Araneidae > Argiope > Argiope aurantia. The sequence continues at coordinate 61,573 of JAPMOR010079537.1, read as the reverse complement.
ATAGCTCGTTTGATTCCTTAAAAGAGATGACATAAAATTAAATGTTTAATTCGAGTTAGTATATACTGCATGTCTGGAAAAAGTACAATATTTTATAATTCTATTGTATATTTGATTGTCTGTTTGTTGTTTACAAAATGTTTACAAAAAAATCTTTTTTTAAAATTTAATTCAGATTCTTTTCCAATATGGTTTCTTCTGATATGTTGTGAAATAGATGATAAGGAAATCCAGAATATTTTATATCGACGATAACAATTGTTATGAATTCTTTTGGAAGAAGGGCTTGAAGTCAGTGAACGCTTGTTAAAAGTTAGTTTGCGTTGTTGAAACTCAATATTATGTTTTGAAGCATTGCATTATTGCAATACGCTTACAAAATTTCAAAGGGAGAAACTAAAATAATGATATAAGAGATCTAATTTCAGGAAGTAAAAATGTAAGACTATATATGTTTTTATTATTCTCCAATTATTCTTACATCAGCCATGATAAATTGTTGACTTAAATGTTATTTATTTTGCTACCGTTAATTTATCATGACTGATGTTTTTTATATCAAATAATCCCTTACGCAATACATCGGTAGATATATACTATTGCAGAATATCTATTTATATATAAATGTATATCGATCAATCTATAGCCTGCAAGAATTTCAGAATAACCCAAGTACGGATGTTGTTATATTTACGTTTGTAATTCAAAATTTTAAGTGAATGGCAACGTTCTTACATTTTTTCTTTATAGTTTAGCTAGAGTGGCAACGATGTTGTAATTTTCCATAAATAAAAGATGTCGGTTTCGAAAATGGGTGTTAGCTACTTGCTTTTGTTAAGAATATCAACTTTATTGCTTAAAATCTGGAATTCAAATAAAGTGAGTGACTTTAGCAGTCAGATAATACAAAACATAAACTTTATTTTGGGATAGATAACGTACGCGTTTTTTGTGACTGTTTAGTAAACGACTGTTCGTTAAAAATGTCATACACCCATAGTAAAAAGGTTAATTTTATTTAAACAAAAATGAATATATAGAAACGTACAACGGTTGAGTAAGAGTTAAATTGGATTTGAATTTGGAAATGAGATAGTATTTAATGAATCAGTATAAGTTTTTGGTTGAAATAATCATAAATAGTAAAATTAATGAATTCAATAATAGATCTGATTAATTTAATTACATACAAACCAGCTATATATTCTCATAATATGTTGTGTAAGAAATGAAATGCGTTGGTAAAAAATTGTATTTTTGTTCCTTATATGATTCATTTTGAAGTCATTTTTTCAATTTTATGCTTATCTTTATTTTTATTAGTACAGTAGACATTTTGCACCTTCTCGTAAAATGAGAACCAAAAACGTGTTATTGATGCAATACATCAGTAATGCATACATATTTTCAACGGAATATATAATATGGAAATATTCTTAGAAAAAACTGCAATATTTTTCGTATTTATTATGCATGTTTGTCGCAAATGTTGTAGATCTGCAATCGATCCCCGCATATTTTCCCCACCTATTCTAAATCCTAGACGCTACTAAATTATTTACGTGATTTTACATTTGTTTGAAAACTTTAAACTGATTTGATGGTAAGAATTTTACAAATGTTTTGCCAAGTGTATTAATAATACAAGCATTCACTGTTCTTGCAATTTTCTATTTCTATATATCTTCACTTTTTTTATTTCTATGAATATATATCTTCACTTTTTTTTTATTTCTATGAATATATATCTTCACTTTTTTTTATTTCTGAGACTTTTTGTTATTTATTTAAAATTTTCAAAGAATTGGTAGTCAGGTGACATTTAAATATTTAAAAAATAACTGCTTTATTTAAGATTTGAAAAACTATAACAAACACTAGATAAATATTTAAGGAATAATTGCTTTATGTAAGATTTGAAAAACTATAACAAACATTAGCCGCATTTGGCGACCAATTGGTTCGACAGAATAAGTGATAGTTAAAAATCTTAATTAAATATTTTGTGTAACGTGGTTTTAACAGGTTCTTCAGCAATATATTTTAAACTTCACACTTTTATTGATATATGACTCATACTATATTAGGAATCTTACATCGGTTTATTCATTACGCCGAGCATTACTCGATTTTCTTTGTATATTTTTTCCTATTAGCGTACAATGTTGAACAACTTGTTTATGATGTCTTCAGGGAATTTGATGGCATTCAGAATATCGAAGAACAACGGAGATGCTGTAAAATATTTTATTTTCATAGAGTTATACTTGAACTATTTATATTTCAGAAAAAATAGAAGTGTTTAAAAATGAATGCAGTTTAAAATTATTTCATCGTACCTAAATTCTGAAACTTTAATTATAACTTACTTTAATTGTAAGTACAACAAAAATTAAAAGTATTTCTGTAATTGGAATCAACTGAACATGGCAAAATAAGCTGACTATTCATGTTTTGATCATCAACTACAGATGATAAAAAACAGCGACCATGAAAGGTTGATGGAAATAAAACAAAAGCAGTGAAAACTGTTTTAGTTTCTCTAAAGCAATGAAATATATTATTGTGATATATACATAAAATATTTTGAAAAAAAATGAACTAAAAATAGAAAAAAGTTATTCAGCAAAAGTTTGATACCGTTGAACAAATAATTTTCTTAAATATTTCGATTATGTAAAAATAATATTATTTTGCAGAACTAGCTTCGAGAAATTATTGTCGAAAAAAAGCAACCTTTTGCTTTATCTTTAATTCATTAATTTATAAAAACGCCCCAAGATGCACATTATCAATCTTAAAAGTTTGGAAAACATTAAGCATGGTTGGGTTTGGTGAAGCTGCTAAGCCTGTAGAGCATTGGCACTTTCACCGATACACGCATATACATTAGTTTGTATTATTCGTTGTGATTATATTTTACTATTAAAATTCTATAAATGATAATTTCGTAATTCCGTTACAAAATATTTACATTTTATGAAATCTTTTTTTCAATTGTTTTTGAAAGAACATTATTTGCCCTTATATGGGAGATGTTTTTCTTGTGTATTAGTTAAGCCAATTAGTATACTTCACATATTATGTACAAAAGCATATATTAATTTTATTGTAATTTTTGGCAGTTAAGGCTACATTTATATCTAAGAACCTATTTGTTTTAATATTATGCACAAAAGCATAGATTATTATTATTTTTTTTAATTTTAGCAGTTAATGCTGCATTTATATCCAAGAACCTATTTGTTTTGATTTGACATTTAATATTGATTGATAAGGTTTGAAATTGGTTGAATTTAGTTTTTTAGCATATAATAGAATTATCATGCATTAAAGTAGAGATAGAATCGTTATATATCAACAATGAATAGAATCCTCTATAGAATATTATATATAATCTATATTAAATATTAAATATAATCTATATAAAACATTAAATAGAATCTATATAAAACATTAAATAGAATCTATATAAAATATTTATAGAATCGATATGTATTTACATGGAATAGAGTCACTATACAACATACTTATACATTATACAAGTTCATAAAGTAAGTTACTCTTATTTCCCCATAGATGGCAGTATACGGAAATGAGCGACGCTTGCGCTGACGTTAAGGGAATTTCGCGATTTCAGCGATAGCAATTTCGACTGCGGTTATTACATAGTATGAGAAAAAACTAATGCATAAGCTGGAAACTTACTTCAGTGTCGAAGTAGGTCGAACAGCACGTGTCCTTGAGCAAAGCGTTTTAGAATTACAGAGATTCATCATGAAATATCGGCAATGTATGGTCCGCATGCAGTACCACATCCAGCTATTGTGAGATGGTGCTAGCATTCGAAGACGGTCGCTCAGAGTTAACAGATGTAGAAATTCAAAGAAGGCCAAAACTAGTAAGTGCATCTAATGTGGTGCAGCTAGTGGAAGACATTAGTCTCAGCAATCACAGTGCGATCATCGTACATATAGCACAAAAATAGGGAAAATCCGTTAGAAATTTTCCTTCTAACGTCCCTTACTAAGTAGATGATGGCAAATTGTGTTCAAAATAGCTTCCTTATTCTTTGAATTCCAATCACAAAGGTGCAAGATTTGCAACTTCCCTAGAATTATTTCAATGTTAATCTGGGTATGTAATGATTTCTTAAACCACGTCGTTACCACTGATGAGATATGCTTGCATTATTTCATCTAAGAAACGATGCAAGCACAAATAAAATGGAAACATATATCGCAGTCTGTGAGAACAAAATCCATTATTCTTCCATCAGCGGGAAACATCATGGCTATTTTTTTTTTCGATTGTGGATGAATTCTCTACACCGAAATTTACACGGAGTGCAGATGTGAGGGATGGGTAACGGAGTTCTTAAACTCTGGACATAATGCATGATAAGGAGATTGAAATGGCATTGGAATGATTTAACAAGTTGTGTATATTATATAGGTGAATAGCAATGAAGCAGCATAAAATATTAACAATATTTTGTAGTAGTAAAATATTAACAATATTTTGT
>JAPMOR010079537.1:0-47143 GCA_026543865.1 Argiope aurantia | reverse complement strand
AAGATTTATAAAGAAACATTTTTCATAGATAAAAATACACAAATTATTCTTCATTTAAATGTGTGCATCGCAAGAATCGTTTCAAAATCTTAAAATCAAGCATGCAGTTCTTGCTTATTTAATTAAATGTATCATTTAATTAATTTAAATTAGTAATTCGCCGTTTTCTCTTTTCATTTATCAGAAAAGCTTGCCAGAGAACTCCCAAGTAGCGGTAAGTATGAAATAGTTCTGAATTGTTAATTAGTTTATAAATAAAAGAAATATTTCAAAGTTCAATTTATCAAGTAACGACTGAAAAATTCAATTAGATGACTCATTCCATCTGTACTGGGTTTTATAAGTAATTGGTAATTGTACATTGTAATTTGAATTTTCATTTAAAGAAACAAATAAAAGGAAGAAACATATAAATTCATACAAGCGGAAAAAGTCGAAGAAGGGATCTACTATGAAATATTAAATATTCAAGCTTACCAGAAATAGGCGAAGTCATCATTCAAAAATGAATGATTTTGCTAGGCATCCTATATAATACATGCGATATTGCAGAAAATGAAGTTAATCTGAAATTCAGAATCCGTTTGAAAGCATTCATGTAAGAGGAAAATGAAATCTATTTCAAAGAAATGATTCAGATAATGAAATGACATAAATTTTCAATGAAAAGTTTCAGTATCATCAGATTAAGTTCATGAAAACGGTGAAGAGGAATAATTTAAGCCGATATGTTGAGTGATGGATGAAAGGTTGCTGAAAGGTCGATCCTCATGTTCAATATTCGCATAACTGCCAATTCTTATTTGAATTTCGTGCAATTTTTTTAAAAACAAAAATGTTGGAATTTTTTTATTAAATAAAAATAAGTGGGAAATAGTAAATATTTTTCATATTTACATTACGCTAAAAAATTATATTTTGGTAATGTGTAAGATAGTCTTAAAAATTATTTCAATAAAAATATAAGTCAATATTTTTCTTTAAATAATCTGTTAGTAAAATAATTTACTGAAACATATCGAAACTTTGCTATTTAAATTTAGAATTTTATTTTTCAAAATAATTTTTTTTGGTTCCACTAAAAACAATCGAGACGGAACGCCGTCTCATACTCCCGTATGCGTAACCATTCTGGCCACTGAATGGTTTAATGGGCATATTATGGGAATTTTACTAAAAAATTTTTTTGAATAAATACTACACTATGAAAAGGTGTATAAAATCAATGAATGTATCTAAATGAATAAAGATATAAATTAGTTGAAATCATTTCTTAATTTTAAATGACGTGCTTTACGTTGACTATTCATTTTCAATTTTTTACTTTTACCTGCATAAAATTATGAAGAACTGCTATTATATATAAGCAATTCTTATGAATATAGAAAGATAGGACTACGAGGCGAATTACGTTTTACACGCATCTCTATCAGAGAGGCCATAAAATAATGCGGAGGAATTAATTTATGCATTGCCTGGGATTAAAAGATAGAATTTGAAAAAATGTTATGTAAAAACACATTTGAATATAACGGAAAATGATTAAAATTCACAATGAACATATTTTGGATATTTAAAATCTCGAAGATTACATTCAGACACTTGTTTCATTGTTTCGCGATCTCACATTTAATACTTTAAAATAATGTCCTAAATAAAGAAATTTTCAATTATTTTGTTTTAAAGGATTTGGTTTGATAATTGTATTATTTAAATAATTTGACATTATTGAAAAACATCTTTCATATTTAAAAATGAATAGATTCTGAACAATTTTTTAATTTATTTACCAACACACCATTACTATTTGTAAACTTTTTAATACATGTAATATCAAACATTTCAAAAGCTTTAAACTGTTTAAAATCGTTTATAGATTATGAAATGATTGATATGTGTATTAAAAAGTATCGTACTTGTTTTAATACTTACTAGCCGCCTTTGGCGACCAGCCGGTTCACCAATCTTAATGTTGGTTAAAATTTTAATAATTAAATATTTTATGCAATTCCTACTTTAATAGCTTCTTCATCAAAATATTTTAAAACTTCAAATTTTGATAGTCATATAATTCACTCATAATATTTTAAAGGCCTTCAGTCACAACGTAATATGTATCTCTCTAATTTTCTGTTAGCTCTCGCAGAATTTATGCTTTAAATTAAAGTGGAAATGGTTAAATTGCAATTAATATAATAATATTTATAAACCGAAACAAAGTATTTTTTTTTGTAATATGATTACTGAAAACAGTCACTGAGCGTTTAAACGTTATGGGCACTAAAGAATATCTTTCTTAATTTACGCAATATTTCGAGAATTTGTCAATAAAATTTTCTCAGATTCGTCATGACCAGATCGATTAATTAACTATGTTTAATTTTAAATGCATCAAACACTAAGAAAATAAAACGTATCGTTTAAAATAATCGGTTGAAAACAGGTTAAAAAAAACTACTTAAAAAACGATGTACTTAAAACTATAAGCTTATACAAAAAATATATAACATAAATACAATTTAATTACAAAAGCATGCAAATAACCTAAAAATTGTTTAAATCAAGTCCGCAATCAGTCACAACAATCATAGTACAATGCGTATGCGTGAATTTTCAACGCCAGTTACGGTAACGCAAATGCGTGAATTTTCTACGCCAGTTGGGGTAACGCTATGCAGATTAGAAATTTTTAATTTCCTTTATTCTGTTTTATTTTAATTCAAAAAGTATTTCAGAATGAATCTCAAAGATTGATTAATTAATAATGTTTAATTTTAAATGCATCAAACATTAAGAGAATAAGCAGAATCGTTTGAAATAATCTGCCGAAAAATCTTAAGCCTAGCCTTATTAGCGTGGGAAAAAAAACTGAAGCCTTACTCATTTGGCGGTGGGGAAAATGAAGAGGTGTTTTTTGGCGGGAAAGTTAGTTTTTAATTAATAATTAAAATTCTAATTAAAAATTCAAAAACAGGAACCCCAGGTGCACATTGCCGACCTCCAAGGTATACATGTACCAAATTTGGTAGCTGTAGGTCAAACGGTCTGGTCTGTAGAGCGCCAACACACACACATTGAGCTTTATATAAGTATAGATTAAAGGGTTTTAAAATAGCTTTACTACTATAAATGCATTCATAAATTTCCTTTTCATTAATTATTTGTCTCTATTTATAGATTACACTATACTGCCATTAAAAAACACTTTTTAAATATGAAATTAAAGAAAAACAATTATTATAGATTTTATACATTTAAATCGCAATTTTAACTGGATCCTTGATGATTCAATAGATTACTTTATGAATTTTTATGTATTATTCTTATTTTTTCTTCTTTTAGCCACAACGTGAATGCAAAATATATGCATTCTATATTTTCATTGAATGGCATATCATTGGGTCAACGGGCGTAACGATATATCTATATATATGGATGGTAATCTATATAATATATAATATCCACACAGTTATTTCATCTCAGTAATAATAGGTAAATCAAAAATGTATGTAAATCTTTTTATGTACTTTATGTACTTTTTATGTGCTTTCATTTTTTATGTAATTTTTATGTACTTTAATAATTGGAGGGAAGATTTAAATGTAGAATTCATTTGTTATTTGGTGTCATTTTTAAACAAATATTTAATTTGGAAAATGAAGTACTCGATAATAAAAGAAACTATAAATAAACTATAAAAAACTAAAGGAAATAAAACTTTAAAAGAAATTGGAATACCAAATTATTGTTATAATCACATTTCACTGTTTTCAAAGAAATGCATATTCAAAAAATCTAAATAAAGTCTGGATATTTTGTTAAACTTGTTCGTAAAATAATGCGTTATGGGTAATTCTTTTTCTTATGATTAACTAGAAAAAATGAAATGAAATCACTGAAAAATGTTCGCTAATACTTTGATTTATCAAAACAATCTAGAAATGAATATTATGTACTTTTGATAAACAACAGAAATAATTCTTCTACAATAGCTCCACATTTACCAGAAATTAATAGTGATTAGAATTATATTCAAATAAATAATTGTTTAATAAGCAAATGGTAATTCAGTAAAATTGCTGTTATAATATTTAAAGAAATATAGTTATTTATTACAATAAGCGATGGTTGTCATCAATTGTTTCTAGAAAATAAAACAGAAAAAAAAAGCATCGCTCAAATGTATTTTAATTTAGAATCTTTTACTTTAAGATTCTTTTTAAAAAGATAATTAAAATACCAGTTAAAAATTATCATTCCAGAAAGAATATATTCGGAAATACAGACCACATAAATGGAAAGTAATTTATTTTTAGAAGAAAAACTGTAAATAAAACAAAATACACATTTTCTCAATTTAGAAAAAAATGGTGTTATGTCCCGCATTATTAATACTCGAACTAATGATCAGGAAGAAGAAGAAAAAATTGCAATGACAATCAATGCCTGTCATTGCTCAATTTCTTCGCCCATTTTCACAACTGAAGAAAAAGAAAATCACGGGAACAAAATTGAATTATTCTACATAAACTTAATGTACCACGCGATAAACGCATTTAAAGAGAAATCGTTACATTCAAGAAGGAAAATTTAGTATCACATAAAATCTCATCACAACGATTTTATAAATAAAATGCCTCTGAAATCACCCCAACGAAGGAGAAAGCTTTCAAACTATATCTATATACATGCAAGAACATAAAAACATTAAAAAGCTTCAAAGTGTCTGGATTACGAAGATAAGAAGAGATTTCTCTTCCCACTTAGTTTCGGATTGGGTGTTAGGAAATTTCACGTGTATATATGACGACACCATATTTTCACGGTTTTAAATGGCGCGAAACGGAAGTATGTTAAAAAAATATTCAAGAAAATTTTATCGCTTGTCATAACGGTGTTGTTTGAGGCCAATATATTCTGTTTCAAATGACCAACGCTGAGTGTTTTAAAATTAAACTTCTTTTCTTAAATCGTTGCTAGTCTTCAATGGTTTGCATTTAAGCCTCACATAAAAGATATTTTGATAGAAGCTCATTGAGAAATGTAAGTGTCTGTAAAATAAAAACCCCCTCTGCTAAGTTCATATTATTTTATAGAACATGATTGTTTTTTCTGGCACTACATAACTTGCTAAGCGAAAAGTATTATTTTAAAGCTAGAAAAAAAAATGATTATTTAATGAGGTTACGTTTTAAGTTTGTGTGATCTGCAAAAGTAAAATTCTACTGCTATTTGTAGTGAATTTTTATTTCCTGAAACAACCCCATAATTGCTCATTGTTTTTATAGATTAGTATTTTTTTTACGCTTCAAACAAATAAATAAAATCTTCTTTTGATTTTTTTACCAGCTGATTTGAAAATAAAATAGATAAAAATATGCAATCATTTTTATTATTAAAGGAGACATTATATATGTACCTGCGTGTTTCTATTAGTCAGATCATTTGAGAAAGAGCAACAAATATTCTTTTGAGGATGAGAATGAGCTCCTTCGGGATATTTTTTGAAATTGTAATTATTTAAAAATATACAATGTTTTAGAGATAATGTAAAAGAAAAATGTTAAATGTAAAAGAAAATGTTAAATGTAAAAGAAAATGTTAAATGTAAAAGAAAATGTTAAATGTAAAAGAAAATGTTAAATTTTAAATGTAAAAGAAATGCCATCAAAAACATAACTTGTAAAAAAAAACAAGTCTCGCAACTCAGTCCTTCTATCATAAAAAGTTGTGAGATCAATGTAATACCAAGTCTGTCAATTTATTCAGTTCATACTTAATACCTTCCATACCTTCTGTCTTAAGTTATTATGTAATTAGCTAACCTAACAACATCTTATAGTGACCATATCAATATTGAAAATCTTTTATGGTTTAAATAAATAGATTTATTTTGTCATCGCATGAAAACACAATGTATCTTTACATTAAATTAGATTGCATTAACATATTATATTAAAGTAGATTGTTTAGTGCGATTTCCAAGTCAATCTATTTATTTAAACCATAAAATATTTTAAATATATTGATATGGTCACTATAAGATGTTGTTAGGTTAGCTAATTACATAATAAGACAGAAGGACCCTTAAGTAGGGACTAAATAAATTGACCGACTTGGTATTACATGGATCTCACATTTTTTTTACGATAGAAGAACTGGATTGCAAGACTTGGCTTTTTTACAAGTTATGTCTTTGATGGCATTTCATTTCTTTTTATAGATAGTACTTTTATTATTTTTGTATGTAGTCTTCCTCTTTTTCTTTTCCGGTACTACTTCTTGAGCTTCAGCTACAGTTTTTCTCAAAGCCCACTCCCTTATATGTCCGAATATAGTCACTAACATAACTCGGTCCCGAATTTATATGGTATTTATAAATTTTTTATGGTATTATTAAATTTATTTGGAATGGTATTGCAAGTGCAATTATATGTCAAATTTTTGTTTTAATCGATTGAGAAGAAACGCGTCGGAAACAGAAATTCAATTTTTGGATACCTACTGTTAATGCGTATCAGAGACTAATCGCCAAATAACTCGCCAAGGATGACACGCTAGATTCAGTATAGAAGTTATTTATGCAGTTGGTGTATCTAGAAAAATAGATCGAAATTGCAAAATATTTTAGTTTTTCCTTAATTTATACACTAAACACTAATTGTATTCTAAATTTGAAGTTTCTATGTCTGCTAGAAGTGCCTTAGAGTTTTGATGATCGGCCAGTCAGTCAGTGACAAAATTCACAAACTTTGACTAGTTATAATTCTTAAACTACTGGTTCAAATTTAATGAAATTTGAAATATATGTGTATATATAATGCATGCTTGGTTACTAAAAATTCAGGCTTCTGGTTTTATCCACAACGAAGTTATAAGGGGGCGAATATGGCCTGAACTGTTTCGAGAAAAGGATGGTTCGGCCTTGCCGCTTGTTTTTGTTCGACTTGGCGGGGGCACTGCCGTACCCCCAGATTACACCATTTTAATATTCAAAATAAATATCAACTTGATTATTGCAAAACTATTTTCCTGAAATTTGATAGTTTTCTTAAAAATATTTTTGCATTAATTTAGTTTCAGCAATACATAGTGAAAAAAATTCAAACCCTTTTTCTTAGTCCATTAAACATTTTCTTCTGTTATTGAAATATAAAGAAGAAACAAAATCTATCACGCTTATTATCTGACTAATACACATGAGGAATTAAAAAAAATGTGAATTTACGATGCAGCTAAAGACAATATGAATCAGAAATCAGATGAAAGACATTTTACACAGACATATGTTTAGTGGCTCTCTGATGACACGGGGGAAAACTTCATTTGGAAAATTCATGTAACTAACTACTCACAGAACAGATTCAAAATTTTAAAAAAATGACGAACTTTAGTTTCAATCAAAATTACAAATACATCATTCACGGAATCGTAAATAGTTTTGCATAAGAAATTTAATTGAAATTTGACAAGCAGTATTCCATCGAAATTCAAATTCCTACACCAATTACTATCAAATAAAATACCTTATAAGTCTCCAATAACTGGAATGGATTAGGCCCAGTAAGGGTAACTGAAAAAAAAAAGAATAATTGAGAATTGTGACTATAGCATGCATCAGTGAAGTCATAACAAGCTGGGAATTATATAGAAAGACCACTATATATAAATTCCTTCTCATATTTTTCTGCGAAATTTTCTAACTTTTATTTATTTTACTTGCAACTGTATTTGAAAAAATGAAACCAAATATTTTCTAATTGCCATAATTTATTCCTAGATCAGTTACTTGTAAGGTAATGCATTTCTTGAATATTTATTCATTAAATAAGTTTGTCGGTTTTTATTTCATTGTTATATACTTTATCGTGTCGACTTCAAAGTCATATTTTAAAAAAATATTTCAACAGGTATGCACTTTTAACTTTACATTTCGTAACTATTAATTTTTGTCCTATTTTAATTTCGTATTATATAGAATTCAGGCAATTTTACCCTACCAATATCATTAGGACTCAAAATTTCAGTAGCGTTTTTTAAACAGGTAAATGACAAAAGTTTCAAATTTATATTTTCGATTCATCGTAGAGTGGATAGGTTGAGATTGATAACTATTTAAACAACAAAAATAATTATTGAAATCTAATAATATATTTAAATATTTGTTAAAAGAAAGATATCACTATTTCTTGCTTATAAATCTTGATATTTTAAAATATCTTTGTTTCTTCACCTTCTTTTGAGTGCGATAATACAAGTAAGTTTCATCTGGTATTAATGCATAAGAAAAAGAAAGTCGTATATATATTTAGAGAATATCTATGAATCGAGTAAATCCAAACAAATTTATTTACATTTTTTGTAAGTTTTAAAGAGTATCAGAAGGAATTTATTTTAATACCCTATAATTTTTATGATGAAATTGAGTTCAAACGTATTATATAAATAAAGTCTTTATATTATAAAATATATTTATTAAGATCTTTACAAATATAAAGTTTCCTTATTTTAAGCTTCACCATTTGAATCGATCTTATCTATTGGCTGGAAAACAATTACTGGTAATTTTTTATACTCAAATCCCCTAAGAGTCTTCCCAGTAGGTCTACAATATAGTCCTGAGTCAGATATTTTCACATTCAAATACGGAAAAAAAATTACAGAAAATAACTCACATGAATGAAATAAAGTCTTTTTCAGTGATCGTCAAGCGCAAGTTTCAAAGTGACGAATAGTACGACTTAGATCCATATTTCTTCAATTATATCTACCATCACAGCTTGAGGGTCTTCCTCTGTAATTCTTTGTTTATTTAGATAGGATACAATACTAGATGTAATGCCTTTGGCAATTCTGGATTTCTGAGGCACATTTCTAAAATAAACTGAAACAGATTCTTTGATGTTCGGCTAATTTTCGATAGCATGTTTAGTACTTGATTCGTTGCTCAATTGTTTTGCAGTCTTTCTTTGCTGTTCCATAAAATTGTTTTGTATTCAATTCTTTCTGTAACTAGAACTCAATTTTTCTGCCATCGAAATAAATGCCATGTAATTGTTACTACGAAAATTAACTTCTTTTGCGTTTTTTCCATTGTAATTTATTTGTAAGCAACTTTAGAAACATTAGTTTCTGTGCAATGGCAGGAGAAAAGCAATATCTTAAAATGCACTTGCTGCTATAGCAACAACTGCACTACGAGAGACTTTATTGAGATCGCTATATAAAACGGTAGCTTTAACGCCTATCTTCATCTGCCTTAGAAATCTCTTTCTCTTTCTATAATCTCTTTTCTGAATAGGATTGTATTCGTTAACAACAAATGATTATATTTCGAACACAACCACACAGCATTAACATTATTTTGTATAAAGGATCAAGTTCTTCCTTAACAACTGGAATGGTTTTAGAAACTTTTTAAAATACATTTTTTTTTTCATCTGAAGTCTAGCTTTGAACCTGAATCCCTCCTTTCTATCTTAATAATCAGTTATTCTCAACCCACGCTTTTTCTAAAGATAGACAAATCTTATGCTCATTGACAGGAATCTTATTAAGTTTCTCACAAATAGAATTAACCTTTCAGCACACGCATCCCTTATTTTTTTAAACATTAGTGCAAGTGCCGGCGTCCTGGCGTAGGGGTAGCGCGTTTTTCCGGTGGGCGTCCCGGGTTCGAATCATGGTTTGGGCATGGTTGCTCTTTTCCCTGTGTTCTATCTATGAGGTGGGTGGAAGAGTCTTCCCGTAAAAAGGGGTTGTGCAAGCGATTATGTGAGTGTCATCTTCATGTGAGCTAGAAGTCTGAATTCTGCCATCGGGTGTTCAGAGGTCTTTACCCATTGAAGCTACTGCACCCCCTTTTCTTGGTAACGTAGACACAACAACATCATCATCATTAACACAAGTCTGGGGTCATTCTCACCTCCTACTCCCACATGTTTTTTTTAAGTAATGTTTATTTTTCTCTATAAAAATATTGAAAGAATAAGAAATTCTACATTTTAAATGTAATTTACATTTGAAATGTTTTGGAGAAAAGAAGCTTAAGCAATCAACTTTAAAAGATTCATAACTTTTGCCTTTCATTTTATTATACATATTAGAAAAGTACTTTGATCATTTTCCGTTCAGAATAAAATTAATTTTTAACATAAAGAATTCACGGCAATCTATACATATAATATGAGAGCAGGATTTGCTGCTTTCTTTTACGTGCAAAAAATACTTTCTTAGATTTTCTTGAGTATTCAGAATCTGCGTTTTGTTCGGATTCTATATCTTAATCACTCACCAAAATTTCATCAATATCTTGTGAATTCGAGCTATCATTATTTTCACTATCAATAGAAACACTTGTAAAAAGATCTCTGAATCTGCTGCTCACGTTCATACGCTGCCATAGCCATAACATTAAAAGCATCTGAAACACTATTACAAACACGGATCAGTTGGACCTCGATTCTCCGGTAAGAAATTAGATATATTATTTCATTGATTTCTGCTGTTCTAATTTTCTTCTTCTAGCTTCTCCATGAAGGTGTAAGAAGTAACAGGTGTAAACTTTTATAAATTCTGAAATTGAGCAGAAGAGAAAGGATGGATCAAAAATAACTTCTGCATGTGTTGACGGGTTAAAGACAATTGATTAACTGCAAAAGTCTTATTACAAAAGCTATACAAATACATTATAAGAGTATAATTATACACACATATATCAAAGAGTCTACTTGCTTGAATTTCAGATTTTCAGTTCGATTTTTTTGAAGTCTGGTTTCTCATTTATAAGATTTCTGAAGATTAAAATACTTCAATAAAAATGGTGATATGCTGGACAATTCTTAAACAGAAAATTGTAAAGATTATATTCTTTATCAAACATATAACTTTTTGTTTCACTGAATTATTAACAATTGAACTCATTTTTCTATTGATGAATTTTCCAACTTATTTAAACCTCGCTTCAAAACAAAATGGAGGTACCTTCCCATATGTACAGAGCTTAACAAATCTCTCAGGCACCTAAATATAAAACACTCAAAAGGCTTTAGAATTTTATTAACTGGTGATAAATACATTTCCTAAGATATTTGAAAAGAATAGATTAACGCCAAACACTATTGAGAAAGGCTTATGCCAAACATATACTAAGAATTCACTGACAACGAGTTGCACCTAGACACATAGTAGACAAAGACATAATTGGCGAAGTAGAGGCGTCAGAGGAACACAGAAGGAATCGACCCTAGACAAAGCGACATAAACGAACAGAAAATGCCACGTGATGTTACAGACGCGGCAGTGGGAAGTAAATTTAGATATATAAGTTACGCACCTTATTACGGAACCAACCCTAATATGGTTTTTTAAGAGATAATTTGAAGTTATTTCTCTGTATGGTTATTGCAGATCCTTAAAAAGTGTAACAATTTTTTTGGGAAAAATTATGAAATAGTCCCATTACATTTTTTTCTTAATTTGTATATAATTTGCGAAATCGGAAAACTTTCTCTGTATAGATATATATAATATAGTAGTAGAATATAGTATAATAGAAAAAAAAGGGAATTTCAATGTTTCTTAGTACATATTTTAATCTTTGACACTGTACTTTTTTAATTAATTATATATATATATATATATAAAGTTAAAAAAGTACAGTGGCAAAGATTAAAATATGTTCTAAGAAACATTGAAATTCCTTTTATTTCTGTTTAGAAGCTTAGCTCATCTAAAATGTATTATCGAATTTGAATAAGTTTTCTTCTGTTTCTTTAATATGCACTAATCCCATCTCCTCCACACTATAGCGATTCTGTTGTATATAGTTTTTTGCTCCATTTACTTTTGAATATTTGGTTAAATTTTATAGGAAATGTGAATATACTTTGCTCCTTAAAATACAGAAATAATTCTACAAAAATATAAAGGATAACAAATTTAAAAAAAAACTATGATTATTTATATGCGATTATTATTTGAATTAATAATTGCTGGTATTCTATTTTTAATAGTCGTTGATATTAAAACGTCTACATGCATAATTACACTAAAGATAATTAAAAAAAATAAATATGTATTGTGTAAGACTAAACTGCTTTAAAGTAGTTTTATTTTGATAGTATTACTATTTTTAAAATAAAAGTTCATCGTTTCAAAAACAGAATAAATTTAGAAACGGCCAATTATAAGTTGTAAAATTCTAGAGTTGGAACTCTAAATAATCTTTGCAGATATAATAGAAACGTACAAATTAAATAGATAATAGCAAAACAGCATATTTCGCAGCCAGTTATTTATATAATATTAAATTCACAAAAATTCAAACCATAAAAAAATTATGTTCTTTACGTAAGTGCTTCTATGTCTTAAGTTCTTTTATGTAATTTTAATGGTTGTAACGCAGTGTAGACAGAATGTTTTCAAGTATGTTCAGTTTGCTTTAAAAAAATTTCAGAAATGAGTTATAAACCAAATTTAAAAGTCGTTTAATCACGTTCTCGAAATTAGAATATAGATGTATCCAAAAAAGATTCTTACAATGTAACTAAAACAAAATGGACAGTTTTTAAATTTCATTCGGTAGTTGAAATTGACAATAAGCTTCATGATACTGAATCATCCTCTTTTAAAAGTTCATAAATGAAGTAGTAAAGAAATTTGGTATATTTAATTAAATTTAATACTTAAAATATTAAATATATTAAACACTATTAGTTATTAATAATAAACATATTTAGCACTAATAACTTATAACCTTCAGAATCAAATTCCCTATTTACAAGATAATAACTTCTTAAAATGCTATATATAAAACAGAAACGAAGATTTAACCAATTTTTTTTCTGAATGGATTTTAAATCGGAAAATATAATTATCGGTAGTGATATTACAATAATTATGTCTAGATAGAATAAAAGCATTACGTATTGTGTTAAGCAAATAACTTTTTATTACAGTCGAAATAAAGAAAGAAAATAATTTAATAATTATTATAGTATACAAATTAATAAAAGTAATTTAATATTTATTATACTATATAGTTAGTGTGTTAAGTAGATTAATTATATTTCACACTTGGAGCCTTTCTGAAGGGTATCAAATACAGTTATTTATCTCCCAAATTGCGTAATTCAGCAATTTTTCCTTTTAATACGCTTATTTCTTTCATTCTGTTACTCATTCCCTTATGTAAATTTTGCATTCTCATTTTTATGTTATTTATATTTTTGGACACATTCTGCATCTGCCGTTCAATGTCATGCTTTTCTTGTTGGTGCGTCTGCTCTACTTCTTGCATTTTCACATGAGGACCAAAACCCATTGGATCTTGCAGAGCATTCAGAACTTCACGCCCTAATGGGGTATTCAGAACTGTTTGGATATCAATTCTCAAATCTCTGAGCTCTAAATTTATGCTTTGTAATCTTGTGACATTTCTCTGAATTTGATTTTTAGCTGTTGCCGTTTTATGCAGAAGTTCGAGTTTATTTTCTCCTGCGATACTAATAACACTATTCAAGGCTTCTACGTGGTATCTTTTAATGAAAATCAAATGATTAAACGCGAGTTTAAGTGGATATTCAGTTTCAAGCTGTTCGCTGGTGATAGATGTTACTAGTGGCATTTCAACGTTGCATTCCAGTTCTTTTTCGTGCATGTACTTGAAAAATACGGATTTGACCAGAATGAACGCCCTCAAATCACTCTGCCAGGTCTTAATTTCATTCCTTTTCTTATCCAATTTTGAAAAATCGAAATCACTCATCCTGATTTTTTTCTCAATATTCGCTCTTTCTTCTCTCAGTGCGCAAAGCTCTTTCCAGATATTCATTGGAACTCGTGGTGGTTTCATCTTACTTGAATTTAAGTAATTGAAACTTTCATATTCTAAACTGCTTTTATTCGCGAACGGATTTAATGTCTCTGAAATTGATTTCATTCTCGGTCTTTCGCTATATGCATCGAGAAACGCCTGCTTGTTTCGAGACATTCTACTCAGTTGCTGAACTTCACCATCGATTTTCGCGACTTCTTTCATCAAATGTTCTCGGATTTTATTCATATTCATAGTTAAAAGATCTATTTTGGCTCGTTGAGAATCGACAACAACGGCTACTCTTTTTAAACCCTCGATGCACTCTTTGAAGAATAAATTTCCTCTTTTAATAAGTTTGTTGTTACTTGTGCAGAAAATAATTAAAAACAGCTGCAATTCTTCCTGGTTGATATTTAAATCCCACTGTAATTTTTCCTCCACTAATTTTTTATGACTTTTCTCATAATGATTATATGCATCGGACGAAATTTTGCTTAATTTTTCTATTTCTTTTTTCATGCGTCCTATAGCTTCTCGTTTGAGTTTCGGTTGAACTTCTTTAACTTTTGGATTTAATATTCTTTGCAGCCATTCATCTTCCAGAAATTCAGCTGCAATTCCTTTCATTACTTTTGACTCTTCTTCTGATTTCAAGTGACAGTTCTCTTCAATTTCTTCTTCCGTGGGTTGGAATTTAGATTCAAGAGTTTCCACTACATCATCAGGCTCCCATAGTTCCCTCACTTCTTCAATTGCATCCAACATATTTCTTATTTGTGAGTTATGGGCCTTTATGGTCTTCACTGTGTCCTTCTTGAGTTGAAGTAAGTTTTCAAACCGTTTATTAAATGCTAGTCTTTTATGAAAAATTATGTATTCTAAGAGGAGAGTGTAATTGACACATTCTTCTTTAGTTTGCATGAACAAGATATCTTCTCTCAAGTTTGTACCAATTTTTTCTTTGTCTTCGTCATACTCTTGTTCGCTGAAATTTAACTCAATTTCAGTTTCTGTGAAATCTTTTTCAGCCACTAGATATTTTAAGCATTTATTAATTTGAAAATATTTCAACGCTCTTTGCATTAGGAGTTTTGAAGTATCAGAAAAATGTGGAACGGAATAATTATGCAAAGATTTTCGTTTTTCAAATGCTTCCAAAATGTTCCCTTTTTGGAGCATACTGTCCAAACATTTGCGTTTGATATCATTAATAAGTTTCAATCCATTATTTAATTGCGTTGTCAAAGCTCGCTTATTGTCTGCTAACTCTTTTTCCCTTTCTTTTAGCAAATTGTCTCTTAATTTATCTTCCATAACGAACTCTTCGTTTCCCCATTGATGCTCCTCTGGGATGGAGCAACTTTCATTCAGCAGAGCTTCTACATCCTCTTTAAATGATAACATTCCTTGCAAAATATGTGTTCTTTTTGTTTCCAAGTTTCTGAAAGATTTTTCATTCAATTTATCAATCAGTGATGTTACCCATGGGATCAATTCGTGATCATTTTTTATTTGCGGTTCTATAACCAAGAGAAACCTCGTTTCTTCCAACATAACCTCTTTATATTGCGTTATCCAATCTATTTCATTCGCTTCTTTTGAACACGGGATGTCATAGCTTACGATATCACCATTACTGTTTGCCACTATCAAAGATTCTTCGTTTAAAGCAAATTGTATGCATGGAATTTCATTATTTATTATTAAAGAATTTATATCGATTGAAAGACGAGTATCTGGCTGATTAATAAACCACAAAACAATTTTCCCTGCGTTATTTATAATCAATATAATATTATGGAATGGAGACATGATTAAGCGACTGCAGCTCAAATCAAAAAGATCGAATATTTCTCTTTTCGAATCACATTCTGGAAATATATTTTGCAAAATATAATCAGAATTTTGAACTTTATTTTCCGGTAGAAGCGATAAAAATATACCGTGCATATAATGGAGTGCCATACTTGAACTTTGAAAATCAATGGGAATTTCCCTCAGTTTTATTACTTCTTTATCCAAAATACCGGATTCATCTTTCCAATAATCTTCGAAATTTCTTTCAAAATCTGATGGCAATTCGAGGGATAGAATGCTGTGAGTATCCTTAACAGCATTTGACTCACAAAGAAGAAGTATGTAACTTATTTCTTGCAAGCCTTTACTGAATATAACCATATCTTTAGCCACACAATTGCAATCAAAGTATCCGAGTAAACAGAATTGGTTTGAAGGAAAAATAGAAAGCAAAAAAACCTTATAATCTTCTGATAACAGAAGAGCGAATTTATTATAATTTCCTGCGCAAATACGTATGATAGGCTTTTCATATGGTCGAAGTATTTTAATTATGCTAATTTTTTCAATAATTGAAACGTTCAATATGTATAAATAAGAACTGTCTGTAGCAATTAACGATACGGGGATTAATAAACTACCATCCATATATGTTATGGTTTCATCAATTTCAATTTCTGATTGTATAAGACCATTTTCTATATTCCACGCTTCAATTCGACCATTTAGTTTTGCTGTAATAACATACAAATCATTGGGAACATAAATGTTAATTATCGCCTGATTATCAGTCTCAAATGCTAAGCAGTTTGATTTGTTGACTGATGATCCATACCATAATATTGCCCCGTTATCAGTGACTATTAATAAATCCGCATAATCTGGTGATATTTCCATATACAGCGGAGAAGAATGGATTGAAAATAACCTTGTTTCTTCCCATTTGTGAATGTCAGGAATCATTACAAAATCACCGTTTTGCTTACCAGCAAACACTCCGCTTAAGTTCATTGCTATGCATATTATTGTATTCGCGTTTATCACATTTTTATAAAATGCAGAAAAATATAAATATTTTAAAGTAACAGTTTGAAAATTAAGTTGGATAACAGATCCGGAGTTACAGGCCAGAATAATATCTGTATCACTAAGCCAGCAATGACAACTTATCTTTACCCTTTCGCTTTTAACCAGAAAATCAAAAAAACGTACTATTTCAGATTCGGTCATATCTCTACAACACGCTGCTAATGGCAGACTCTCAATAAGTTCTGAATGGATACCCCATGGTTTGTGAGCCATTTTATCAAACCATGTTAATGTTTCTACACTTTCATCCTTTAAGAATGTAAAACAGTCTTTATCTTCTAGAATAGGCAAATAAATTGTCACCTTCCGGAGATCCACTTCGTCTCCTAGAGTTTCAATTTCATAATAATGAATTTTATCAAACTGTTGAAAACAGGCGATTTTTGTCAGGTAAGGATGCATAGAAAATCTACAGCCACTTAAATCTAAAAATGGTATGTAATGAGAAACAGATTTAAGTTTTACTGCAGTTTGCCAATTCCACAACGTTAAATTAAAATAAGGACCTTTTTCTAAAGTTAACAAATAATCAGTATCGGCAAACGTAATTGAATAATAGTCACAAAAATCATCATTTTGTAACTGAGATAGAATTTCAGATGTGCTGTAATCGGTTATATAAATAACGGTTCTTTCCGCTAAATTACTCACTGCAAAGTATTTCCTTGAATTGTCCACTGTGAAACACTGAATGCCTTCTGCAGGTCCTGCAGTGCATGTTTCTGAATAAGAATCAATCCTGCAAATTTTAATGCAAGGTCCACAAATAAATGCTGCTTCATTTTCAGATAAAAAATATGCTTTCTGCTTACATTTTCCTTGTGTCCATCTCAGTTTCAAAACATTATCATTCATCTTCTTCATTTAAGAAATGCATATCTCACGGATGCCAATTTGTTAAATGAATAAAATAAAAGTTAAAAAGAATCTGGCTGAATTCAATTTTTAATTAGCATAAACTCGCATAATTTTTGAAGAGCACGCTCTCTAAACGTTTGTTTAATAATTCAGCCAAAATAGATGCCGCGTAAAGCGTTTCTTTAATAATTCAGCCAAAATAGATGCCACGTAACCGTATTTGAAAACTTCATAACAACAGTAACTTCATCATTAAAGTGGCCTTACACTCGGTCAATTATAAGACGACCAGTAGGCAGAGCATGCGTAGAAAGGCTGAAAAATGTGGGTCGAGCCATGGTAAGTAATTGTCCCGACATGACAACTGCATGCAACTATATTGCATTTTTTTCTTACTGCGCATGCGTTTGTAAAATTTGGCGATTTTTTTTTCGTGTAAAAAAAAATTGATCACTTAATTCCGATTCTAAATTAATTCCATCATTTTTTTGCTCTTTGTTTTTTCTGATGCAACTTTGTGTTTTTTTCATTTTATTTGCCATTTTTTTCTATAATTTTCCGAATTTAGGTATGTTGAACTTTTTATTTATTTTACTAATTTTCTTTGTGTAAATATACATCGTTTTAATACGATATGCAATGAAAAAGAAAAATTCAGAAACGCCAAAACAGCAATTCATCTATGAAATTGTGGCAAACCTAAATCAGTCCTGCGCTTAAGTAGTCTTACTGGCCGTCTTATAACTGGCTGAGTGTAAACTCACTTAAAATGTGAAGTCTTTTCTCAGTTGCTGATCCTCAAAGTCACAAAATTAAAATTTTCTAAGTACGTTTCTTCATCATTTAATCAAAAGTCAAAAAATCATCTTTGAAATATAAGAATCATCTTCGTTTGTAATAATCTGTGACCTTTAGCGTTTGAATAATTTATTTTAATGCGCTTGAAAAAAAGATCCTCATAACAATACTCAATGATACTATTTCTTAAAAGGAGCATTTTGGTGCTTAAAAGTTAACTGTTTGAACTATTTATCTGAAATGTACTGTTTATTTAAATAAATCAAAGGTACAATAGGTAGAAGTAGGAAATTCATTTAAACAATTAGGAGAAAGAACTTCTAATTATCAATATATATTTTTAGATGGGTTTACAGTCAGCTAGTTATAAAATGGCCTGTAGGCAGCTCATGTATGGAAAGGCTGAAAAGTGCTGTTCGGTCCATGGCAAGTACTTGCCCCAATGGGACTACAACATGCAGCTGTATTGTATTTTTTTTTCTTATTGCGTATGCAAAATTGGCGGGATTTTTTTTTTGGCTTGAATTTATCATTTATCATAGATTAATTCTGACATTTTCTTTTTGTCCTTTGTTCTTTCTGATGCGAGGTTTTTCCCCTTTTATTTGCCATTTTTTTCTATGGTTTTCCAAATTTAGGTACGTTGACTTTTTATTTTTATTTTACTATGTTTCTTTGTGTAAATATCCAACATTTTAATACGATACGGAGTGAAAAAAGAAAAATTCAGAGATGCCAAAATGGCAGTTTATAGCTAAGCCTGGAATACCTGAATCTATCTTATGAATTTGTGACAAACATAAATTAATACCTTCCTGTGCATAAGTTGTCTAACCGGCCGTCTTACAGCTTAATTAACGTCTTATAATGATGTTTTTCTTAAAAAGTACATTTTTATACTTAAAAGTTGACTGTTTGGATTATTTATCTGAAATGTACTGTTTATTTAAATAAATTAAAAGTACAATAGTTAAAAGCTGTAAATTCCTTTAAACAATTAAGAAGAAGAATTTCAAATCATTACTATATACTTTTATAGGATATAACAAATAATACTGATTTTAATAAATTATAAAACGCCAAAAAATAAATAAAAAAAATTGTAGAATGACAAAATACTTTTCTTATTACTGCAATAAGGTTATAAGGGGAGAACTATCTAATAATTTTTGCCAAAAGTGTAAATGCCAATCTTAAACAATTTCCTATTTTTTAAATTGAAATTTTATATTATTTCTAGTTAAGTTGTACAAACGTTACCCTAAAATGTTGCAAATAAATAAATAAAATATAAAAATATTAGTATATTAAATATAAATATATTTAATTCATAGTTTATAAGTTAAATAATTACTTTTTGAGTAACACTAATTTAAGTTTAGATATCTAAGACTAAGAAATGATTACAATCTGATTGGAAAAAAATCTTTGACATTGTATAATGCTAGAAAAAATACGACTATTTCTTTGAAGAAAGAAATATTGTCTATGCATTTTCTGTTTTTCGCAGCTAAAAGTAATAACACTCGCGCTATTTTTATTTCACTTATTTTGAGAGAACTGCATCGGAATTTCTGGAAACTGAAAATTGGAGTGAATTGCTTCGAACGTGTCGAAATGATGCGAAATCGGAATACAATCTTTCATTGTCGTATCAACCGGGCATCAGGAAAGCAAATTACCAGAGACACCTGCTACTGTTTTCTCCTCTTCCTTCTTCAATACAAAAGGACGGAAATCAACCTTACAAAAGAAACAAAATATTTCGATATATGCCTCCTTCCCAATTGGATAGTCTCAGAGTGAGGTTTCTTCTTTTGGCAGCCTTCAGTAATGTCTAAATTCTACTGGGAAGCGTGTCATTTAGAGAGATGGAAACGGCAAAAATCGTTCCTTTCTCTCGGCAGCATCGATTAAAGGGGCTCCTTGTTGAACCAGTTACATCATGTTGCAAAAGGTCTAGTGCGTAATCTTAAAAAGATGAGAGATGGTAAAAGGAAAAAGTAGATTATGCCGTTTCGATATTTATTTTGGTTATGATCAAAACGATATGATATTTTAAGAAAAAAAAGACCCAGTATCTTTTTACTTTTTAAATGATGTTATGATTAAAATAAAGTTAATAGTGGGAACATAGTAAGTGGATGAATTAACACAATATCCTTTTAAAACCTTGTTAGAATAATGAGAAAGTCTTTTGAACTTTTTAAACTCGCTGGGAGTTTTTTGTCAGCTTCCACAATCAACAATCACAATAATCGCATTTAATCATCGCACTATGTCGTTTCGATATTTATTTTGGTCTGATCAAAACTTATGATGTTTGTGGGATCTCATTATCATTTTACCTTTTTAATGATGTTATGATCAAAATAAAGTTAATATTGTGAGCACAATATTTGGATGAATTAACTCAATATCCTTTTAAGTCGCAGTCGGAATAATGAGTAGGTCTTTTGTATTTTTTAAACAGTCTGGTAACAGTCTTCATTCCCTATATTTGATGAATTCCACTCATTGCATTCTCAATATTCTGAAACAAATAAATAAGCTGAAAGAGAGAAGAATAAGCGGTCAAGCGTTCCTGATTCATTCAGCATTTTTAAAGATAAAAGTTTTAATTAATTTGACAACAATAATATACGATCTCCATCTACGTTAAAATTCAAATATAAAAAGTAAAAAAAAAATGAAATTATTAAACTTAAGTCCCATTACGTGCGATTTGGTCATGAAAATCTTTTGTCTTTGCATATGCTTAGAGATCGTTCTCACTGTACATTAGAATAAATCCACTCTCAATTCACATTGCGCAGCCTGCATTGCGAAACGGGGTTAAACTCATTTTAAATCAAAAGTACGTCCTTATAAAGGGTCGCATCCGCAGTTCCTTCCTATTTCGAGTAAAAGAAATCAATTGGCAGTTTGAAAAATTGCATTTTCTTCTCTTATTTTGTGTCATCTTAACCTGATTTCATTATTTATATATTTGAATCATTTCCTGAGAATCAAATCGTAGGGAGCAAATCTGACATCTATGTATTAATTAAAATATCCCATATGTGTGTTGAGGAAAAATGGTTGTTCTCGGCAATGAAAAGTGCCTGAATTTCAGTTGCAAGAAAAGGTAATTTTTTCGCAAGTATATGTTGATATCTGATAAAAAATTAAGGACATGTAAAAAGAACGACTTATTTCAGTTGTAAAATAGTAAAAAATATTTGTATCTTAAGGTACTTGATTCTTAATGGCAAATCGGATACATGCTGTCATTCAAGAATTTTCAAGTTCATAAAAACAAATAAGTTCACCAGAAAGAAATAATTTTGGGTAAAATAATTCCATAAATAGCATAATATATGAGCATAGGTCTAACAATTATAGAAGAAATTACAATTAAATATGTTAATATTAATTTTTTTTAAAAATTATAAATATAATGAAATAAAAAAAAATTGAAAATTGATATATGATATGAAAGTAATATATAATATGAAAATCTAGGAAATATGTGATATTTTGCATGGAAAGTCTTTAGAGATTAATATTATTGAGCAGAAAAAAGATTAAAAATAATTTTAACAGATGCATAATATTTGTAAATAATATTGCAAAAAATTTCATATGATTGTAATGAGCAGAATTCATTCTGTGCGTACCAAAATTTGAAAAAAAAATTGTTTTTAGAAAAAGGCAAACTATCTTTTAGCCTCTTTTAGATACAGTTTTAAAAGATATTTTATGAACTTTAGGCTTGTAAAACTTGTATAAATTACATATTTCTGCAATCAGTGAAATGAGTCTTATTTTATTAGATAGAATTGAAGTATCAATATTTTGAAGATACAAATTTTTCAGTTTTCTCAATATGATACAGTTATTGAAGAACTATTTTTAGAGAAAGCAGTAAACATTTTGGGAACCTTTTCTGAACGAAATTTCTGTATAGATAAGAAAAGACGCAGATTAAATGGATATTACAAATTTGTTCTCCGGCATTTAAAATAAGAGCAATGTTTATTCGTACACTTCATTGTTTACTAGACACATTATTTTAGTTTCTGATAAATCATATATATATATATATATATATATATATATATATATATATATATATACAGTCGCTCCAAGCCAAACTCGGACACCATAGAAAAAAATCTTGTTTTGCAGAAATACTTTGACTAAAAGGAATTCAAAAAAAGTAAAGATGGTTTTCTAATAGTGAATTTATTGCTCTATTAAAAACAAACCAAATAACACTAATTCATAAATTATAATGACAAATTTAGAGATAAAAATAAAATTGCGGAAGAAAGAGAGTGCAAACCAAACTCGGACATCTGACAATAAAGCGCCAAATAATTGCAATTCTGAGTGAAAATTGTAGACAACTTCATGAAAAACATTGCAGTTGTTCAGCGGAATTCTCGATTTGACGTTTTTTCATTTATTGCAGAAAAAAACTTAATTTATTGAAAATTTCAAGGCAAAGGGGCCAAACGAGCATAGAGTTAAGGAAATTGATTATTAAGCATACTGAAGATGGAAAGTCTGTGCGAGAAATATCGGAGATTGTCAAAAGAAGTAATTCCACGGTTCATGATATCATAAAACGCTACAAAACCAATAATCAGGTGGAAAATAAGCCTAAAAAAGCCCATAACAAGATTTTCACCGCAGCAGATGAGCGATATTTAGTGAGAAAAGTGATAGTAAATCCCTTCCTTAGCGCTCCAAAGCTAGCTATTATTGCTGAAAATGAATTAGGAAAAAAAGCTAGTCCATCAACAATTAGAAATGTGCTCCATAAGAAAAATCTCAATGGAAGAAAAGCCAGACAAAAGCCTTTCATAAGTAAGCGAAATCAAAAAGTAAGACGAGAATTCGCAAAGGAGCATGAAAACAAGGATTTTTATTGAATAATACTGGAAACAAGTATTATTCACTGACAAGAGCAAATTCAATATATTTGGATTAGATGGCAAGCCATAAGTTTGGAGAAAATAGAATGAGGAATTGCGTAGAAAAAATTTGAAACCAACTGTGAAGCATGGTGGCGGATAAGTAATGGTCTGGGGATCATTTTCAGCTGCTGGCCCAGGAACTTTGCATTTCATTGAAGGGAGAATGGATCAGAATGTATACCTTGACATTTTAAAAACAAATTTGCCACTATATGTGCAAAAACTTTCGCTTGGCAATAATTGGAAATTTTATCAGGATAATGATCCCAAGCATAAAGCTTATAGAGTGCGTTCCTTGCTCCTATATAATTGTCCTCACATCAGGGAAACACCCCCCCCCCCAAAGCCCAGTCATCAATCCCATCGTGAATTTGTGGAATCATCTTAACAAAAAAGTCCAGGAACATGCTGTTTCAAGTAAAACTGAGTTGAAAAGAGTATTATTGCAAGAATGGGACAATATTCAGCCTAATTTTTGTGAAAAATTGGTGCAATCTATACCTAAACGCTTTAAAATGCTTATAAAAAACAAAGGATTATATACAAAATATTAATTCATTTGGAATATTAACTAGTTTTAAAATTCTTCTTAGCCGTCCGAGTTTGGCTTGGGCGTTAATTTTTTTTTGTTTTTTACCATAATTTCTGGTTACAATGTAATAATTTATATGTTTTGTTATCTGTTTTTAATACTGCAATAAATATATTATTAAAAATGCATTTAATTATTTTGCTAACCATTTTTATTTAAATTTCTTATACTTAATTAGTAGATTTTCTTTGATGTCGAGTTTGGCTTGGAGCGACTGTATATATATTTTAATATCTAATTTAATCCAAATTAATTTCCTAAATTTTTGCCTAATTCGGTCCATGCCAGGGCCATTCTAAAGTGTTCTCTTGTTTCCTGATCCCATTCAACTTAGGAAGCTTTGTAAAAATGATGCACTATCAGTTCCACGTGTCAAGTGAAAATGATCCCTTAGACGCCCTTATCCAAGGTCAAGAGGATTATTGAATGGACACGTGGTCGGAAATCCCATATTAGACTAGTGATCATTTATTTCGCCCCTTCCTTACTTCTGCTTTTGTTCCGCACTGATTTGGACGTGTTCTGTCCACGCCTGCTTGTAAATAAATTGCCTTCCCGGGATGGATTAAAATGAATTTAAAAATGTGAAATGTCTCTTCTATGTCTCCTGCTTTCTGCTTTAAGAATTATATATATATATATATATATATTAATGATACTTTAAACTCTTGATTTGATCCAAATTAATTTCCAAAACTTAATTGAGACCATAGTAAATTATTCTCTTATTTCGTGATCCAATTCCACTTTCGGTTTAATTAATTCCTCTGTAAAAAATAATGAGCCATCAGAACTACGTTTCAAATGAAAATGATACTTCGGTACCCTTGAAAAGGTGTCAAAGGTCATTCCCTCGGCGCATGGCCGGAAATCCCATGTTATATAAGACTAGTGATCATTTGTTCGTTCCTTTTTGACTTGTGTGTTTGTGCCGCGCTGCGCCTTGTTGTGTATAATCATGCCTGCCACTCGGAATAAAATAAAACTAAATTTAAAATACAGCGTCTCGTCTATGTCTTCAAACCTGCATTCTGCTTCAACCAAAATATGTTACATATTATTTTACCGAGAGGACTCGAAAAGTTTACATATTATTTAGTCGACAAAGATAGTTTCCTGTGTTGCTATGCTCCAAAGATGTTCCATTTCCTCGGCCGGGTTGTCTCTCGCTATGCTGAAGTTCTTCAATACCGATAGTTTTCTCCTGCGGCCACGTCGTTCCACGTAGCCAATGTGATATCCCCTGCATTCCTTCATGTTACCCTATCGTCGATGGTACCGTGCCTAACCTATGACCTTGTCCGATGTTCCAGCTCTCCGACGTGTTTGTGCTCCATTTCCTCTTGTGTTTATGCTCCTTCATTTCAAAAAGTTCCAATTCCTAGTGTGCCATGAATCATCCAAAAGTTATTAGTGTTGAAAAAAAGTCTTCATCAACTGACTCGACGATTGAAATTCAAGATTTGTATTCTGAATTTTCGAATTTGTTTTGGATTGCATTTTTCTATTATAATGTAATTGCAAATAATCTTTTTATATCATTATTTAGAATATCAAAAGTTTAGTTTCAAATATTGAGTTTTTAAATTTTTTCATATCTATTATTTAAAATTTATTCTTAATATTATAATTTGTTGAATTTGAAATTTATGCACATGCTATTAATAACTAAGGAAAATGATTTCCCCAATTTAATTAAATTTATCTAGCTCAAAGTTTAAAAAAAAATATGCATACAAACCTTGTGAACGAAAAAAAAACAACATAAAATAGATTCTTATATACTTATTAATTAATGGCACATGATAATTAGACTAGTGAATACCTCAGGGGAAATTATTACACCCCTGACAGTTATTGAGCTACCCTCTATTATTACTGCGTCTAGATACTTATTTTTTTTCAAAATACAAATATTTATTTTATTACATTTTTCTCCCAAATACTATAAGAGTATTTTGAGTCTTGCGTTTGTTACATTCATTCACAAGTGTTTTTGATTTAAATCTTTGAATTTTGCAATTATCATTATCATTTCCAAATGATTTATTTGAAATATATGAATCTTACATTTATTTACATTTCTAAAGTTTTATATGAAACCATTCAATTTTACAAGTATTATTTTCATTTCCAAGAATTTTATTACATATATTTGAATCTTATATTTATCATTTTAGTTCCAAGTGTTTAATATGAAATATTTCAATTGTGCAAGTATTATTTTCTTATCAAAGTTTTTTACCTGAAATTTTGAATTTTGTGTTTTTATTTACAGCTAAAATACTTTACTTAAAATCATAACTATACTGATATTTCATTTTGGGGAAATCATAGCAATATTGATATTATATTTAATAATTTATTACTTTATTTCTAATTTTAACAATCTTGTTGAGTCAGATTTCCTAAAATTTAAGAATAATATAGACAAATATACCATAGAGAGTTTTCATTAAATTAAATTCAATAACTGAGTTTTTACAGAAAAATGGTCAAATTAACTTTGTGCAATACACTGTTTAGTTTATTAATATTTTGTTATGAGTTTTGATTATTAAGTTTATATAATATTTTCATCAATACAATTCTTGGTCTTCTTAGGCTTCTAATATAAAATGATGAATAGTTTCTGTATTAATGTAAAGATAAGGAAAACTGAGGTGTCACTTTCAGTATACTTTTAAATTAAACTTACTCTGACACCACTTTAAGGTATGGCTGTGTGTCAAGGGCCCCGATATAATTCCAGTCTTGCGGTGTGTGTGTGTGTGGGGGGGGAGAAATGTAATGATATTTTAAACTCTTGATTTGATAAAAATTAATTTCCAAAACTTTATCTTAATTTAGACTTTAGAAATATACTCTCTTATTTCGTGATCCAATTACACTTTCGGTTTAATTAATTCCTCTGCAAAAAATAATGCGTCATCAGAACTACGTTTCAAATGAAATCGATACTTCCGTACCCTGAAAAAGTCTCAAAGGTCATTCCCTCGGCGCGTGGCCGGAAATCCTATGTTATATAAGACTAGTGATCATTTGTTCGTTCCTTTATGACTTGTGTGTTTGTGCCGCGCTGCGCCTTGTTGTGTATAAACATGCCTGCCACTCGGAATAGAATAAAACGAGATTAAAAATATAATGTCTCGTCTATGTCTTCAAACCTGCATTCTGCTTCAACCAAAATATGTTACATGTGGATTGATGCAACTCTTGTACAACTAAGTCACTAGAATATAGTACACCTTGCTTGTTAATCTGTGGAGCACTCCTTAATACGCAACGAAAAATAATGTTCTTCCCTTATGTGTCATTTCTTCTGTGAAGAATAAAATTCTTACTACTGAAAGAGGAGAAGAATAAATGAATCCACTTAAAGGAAAACCAGATCTTATCATTTTCTAATACTCCAAATAGAGGTGAAATATTTTATGGATTCTTTATCAAAATATGAGTCTTAAAAGGAGATTGATATCAGGTTTATTCTCAAAAACTCCTAAATATTGGTCATAATAAGAAAAGTGTAATATTTTTGATTAACAGAAAATGAAAGCACCCAGAAAACATTGAATCTCCACGAGAAAGATAAAAATGCTGACTGCGAAGGAATTTATAAATTCTTGTTCAATTAATCTGATATACAACATATATAAATACATAGAAACTCATAATTTAAAATTGTTAAATTGATGGAAACTGTATCATCAGAATTCTTACTTATTGTTTCATTATTTATAGGTCTGATGGACACATAGCTCTATGGATTTTATAAATTAGAGTTCCTTTAGACTGCTCATTGAATTGTTTTAGTAATGAATGTAATTGCTGATCGTCCGTTATAGTTTATGTATGCATATATATTTTCATTAATCAAAATTTCGTGTCTTTTTATCCGAATATTTTATCACTGGAAATAAAATGATAAGAGTCATTTCATTGGATTAAATCAAAAAATAACAAAGTGGTAATTGAGAGAAGAAAGAAAAAAGAGTGATGTCAATACATTTCTTCATTATTACGCCTCGCTACAGACAATATTTTTCAAGAGGAGGCAAGATAGCTTAACTAGAATGTTTTAATTTGAAAAGGAACAACTTCTTTTAGAAAAATATAATATTTTTGCCTATTTATCTTTATTTTGATAATATTTTATTTTTTTAAATGTGAACCTAGATGATTTGCTTGATACTATATAACTCGTCTTTCATCCTGAAATAAAGAAGATCATGGAATATGTTAAATTTAATATAATGTGGAAAATTAAGTAATTTATGATCTTTTTTTTTCCATTTAATCAGTCATCTATTTCTCTTTGTAAATTTCTGTTTCTAAGAGATGAATAACTATTATTTTAAATAGTTATTCATCTATTAGAATAACTATTGTTTAAAAAAAAATGTTGTTTCAACTCTAGATCAATAAATCAACTCTAGATTTATTGGAGACACTCCAAAACACATAATTTTGATTATCCAATCGCTTTTGTTTCAACAAGAGAATAATAATAAATGGATTTTCTTCATTGAGTTTTTAAATATAATCTCTAATTTACTTTAATTTTTTAATACAATTGATCTGTCTAAAGTATACATGCAAAAATGTATTCTAGCCAAGAAAAAAGTATTTGAATTTTATAGCCAATTTTTTAAAAATCATCAAGTGATATATTGTATTTACAATTATTCAGTACTTAATTTTTAAGTAGTAATCTGTAAATATGTTATATGTTCATTTTAGGTTTTTGTTTTAATATTTATTTTCTTATTTTTTTCTGTTCGGATATTTAATAATTCTACTTAATTATATTGAATGAATATAAAGTTACATATAATTATTTTCTTGGAGTTAAAATTTCGAAATACAATTGGTTTGTTACAATGTGTAACTTTGTAACAATAACTTTTAAAATGTGTAAAAATAATCCCAATCAGACCACAGATAGAATAAATAAATTGTAATATATACTGTGCTCAGGCTATGAGCATGATTAGGAAACTACTTGTATTAACTTGCAACTGAATATATTTATTCAAATACGTTTTTTTTTAAATAATTCCAGTTAAGATTATTGCATTTACAATTATTACTATGTTTATGGTTAATATCCTCCTAAAATATTTGTTCATTTCATACAATCAAGACGTAAAGATTTTAACTTCACTCGTGGAGAATTACATATATTAATACGACAATATATAATCAGGAATTTATAATATACTAGAATATTATAAATTACTGTCGATATATTGTCCTAGAATATATAATATACTTTTGATTTCTTATTATAATAGCTTTTGCTATTTTAATAAGAAATAGAAAAATATGTGTACAGTTTTGAATCCAACCCGTTTAGCTTAAGAGAATAATAAAATACAATGAAAATAACACGAGGTAATATCTCGAAATAATAAACCAGTAAGATCTAAACACAACTTCTAATACTATTCCTCAAGAATTCATGTTGGCGCGTCTGGTCAATTCTGGTTCTTGTGCCATTAAAATCTAACTTCCAATTCCAGTTCTAGAATACATGATTAATATTAGTCTTTATTTGAATTATAATAAGAATTGCGAAAGTAGCATGAGAAAATGTATTGGAATTGTGAATCAAGTACATATAAATACAGTTCTTATCCTTTTATAACAATAATATAATGTATGCTTAATTATCTAAAATTATCAAATGCTTTTAAAAAAATAATCTGTAAGAAACTTCGAAATCGCACGCTTTCATCAAAATTTTTAAATACGTTCCTTCCAGAATCCGTGATGGTTTTCTTTTGAACGATTAAAATAAAGTAATGAAAATAATGCGAAAAAATAGTCCGAAATACGGATTTATTTATTTCCAAACAGATGACATATACATTTACATAAATAAAATTTATTATTAATTTGGAAATTATCAAAACATTGAACTAAAACTATAAGAACAAACCTGGAAGTAACCGACATTCTTTGAGATATTTGCAATGATCGAGGACAATTTAAATTATAAAATATGTTGAAAATTTGAATTATTAATAAATTATTTCAGTTATAATTTGAGTTATCATCATAAAATCCATACGTTAGAATTTAACAAAGAATATTTCTTAACATTTTCGAAGTCACAACTCTTTCTAAACTATAAATATTCTTTTTAGTTCTTAATATTTTTTTCTCAATCCATAATCATTGTTTTATGCCATCTTTAGGGGATTCTAGATGATCAGTTTTAGAAATTCTTAGTAATTCGCGACATCAAAGTAATAAGATGATATTATGATTAGTTATCAAGTATGGTTTTAATTATAAAAAATAAATATTAATTGTTCAAACTGTTTAATGGCATATATTTATAATAATTTTACAATGCAAAAGTACAATAATATAAAAAGTTTTCATACTTTTTAATGCGGTATTTCTTACATAAGATAGATTTTATATCTAAAACTCTAAATTAATACGCTCAAGTGCATATTGCAGGAAAAGGTTTCTCGATAATTTTAAGTTGAATATTATTTCCTATTTCTACAGGGTGTTTCAGTGAACCGTTTCAGAACTTCTAAGATGGGTAGGGTACATAATGACAACTCGAAATCATATAGCAATGTGTGGTCGGAAATGCTTTTCCTGAAGCGGTGTTGCACACAGAAGCACCATAAGGAAAAGAGACCGTAAATGAGAAAACGATTTAATAATACATGAAAAGAAGCAAAAGGTACATGGATTAAAGTAAGTGTTCGAAGTTTCTTCCACGGGCTACAATGCACGCCTCACATCTCCGACGCATGGACATCCGAACATTCTGGAATACTCCAGGCATATCTCGAATCTCCCCGGCAGCTACTGCGATTCTTGCAACGAGCTCCTCAGCAGTGTCAACAGGGGTGTCATAAACTAGTGCTTCTGTGTGCAACACCGCTTCACGAAAGCGTTTCCGACCCCACATTGCTATATGATTTCGAGTTGTCAGGATGTACCCTACCCTTATTAGAAGTTCTGAAACGGTTCACTGAAACACCCAGTATAAAATTGAAAACATTTTGTATCATTTTCATTCACTCTCTTGAGATGTTTTTACTTCATCGTTGAATAAAAAATTCTCTTTCAGTGTTATTTATTAAATTACTGCTTTCAATATTCTCTTAAAGAATTTTCGAATGTAGCATCCAATTATTTTTGAATATATATTTGTCTAATCATTAAACATTCATTTATTTCAGACTGTAATTTTTTCATCGTTTCAGCTATGCTTCCTGTCTTTCATTTTATAATAAAAAAATTAAACTTAAAAACTTTCATTTCTTTATTTTTTCTCTTGATAAATAATTAAAATCATCTTTACAATCTCTAAATAGTTGATATATGTCTAAATATAATCGATTCAACGTTTTATAGTTGTTAAATGTTAACAACTTATTTGTCCTTTTTGATTTTTTTAAACCTCCTTTCAATTCAATCACAGTTTTTACTAAACTGATTTAATATAAATTCGTTTTGATTGCACATTTCAACTACTTTTTAAATGTGAAATAAAAAATTTGTCTCAAATTGACGTATTTCAGTTCGATATTTCTTATAACAATTTTAAAATTGGTAACTAAATACATAAATATTTCAGGCCTTATTGTTTTATACCTTTGATCTTTTGACCTAATAATGTTTTATACCTTCTTACCATATAGAAATTTTTTCTATGAACAGTTTTCTGTACAAGGCAAAACCAGATTAAAAGAGCCCTATTAAATTTTAGCTTCTTCGCCTTCAGGAAATAGTATCCTTAAAGGATATTCTATTGAATTTTAAATGCCTCTTGGAAAATTAATTCAATTAACTGAAAATTAACTCTAAAAGCTATATTTAACTCTGTTCTTAAAGAAAGTTTTTCGGGTCTAATATTTCGCTTCTTCTAATCTTTAATTAAACTGTTGTTTTACATGATAATTTGAAGCTTTTTATACCAACGTTCTTTGAGCGTTTTAATTATTATTTTTAATAGTTGTGTAATTTAACACTTAAACAGCAATTAAGTTATCAACAATGGACAATATTAATTCAGCTACAATCCATTAATAATAAGGTTCAGGATAGGATTAATTTCATAAATGAATGCCTACAAATAATATCCCTGATATTCTGTTTAACCTTCTATAGAGATCCTGTTTTGATATATATGATTGTTTCATAATAAAGCGGTGAATGCATATTTTTGGATCATATTCTGAACATTCAGGAAGTATATTTCTTTTGGATGCCTCCAAGGGGGGATGATATAAATTAAAATGCACTCAATATTCATTCTAACGTGCATAGGTTGCTCAACTAAGAATGATTATAAATTTTATAACAAATAATCTTCTGAATTTTTGTAATCTTTATCAATATATTTCCCATTATATGCAGTGAATTTATATCACTTACTTCTAGTTTACAACACATAATGGAAGCCGTTTTTTTTTTTTTTTTTTTTTTTTTGTATAATCTTTAAAGTCGCCACCGCAACTTTTAGCACTGATGATGGAATAACATTTATTTGGGAAGGCTTTTTTAAAATTGGTGAATAGAAAAGAATGGCATAGTGCTACATCATATCTGTAAGGAATATGGGAAAAAAATATGGTGATTTTTGAAGGATAATAAGGAGACACTTGGACCGCATGTCACTAACAGTTTTTTCTGTGAGCGACGCATTAGTGGCATTTAATGAGTTGCTGTTTTTCTAATAGCTCTCTTAATATGATTCGAAAATCTTTCTTGAATATCACAATCACTATAAGGAAATTAATTAAGCATTTTCATTCACTGCAAGGAAAGGTAAACTATCCATAAGCAAAAAAAAAAAAAAAGCTTCAATTTAATTTTACCTTGTCATGTCCCCTTTTTGTGTTGGTGAATATGAAATACCGCATATTTATCTGGCTGCCAAGGATCCAGCAGTGGCGTATTAACCATGAAATATCCACCATTTACCCTGTGCATAAGTAATACTAATTTAATTTTCTTGATTTTTTTAAAAAAATCCCTTTTCAAAGCTAGTATTATTATTGAACAACTCTTAATTAAGGGTGCATTTTCTGCTTCGTAAAAATATTACGTGTAGTAATTTTTTCAACTGAGCATATTGAAAAAAATCAGTGAAGTGGAATTTAACGATATGTAAAGTAAACGGTAAACATATTTATTATTAAAAATATACACATCTCAAATTTTACTGTAAACAATACACTGAAATTAAAGTTATTCTTCTATTTAACTAAGATTGCATTGCCTTGATACTTAAAGCTGCAGCAAATGCTGAAGCGAAAAACTTTAAATAAAATTAATCATTTCAGTAGGAGAAAAGTAGTGTAAATTTAAATGTACATATTTGTTTTCGAGACAAAATAAAAAGTATAAGGAAATTTAAATCAAGAAAATAATAGTGACCATGAACTAACTGCAACAACAACAAAAATAAAAGAAGAGGATATGAAAAGATATATAAACTTTAAAATACTGAGACAAATGTTAAACACGTAAGCGCAATATTTCTAAATTTTAAAAATTCATACTAGGAAAGTTTAAAATTTCGAATAAACATAGAATAAATATGATATTACATATAAAAATGAATTTAAGAAATCGCAATGCTTCGAGGAAATTTAGTTAGGAAGCATTCGGCGTACAACTGCTTATTGCCTAATAACAAATGTAATATTTTTTATTAGCTTAATATATTTAATTACCTTAAAAGTATAATTTAGACTATTGATTTATTTTAAATTAGATTCTCATTTTTATTTTATATCTGTTTCTTTAATTAAAGCGAAAACTCAAGAAAAAAGATTAAAAAATTTGAAATCTGCAAGTGCAAATTTCAAGTTATCACATGAGAACATTCATTTTTTAAGTGGTATCAGTCCGACAAAAGTATCATGTTTTGACATTACTCATATTTCGCAATCACCAACATTTAAAAAAGCGATGGTCTTTGACCATCTCTAAATCAATCGAGTTATAATTTTTTTTTCTCGAAGCCAGAATCTTTTGTTTGCGAAAAAATTTTTAAGCTGGCTTTAAACAATTATGTGACTATCAGATTACGCATGAATAGATATTTAAAAACGATTTTTTTACATCACAAAATTGTTTGAGCTCCAAAATTTTATCTCAACCAGAGATTATTTTAAAACTGATTTGGAATGATGATCACGGAACTATTGTTTTGCCCATTTGTCAACTTTTAAAAAAGTGTTATCTATATCTATACTTATAATAAAGCTCAATGTGTGTGTGTGTGTGTGTGTTGGCGCTCTACAGACCAGACCATTCAACCTACAGCTACCAAATTTGGCACGTGTATACCTTGGAGGCCGGTAATGTGCACCTGGGGGTTATTTTTTCGAATTTTTAACTAGAATTTTATTTATTTAAAAATTAAGCGAAATTTGGACGTGTTTCTGCTATAACTGCCGAAAATATTACCGCACCAAAAAGATTTTTACATGAAGTTAAAGATAAAAAATTTATCTTTTAAATGATACTACTGTTTTAATCTTAAAATTAAATTTCTATTTTTAATGAATTTTTAAATAAATATTTTAACTATGTTTTTCAATAACTTTTTTCGTCAAAAATAAAAATGAGGATTAAGCACGTTTCGCATTCCTGAGAAAAAAATAGCTTTTTTCAAAGTGTTGCCATCACATTGATTAAAGCTCTAACTGAAAATAAATTAAATCTTTTTGGAAATGAAATCTGCAAAAATAT
Source organism: Argiope aurantia (assembly GCA_026543865.1). Classification (NCBI taxonomy): domain Eukaryota; kingdom Metazoa; phylum Arthropoda; class Arachnida; order Araneae; family Araneidae; genus Argiope; species Argiope aurantia. The sequence goes on along the minus strand of JAPMOR010079537.1, from coordinate 12,489 downwards.
AATTTTCGGCAAGTGTCTGTAAGAAATGAAAGAAATATGAAATATTATTTTTTCTAAAAAATAAATTTAAGAAAAATTATTTTATGATCTTTTACACTCTCTATACAGGGTGTTTATTCAGTCACGGATCCATTTTGATATTTAATGACTCATAAAATAATGAAGATGTAAACAAACTTATGGCATTTATTGATGGAATAACTCATATATTTTCCTTTTCAGGTTTGAATATTTTTACTTTTGTAAATATCGTCTGCGCGTGTTTTTAATTTCAGATAATTTCATTTTCCAGTCTAAATATCTGTACTTTTCTAAATATCGTCTGCTTATTAATTGCATTTTTCTCTCTTTTGTTTTTGGCAACTATTGAAATGTTATGTTTACTTTTGTTCTATGTAGTACTTTTGTATGTGATGTTTTTATTCGAGCGGATATTAAGGAGAACGCATACACCACAAGAGAAAGCACAGATTTTATGGTGGTCATAGAGTTAATTTCCAATCAACTAAATCACTGACTTTTAAGAGTTAATTTCCAATCACTTAAACTGACTGATTTATGAAGATTTGAATATCACTATTCAATAAAAAAAGGATAATTTTAGATTTTTCATCGATCGCTTCAAAGAAAATACGCCAATAAGCGCGCAGGTTTATCAAGATTAATTGGCCTAAGATTATGAAAATGGTGAGTTTTTCTAAATTTTTAACATTTAAAACTTCATAAATAAGTCTTAGTTGATCGTGGGAAATAGAAACATTCATTCATTTATTTAAAATTTGGTGTGTCCAGAATATTTATCAGAATATGATACCTTACTGCATTAAATTTAGACTTCATAATTTTTGAAATATATTTATAGGCAGGAACAAAATATTATTATTGATTTCATTTCAATCCTTTTGAAAGCAAAACTAAAAACTGAATTTTATACTGAATGTCAGAAATTTTTGTTGAATTATTGTTTGAGATATTACATAAACTATGAAAAATATTTTGTAGTTAACATAAGACTTAAATACCGAGCGATTCTGTTTGCAATACTCATATTCAATAATAATAATAATTAATAAATAACAATAAAGATGATAAATAAAATAAAACGCTTGGTTTTATTAAAAAATATCTTAATATTAATTGCAATTTCGTCATTTACATTTTTAATTAAAGTTGAAGTTTTACCGGAAATGGCAACAAATTAGCAAAATATATATAGTAAATTGAACGAAACGATCTAAACAACAGTATAAGTTTGGTATGACTATCAAAATTTGAAAATTAAAAATGTTTTGTTTGAGAATCCTTTAAGAGACCAGTTACTTAAAATATTTAATTGAAAATTGTAGCGAGCGGTAATACTGGCGAACCGGTTGGTCGCCAAAGGCGGCTAGTATATATATATATATATATATATAAACTTTCTAATAACCCTATAAGCAAAAAATTCATGCCTCAAAAGCGATAAATTGCCAATCTTCTGTCCGTGCATTTTCAGGCTTCAAAATCCCCAAAATAACATCATTTTCTCACATGATAAAAGCAATACAGACAAATATTTTTATCTATATTTACATACGTAATACGCAATATTTACGCAATACGCAATATTTACATACGTAAATATTGCGACATCAGAAAATTTTGCAATCAAATATGAAGTGATTACTTTTTTTACATTACCTAAATTTTAAGAAACTTCAATTAAAGTTACATTTTTTTGCTGATGATTGTATATTTTCTGTGCCTAAATATTAAAATATGGTTACATTTTTATAAAATCATTTAAAATTTTTTTATAAAACTGAATTAAAAGAAATAAAAGAGTTTCCCGTTAAGTATTTTATACTAGTATCTCATTTAAAAATTATATTTCTGAAAAATTCCTTCTCAAAGTATGACGATTTTCAATAATTTAACTAGAAAAGTCAGTCTGCTTCTAGCACTGCACTGCATTAATTTGAAAATTGACCAATTCACATTCCCGAAATGTTACAAATTCTCTGAATGGTGCAAATGCGCACAACCCGAACATAGTTTAGAATGTACATTCAATGTGATTAGCAATCAGAAAGGCAGCTTGCAGAAGAGTTTCGTTTATTATTTGAAAATTTAAGTACTATATTATTTACTTCAAATGTTATAAAGACCAGAAATAACGGTTTTGCAAAGTATATACATATATACAAAGTATATAAAACATGAACTCATTTTCTGGTGATAGACTTGTATAGAATTAAATCGATCTACGTTTTAACTGCGTAACTGTTTTGCCCCAGTGCCGTGCCTTACTTGCATCTATTTATCGAATTTTAATAGTTGTGAGCAAAAAATTAACCATTCATAACGATTATAATTCAATATTAAAATTACTTCGAATACATAGATAAGTCAAATATTCAATGAATTTCCATTTGTATCAGAATAAACAAATATTCTCAAAATCAAATATAGTAAAGAAAATCAAACATTTAAGTGGTTAAAAACCTTAACTTGAATAGAAAAAAGTTTTAATTTATGAAACATATCAAATGGATTTATCAAATAAAGAATGTATATCAGTAAACATTTATAAAACAATTGATGCTTTAAATAAGCATTTAAAATAGTCAAATACAAAAAAATAAAACTATAAAAAGCATCTCGTCAAACATATCAAAGTGCATACCAATAAAATGCACTTTGGTATAATTTCAGAATATTTATATTTTTCAAAATATTTCTATTTTCTTTTTTTTTTCTCATTTCTCCAAGTTGTATTCTTCTTCGTCTTCTCTGAAAACATGTAAAATCAAGTATATAGAAATGTAAGTATATGCATTTTTTTTATACTTAAAACCTTTAGCTGCACGGCGTTACTCCTTTCAAACTTTCAGTATGTTTTAATTAAATAAAACTCTTCTTAACATACATGTGTTGATTTTTTAAAATGATGTTTTGTTTGTAAATTTTGATTTATATCTTATTTTATACAGAGAAACGAAGAACAATAAAACAAAATCAATAAAAAGTAGTTTTGCTTTTGATAAAAATTACAGTCAGCATTCAGTTTTCTTTAAATTTTTATCAATATTTCTCTTGAATATTTTGGAAGCTTTCATAAAGTAGGTAACAGAAGAATATTTCAAGAAAAACGACATAACTTTGAAATATTTTTAAATTTCCAAAAGCGTTCAAGACGTGTCGATACTGCTACGTTCATTGGTGGTCGGCTCTACACAAGTGTCCAAGGCGATTTGCTGAAAATTTATCCGATTTAGAATAAGAGTTTATTTTCAGACAAAATCTAATTTTATACTTAAAGTATGAAAAATGGTTATAAATGTGTAATTCAACTAATCATGGGATGAAAAACATTATTCGGAAGCTATTTCTATGAAATAAATAAATTTTTATTTCATGTTTTCTGTTTAAACCTATTCTATATAGTCAATAAAAAACGAAATGAATTTTTGAAATTTACATTTACATTAATTTACATTTACATTACTTTACATTTACATTTACATTTAGATGTCTATAAAATCACTCATTCTTCCATTGAAATATTATCCATTATTTTTCTTATTTGTTTTATTCGAAAGTTTCAATTCTTGGGCTTTCTTAAATTTGCAATCGATACATTTGGTAAAATAGATATCAAAACTTATTTTACAATTATTTCTAACACTTCTTATAACAAAGATTAAAATTTTGAGATTCAAATCATATTATTCAGTTCAAAAATACTGTAAAATAAATCTGTGAGAAATTATTTTCATATAATGGAGTTTTCATATAATCTCATACTCATGGAAATACGGTTAACTTGGTGCCAAAATTTAAAAAAAAATATATTCGCATTTATTTTGAAAATATTCGCATTTATTAACCTATATTGACATTAACCCAAGTGACATATGTCTAATTACTGAATTTACCTATCTGGTAATTCAATAAGAAAAGGAAGGCTTTGAAAAATAAATGAACAAATTCTCATAGATAGAAATATTAATTAAACTATTGATACTTCCTGATGGACCGCTTTAATAATCCTTTCGATTCAAAGCATTTGAATCTCCAAATGAAACTAAGTGTCAGAGAGAGTATTTGCAGCAATGCATGTCTATCTTTTGGAGCCGATGTGCAATTTGGAATTTAAGACAGAAATCATAACCGGAATGGCTTAAGACTAAAGCTGAGAAGCATAGATTTAATCAAAGAGGAAAATGAAATGAAATGAAAATAGACTTTAACAAGCAAATTAATTAAATACGAAAGTTCATTAATACTGCTTATTAATTTCAGTTAATTTTGGTATTTACAAACATAATGATTAAAACTTTAAACCTTTAATCGTATTGAAATGAATAAATTTGTCTACGGATATAAAAGATGGTATTAAGGATTATAATGCATTTATTAAAAGGAATGTTTACGTTCTTTGTACTCATTTCTAATACGTATCGCTATGTACCGTATGTATTTCTTTAAACCTTAAATTGAAAGAAAATGACTAAACTTGAAGTTCTTTATGCTTGAAATTTTCTGATCTTTCCATACTCCAAAATACATGAAATGAAAAACATGTCATAACATGTTATCGTCAAAATGTTTTGTGTTCTTCTATTTCTCTCTCTCTCTCTGTGTATGTGTAAAATGTATTTTGAAAAAACAATCAACGAGTTCATTAACAATTTTTATATATAATTTCAAAGAAGTAGTCATTTTTTTGTCACGATTTCTTTATTCAAATCTTGACGAGTACGTTCAAGAAAGAGAGAGACAATGAGAAAATATTCTGAGTTTGTGTAGTCTTAAAAAAGAATTTGCCGGCACAGCGATTTGATTCCGTGGAGAAAAAAAATAACATGTGAAAATGAGAGTCGCAATTCAAGTGATCGGAAAATTACATTTAGAAGGTAGATTAGTTAGAACTTATTTCATATCTAAATATTATAAAGATTTTAGCTAAATTATCTAAGAAAACACATGTGAAATACTATCATGTTTCGAAAAATCTAGAAGTCTTCCGATTGATATTAAGATTTCGAGTTTTTTTTAACCCATATGTGTTTCAATTTTAAATTAATAAATGTTAGTTATTTTCATGCACAGATGACAATTTGTTATAATTGCAGGTAGGAGAGGTGAGTGAATTGTGTAGGAATAATGTGCATATGCACGATCCATCCAAAATACTGATATAGCTCCCAAAAAAAGTTAAGTGTTTGTCATGCTCATTTGCGCCATTTTTATTATAAATCGTAATCATTCAAAGTAGAAATATTCAATGTTTCATAATTCAAATGTTATTGGAAGAAAAATATTATCCATCTCTAAAATGTTACGAAATTTTATGAATGGATTTGATATAAAATAAGATGTGCTAATGGAACTAGTAAAAATTACATGGCATTGCTTATGTACCCAAGGATACTGATGATAGTGTTGTTGCAAAAGATAAAGATATATGGTCAAAATATTTCCTTCGAACTGTCCAATAGAAATTAGTGAAAGCTATGCTGATGGAGTATCATCTGAAATGCAAAATATCGTGAAACTGAAATACCAAAAAATAAGTCAATGAACATTTCGGCTTAGCTGTTAATTAGAGTTTGCAATTTTATCTGGAAAATGTAAGAAAATGGGCAAGTGCTTTCGTTTTAGACACAAAGAACAGTTGAAGCGAAAAGATTCCAGGTCAATTAACGAATTACTAAAAGAATGTCTTTCGAAGTTACAAATATTATTATAAAGAATTAAATAATGACTCAAGACAGTTTGAAAAGGAAATTGCTGTCTGAAATCCAATTTTCAGCCTTAAAAAAACGATGCATTTCCATTCACAAACTAAACTTTGGAGGGTGCAGTTGATAAGTTTACCAATGCAAAAAGTAAGGTAGATTACACTTTGCTTTTAAGAATAATATCAGATACGGAGTATCAGACAGGGCTTGGAGATCCATTTCTTCACCAATTCTTCACACTTGTATTAAGGAAATTATTGATAAAATTAGATTTTACTAAACTTATAAGAAAACACGAAAATTGTCCTTGATATAAAATGCTGTCTTTGATATACATATTTTACATTTCCATAGACGAAAGGATAAAACGTTAATTATATCAGAAAAAGGCAAGAATCTATATAGACAAAGAATTCTTAAATTCTTGAAGAGCACATTTCATTATTAATGAATACCCACAGAAGATCTTGGGTTATATTGCATTAGCATTTATCATATACATAACACAAACAATTACTAATTTGTTCTTTGAATCAAAAGTGATTGTGGAATTTTTGGTAACATGTAGGTTCGATATAATTCAAAAGACATTGGCGAATCGAGAAGAATGATGTATCTGCCTGAAAAAAACCCCATTAGATTTGCAGCAACAGTAGATTATTTTCCCGTTGTATATAAATAAATTATCCTTTCCAAATATGTTTATATATTCTGAAGGTTTCCGCTCGAGAATCAAGAAATTTACAGAAAGAAAAGATAGAGATAGAAATTACTTTGAAAATGCTCCATGTTTATGTATTTCATCAGAGATATCCGAATTTCTGCTCAAGGTATTAAAACAGAGCGTACTTATTTGCACAAAATGTTGTCAATATTTCAACTAGCTTATTTTATTGAAGATTTAGTAAACATATTACAATGCAAAAGTTTCCATGCCTGATGGCTAACCAATCAAGTTAACAAGTTTCAATGTAATCATCTTTAAAAATTTATTAATTCTTGCAATGTATATTTTTGTGCTTTACACAATGTATATTTTGTGCTTTTGTGTAATCAAGGTTTGCTTTAAAAAAACGTAATCTTCCTGTAAACTTGGAGTACAATACTTTTTTAAGGTCATCGCAGCAACTAGATATTTATCCCTAAATTTAAATACCAAAATATCCCTAAAAATAAACCCAAAACAAAACTTTAATCCACTTAAATAATTATATCGCATGCACTGCAGATTTATTGTTCGCGTTGTTGATCATTTCGATAATACACACTCTTGAATTAGTAGCTAATCCCATTTTACATGCAGACAGAAAGCAGGAAAAGAAATTCTGTTGGCTTGACAGTTATTCTGCAAAATTTCATGCATCTTATTGCATTAGTATCATTGAGTTACAGAAGAATATATCTGATCCATCAATACTGAAATCCATTTGAAAACATCAGACTGCTTGTTGCTCAAACTGCAGAATGACAGTTATTTTTACTTCACTTGCCATATCTTATGCAAGTTGTTGAAACAGTATTCAAATTGCACAGGAACCTTTAGCTACGTAATTGTTCTCAGAAGGTCTTATATGAAATCAAATCTCAAAACTCTTTACCGAAAATCGACAGCAAGAATGATTTTCTTAATAATGCAAAAGTAATAATTCAAATAAATTAATATATCATATGAATTATATATAAATGACATATATAAAAGCTATAAAATTTTGTATTTTATAAACGACTTATTTGTCAAATGCATTTTGTTCAAACAAATATTACTTAAAAAATTTCAATTCCTTTTACAGAAACTCATTTTTCTAAATACGTTTCAATCCGGCTGCAACAGTTCATCAAATAGAAGTTGTTTACTTTCAAAATGTGAATTCTCTTAAATCAATTCAGAAGTAGAAAATTATATTAAAAAATACATGAGAATTATAAATGTAATTTGGATTTTTCTCTTGCTGTTCTAGAAATCAGAATTATTTTTCTAATACAAAATGCAACAACGACCCATCCTAACAAATAATCAATTGTGAAAAAGAGTTATAAATAGTAAAAAAAATTATTTAAGGGTTAAAAAGAACTAAATATGACAGAAAGTTGATTTTTACAATACTTTTAATATGGAATACATTATTTCAATATTGTAGACTACAATATTGTAGTCTTTCGGCAATATTATTTTTGGTATCGATGTGTTCAATATTTTTTAAAACTTTTTTCAAGTAAAATTTTCTTTTATCACCTTAATGCAAATACCCAATTCAGAACACCCAATAAAAAAATCATCAATGTATTTGTGAAAGTGATATCTGGAGTTGATTGGAATATTAAGTCATATCACTGACTCTCTGATCCGCCGGAAGGCACACTGATAATAAATACTGAATGACCGGACCGCCGCAATAGCAACACTGGCGGTAATTGTGGTTCAGTCCTATGGGCTATCACCGGCCACGGTACAACCCTTCCCTAAGGAAGTACGTCCCGTCATCTATGGGAGGAGGCAGACACTTTTCGTGCCCCCTCCAGGCGATATCCAACCACAATACCAGAAGCATCCCATAATCATTTCTAGGTGCCCGCCCCCACTTCCGAAAGCTTATTGGAATAGTAAGAGTAAACGCAAATATATACGGTTACAAAAGCATAATAACTCCTATTAGACTTGTGTAAGGTATAAAACAACACGCTACATCTGAATCGAATATACAAATCTGAATCGAACATACAATCTGAACAATCTGAATCGAATATACAAATTTAATTAAACACCTGCAGCTGGGGAGGTATAAACAAAATTCTTTTTATTATTGAACAGTCTTATTATTGTCTTAAACCCTTTCATGTTTTAAGAAACACTTAAAGCAGTATTGAAATAAAAAAAATTACAGGTTTGTATATTATTTGTACCAAAAGCTTATGAGAATTTATCGAAAGAAGAAAATGAAATGTAAAACAATTATAGTGATTAAATTGGGAATAAAATGAGATAAATTTTCAAAATTTGCAGCTTTAGCTTTTCCTTACATCTGAAAGTGCAAAAGAAAAATAATTAATTAAACTCTTATTAAAGAAATTTTAACTTTTCCTTATTCACTAATGAATAAGAGCATTGTTTTTCAGAATAAATTTTTTTCTTTTAGACAATTTTGTTATTCACCAATTAAATAGCGCATTAACTAATATTTGTCTAAACTCAACATTCGTAACTTTTCTTAAAAAGATAGAAAACGAATTCTTAGTATTAAACAATAGTTTCATATATTATGGACTGTTTTTTGTATACGCCAATGTTTTTTGAAAACAGAGAAACAAAACGTAAAACACATAAACATAAAAACAAAAAACATGTTCATCACTTATTGCAAAACAAAATTCTTTATTTAAACAATTATACTTTTGGCTAAAAAGTATTTCCATTCGAAAATTCGAATTCGAATCTCTTATTTTATTCTTTTCGAGATCAGTGTTTCTGTTTGCAAAAACATTTAATACAGCAATCCATTTAATTAGGTCGTATTGAAAAAAAAATGGAAAGGAAGTTGAAAACTTGCTTAATCTATGTTTTATTAAGAATTGTTATCTACAACATCTCATTTGTATCATTCTTTTTTATTTTTACAATTCAAATTACTTTTGCACTCTTATATTTTCGAAGTAACTAGTAATCACGAACGTATTTTATACAAAATTTCGAAAACAACTGTTAAATGAAAAGATAAGTGAAGATACTATAATTTATTTATTTAAGGCATTTCAAAATGAAATTTGCTCTTTTCTAATTGCTCTGCCAGAATTAATTCCAGCTTTTATTAGCATTTAATTTCCAAATAAAATCTATCTAACAAAAAGTAAATTTAATTTTCAAGATACTCTGAACCTCTGAATTGAAACAAGAGATCGATATTATGAATTCACATAATGAGAATAAAATTCAGTGAATTAAGTTCTATGTATCGCATTTATGAATTTTAATTTAATTCAACAAAGATAAGAATATTACATCTTTCCTTTTATTTCTTCGAATATTCAGACTGGAACTGTGAAAGGAAATATTTTATATTTCATTATTATAATCTCATAAATTTTTAAACTATTTTCATTATATTTTAACACACACACACACACACACACACATATATATATATATATATAGTTATTGAATCTTTAAACCAGTATTTAGAAAATATGTTCAATCGTAATAAAGTAGAAAATATAGAAAATAGAAGTTATTGTTATTTTGAAACTACTTGTTTTCTCAAATTAAGTAATGAAAGGTTTCATCATTACGGGTAAAAAAATAATGATTTTTTTGTCCTTAATTATAACGTTAATATTTTTAAATGCATATTCCTATAATAGTTTTAGATTATTTTCATATATATACATTATCTAAATAACGGAATATTCAAGATTTAGTTTTCTTTAAATTTATAAATAAGATTTATTATCATAATTGTTTTTAGTCTTTGTTAAACTTTGGAATTTAAGAATTTGATTTATTGTTTTAATCAATTTAATACTTACTTCTGTGTTAAAATAAGCTATAAGTATCAGATCTCTTCCTAAAAAATCAATATAGGAATAATAAGAAGTTACTAATTAATTCACTGAGTTTTATATATTTCAAATATTTTAGTTTTTTTAAATCTCCTGTTTAACTACTAAATTCCACTTTTGCATAGTAATGATCGACATTTCAGTGTTTTAATATTTCTTCTTGAATTATCAAAGATTGAGTGCAATTTCTATAAACGCAATTTAGTGGTTATGTTATCAGATGTTATGTTTATGTTTCAATGTTATCAAAAAATTTACTTAGTTCAAAGAAAAGTAATTATGAATTCATGGAAGTTTTCAAAACTTCATTTCTTTTGGAAATAAAGAAATTTGTATACTAATTAGATCCTATTTTTTTCAGAAAGAATTTTACAAGAAATTTATCGGAACTTTTAAGGGTTTTCTCAATTAACTGTTTTTATTAAAAAAAAAACTCTTTCAAAACACTAATATCAAACCTTCCCCATTGGATTATAAAATGAAATGTGTAATTTTTAATTATTTTTTTATTAATTATGCACTGCTATTCTCATCAAAAGTGTTATAAGAATAATGGAAAATTTGAATTAATGCGAATTATTAATAAGTTTATATAAAAAATTCTAAAACATTTTTGACGTATAATATCAGTTTTTGATTAATAGCCAATTCATGCATGCCCTGAAGGGTTTGGTGATTCTTGAAAATCATATATGAAGAACGCGTTATAAATTAAACTGATTAAACTGACTTAAATAAATGAATAGAGAAATAATCTTCATTAGAATAGAAGCAATAAATAAATGATTTTTTCAGGAAATTTTAATTCGTACGCTCTTAACCAAAAAACATAACAAAGATCTCCTTTGAAATCTAATGATATTGCAGGATTTACTTTCTATATATTCAATGGAATTTCAATATTGCATAAAATGAAGAATATTAAAAATTCAGAATCAACTTCAATCAATTCAAGAGCTTTGTAATACGAATCCATTTCAGAGGAATGATTCCAGATAACATTGGATTTATTTTTAATGAACATGTTTGCATTAACTAAAATAATACATGGAAACATTTACATAAAATTTTTAATACATAAAATTTTTAAGGAAACACGTCAGGTAAATGAGAATGCGAAACTTTTTATTTTATATTCGACATCTGCTCAATTTCCGTATTGTCTTTATATTTGTGATGAAATATGCCTCTATTAGAACAAAAAAAATGGCGAAGCAATTTAAATCCTAATGTTGCTTTGAGATTTCGGTAGAAACTAAAAAGTAATTATGTTAGTTAAATTTTAAAATTTTGATTTAAATTATGACATTTTACTGATTTAGCTGTCGATAAAATACTATTTTGTTTGGTAAATAATACACGAAGCTAAGAGCAGGGTTTGAAATTTTGATGTTGAAACTTTATTCGTACCGAAATGTATTTAAATATTAAGTTTTTTGCATTACAGCTCAAAGTGTAATATTGAACGTGACTACTCGTTATAAAATTGTTCATATGCTTACTAGATTTATTTTCCTAAAAGTGGAAAAGTATTGAGATTAATAATTCCTTTTATTGCTTTTTGTGGGTGTATATTTGCATGCACATTAAAATAAAGAGATATACTAAGTCACTAATTGGTTAAATGTGAAGAATTAAACGCACACTTTTTTTTTCTTATTCCCAATTCTTGTTTTCCATTTATTTCATTGAGGTTTAAGAGTATGCATCAGTCATTTAATATTGTACGAAACCATTAAAATATAATTTCTAAAAATATTTAAATATTTTTTATTAATCTATACTGGGTTTGGTAAATAGAATCTAATGTAGTTTTTAGTCATTTCCACTGAGAAAATGAACTAAGCAATATTAAATGCTATTCAATAAAATTTGCTTTTAGCCAATAAATGAATAAATAAATAATCGTTTGCCCAGTTTAATATTATATATTCCATATCCATACTCGAATGCGCTTAAGAATTCTGAAATATTGATTCAGTATTCAAGAAATTTAAAGGAATTCGATAAGGAAATCATTGAATCTGTATAGTTTTGTATTTTTTTTGTAGAACAATTGCTAAGATTTCTAAAAGAATTTACATAAATAAGATATTAAATCCAAAAATAAATAATGAATCTCAAAATAATCAAATTTAACAATAAATTATATGTAGCACCAAAGAAAGTTGAAACTCAAAAATTTCTTCTTTCTTTTTACACATTTTTTTTT
>JAPMOR010079534.1:10963-75070 GCA_026543865.1 Argiope aurantia | reverse complement strand
AGAAATTTATCTAAATTTGTTAACATTTTTACAGGAAATTTTAGCTAACCATGCCCCAATTAAGTTTAGACCGGAAGCCTTTTACATGTTGTATAAGGAAATGCATTCAGATTGGCAAACATCACGCAAACGGAATCTCCAATAATGGAGATTGCCGATGCGATGAATAGAACGCAATTGGTTTGTGAAGTTGTAACTGCTTAGATGATTTCGTAATCTAGACGATAATGATGTCATTATGAGGTGGGTGAGATGATACAGGCTGTCAGTGTGAGTTTTAGTCCAGCATTTAATCTTATTAGGTAATGGTTAAGTCATTCCCCTTTTCAATCGGGTGAATGAACCCGTGGAACTGAGATTTTTTCAAGAAATAAGCGTTCAAACTTGGATAAGAGGAAAAATAATTCTTCTATGATTCATTTTTAATGCAAGGTAATAAATTTGAGAATAATATACAAAGAAATTATATTAATATCCAAAATACCGCAGTCTAATGAAGAAATGCTATTATTAAAAGGAAGATACTATTACGAAAACTGTTAATATAGATGAAATGGTGATATTTTAATATCAATTCATCTTGAAATATGAAAATGGTAGATGCTTTATGATAAATTTTACTCCTTTGCTTTATTATTAGAAAATTAAAACAAATCAAAATACTATTATAATCTGAAATTTACCATTCCTGTAGCGGCTTATTATCTTACAAAATGTTTATCTAATATATAAAAATAAGTTTTTGTTTGTTCGTATTTTATGCATTGCCGTACCGTTCATCCGACTGAGGTTAAAATTTTAACAACTTATTGCTTGCACTTGAGCAAAGTTTATACATAAGGATGCGTTCAAACATCCTCACATTTTAATATTATTGTAACCTACTATCTAAAAGAGATTTTATCATATTCTTAATTAAACTTTTCTGTCTTCTAAAGTAATAATTTCAAGGCAGTCGAACATGAATTCAAACAAAAATTAAGAGGAATGCATCGTTTTTCCATTAGGCTCAAAAAGTTTTTTAAATGATAAAGATTTGAAATTTCATTTTAAATAATACTATACCTTATAAAAAATTATATTTTCTGTTTTTAATATTTTGATAAAAAGTAGAACGTATCGTAGTTTAGATTATCGTGAGATAATTACGCAATATATGGAAATAATAATTTCGTTTCTGAATTTTACCCAGGATAGGTAAGCCTAAGATAATATTTGTGTGAGTCAATAATGTCACAAATTTGTTTGTTAGGTGCTGCTAGAGGGCGCGAGTGATACTGTCCTTAGTAATTGTTTCTGCTCTTTCAGATTTACTTAATGTAGTCTGAAATGAAATATATATTTATTGAGTTGCGAATGCGTGGTTTTAGAGATATAATGAATAAGCATTTTATATATTTAATCATGATTAAAATCTACATACATTTGAGTTTGTAAAAGATTAATGATCGATTAGAATGATTGACAAAGAATGCTATGCTGAAATTTTTCTAGAAGAACAGCGTACATGCCACAGATATCAATCAATACTTTCTCTTTTATAAAATTTCTGCTTTAAACAGCTGGAATTAAAGTTCTTTCTTTTATCATTCAGAAGGTAAAAATAGTCATGCGGTATTTATTACTATAAAATTCAAAGGAAATGAAAGTTACATAAAATCTATAATAACTCCCCGTTTTTTCATATCTTGCATCTCATGAATGAAAACATTTTTTTTTTAATGGAAATGCGCATACAACTAATCGGCATTGCACATAATGTTTAACGTATGATGAAATAAGATCAATATTTAAGCACAAAAATCAACTTCTAGTTTTCATTGGAATTATTATTGGTTCGTTTTTTTTAATTATATGTATTGAAGGTTGATATTTATTTGGATTCATTTTCTCAAAAAGAGAAGTATCATTTCAATAGTACTTAGCATTATAAAAAGGTATAAATGTAAGCCTTGCATTATCTTTTATTCAAAACAATTCTAATTATAACATATGTAGTTGTATACGTGCTGTTATTGTCATATATTTTAAGAGCTTGTAATTTTTTTTATTTCTGTCTAAAATTAAGTTTTAACTCCGTATTTGTTTACACTGATATTGATAAGCGTATGGGATAAGTAGTTGATGTACTTGTGATCTCGTTTCAAAACATGATTAGTTTTTCTGTTTTATATCTATTTTAAATGGCCAAGCTAATAAATTTCATTATCGATGTTAAATGATAGAAATAAACTAAGTTTATACTCAAAAAAATGTAGAGTTACCAATATATATTCGAAAACCCACATATGTATACATACTGTTCTCAAATTTTTTATCTCCCGTGTTAAAAAAAAAAAAAAAAAAAAAAAAAAAAAAAATTCAAAAAGAAAAAAAAAATTTTTTAAAATTTTTTATCCCCCGTAAAAAAAAAAAAAAAAAAAAAAAAAAAAAAAAGATTTCATACATACAAAAAAGGTTATTTAAATTCTGATTAAAAAAAGCATACTAGATTGGAATGGAGTTTTTTAAATTTAGATTTGAGTTTCGTAAATATTATCAAAAAGCAAAGTTAAATTCGAAAACTTCTAACAGACCGAATATCTAGTACTTATATCCTAATTTTGAAATACACCTTTCGTGAGCAACAATATTTATGATTCCACAATGAAAAAAAAATTGGTCTCCCTAAAAAATTAAATACCGTATATTATCTCGAAATGCTTTAATTTTCTAATACAGTACACTCCTGAGTATCCGGCCTAATGTGATGGAATGGCAAACCGGATAACAAAAGAGCAGGATAGACCGAAGTTCTAAGAACTCGTTTTTTTGCCCACCAATAACAGACAAAGTTTTCATACCAAACATATTACATAATAAGCATTTTCTCACTTCTTATTGGGTGTTAGTCTCCATTTATCTCAAGCCAAGTAGAACGTGAACGAGGCCACGGTCCGGTGAATCATAGAAGCAGTTACCGGTAACGTGTCGAGTTAAAATAGAAGACTCTATACTGGTAGTTTATACTGTACTGCACCTTTCAAGAATTTATTAGAGAAAAAGTAAGTTAAAAGATATAAAGTGTTCACATTTTAATATAAACTTTTTAATTCCTAAATTAAATGTAAAAAACCTAAACAAAACAGTAATATAAATCGTAGGCCTAATTCTTAAGAAAATTGGTTCAAACTGATTTTATTTTTCACTGATAAATGATTACACAGATATGAAAAGGTAAACATGAGATAAGAGTCAAAACTTGCATCTTTTAGTTTTTGAAAAGTCTTTAATAGATGAATTAACAGAAGCCTTGCATTAATTACGGTAAGGCCGGATGGTACGGAGGCCAGATAGTCGAGAATCGGATACTCGAGAGTGTATTGTACTAGTATATAACAACGAAATGAATTGGGTGAGATAATATCTGTGCCTTAAGAATTATTTAAAATACACGAATTTATAGAAAGAATTCATAATAAAATTTTGGAACGATAATTAATAAATTTTGATAATCTAAATATTTTTATTATTCTGTATATCGATAAATTTTTTATATCATTATTTAAATCAATAGATTCAAGACTGTTATTCCTTATTACAAAGATAAACAATCAAAACTTTCTTTCTAATTCACCATTTAATGCTTGACATTTAAAAGAAGACATGTATTCGAAATAACTTTTAAAATGCTTTCAGCGAATCGTAAAAGATTCATCCATGCAACCAACATCATTCTCAATTCGTTCGAAAGAAGCTTTCTATACATTCTATCTCCCGACCATTTGCTTAATACTTTCAAGAGGAAAAAATGGAAGGTCTTAAAAATAGAAAAGAAAGAAAAGGACGAAAAAAAAAGCCATTCCTTATCGCAGGACAGTTTATCAAAGAGTCGGGCTTAAACGGGACATGATTCAGCCGAGCGTTAGGATCGAAAGTTCAACTGGTGGGATTGCAAGTGTCAGTAAACGCAATGAAAGACAGAGCTGTCCTTAATCTTTCTTGTCTGGACATGTTGCCTTCGGAGCTGAGCTGTCGCCAAGGGACAGTGAGCTGAGTCCGATTCTTTGTGTTTGAGGCATTGACATCTGATGTCGATTCTGCTCAGTCAGGGATGCAGTTTAAAGACACGCTGTCATCGAAGAAAGGGTTTAGTGGTTAGTTTTCAATAGTCTGAAAATTTCTTAGAAGAATGTGTTTAATTTTGAACTTTTTTTCTGAGTTTTGAAATGCTTGGGGCGTTGTTTATAAAGTATTTATAAGTAAAATTTGATTGAATTATTTTATTAAGAATTAAAAACTTGTATGTAATATGATATTAAAAAAATTGTTCTCGGTATGGAATTATTATTTTATTCCCTTTACTCCAGGTTTTCCTTTTTTTTTTCTTTCATAGTCGATTTTTATCAATATTTTCTACACGGCTGTTGCGACATGTTACAAGAACTTAAGCTTCATTTTTTTAAATATCTTAATATTTTCCTTATTTTTATTCAAAAAATATTTACAAATATCTAACGGCAGAGATTTTAAAAAAGCTTTCTCATAACTAATTAAGAATTGATTTCTTTTAATCTTTTCACGATTTTTTTTCTTAATCACTTTTATGAATTAAACCAATCTTTCTGAAATTGAAAGCTACTTGGAAAGTAAATTCTATAGTACACAGAATATTCATTTTAATGAGTAATGCTAAGATAAATAAAGATTTCAAAAGTAGTCCATTAATTCTTTTAATTTAAAAAAATCAAGAAGTGATTCATTCATTTTATTAGAAGAAAGGAAATATTTCATTAAATTATGCATTTTTTAAAATATATAAATAAATAAATTATGAATGCATTTAATTTCGTATCGCAATTTAAAAATAAATAATTCAGATATAAGTCAACATTTAAGAGGTTAATTAGTCTATTTTTAAAATTATACAAATTGTATTTAAGGCAATTTCTTAAATACAATAATCGATATTGATAATTTATTTTATAAAATAGGTTATAGTCGTAAATGCAGACGAATACAAAAAAAATATTAACTAATATGCGTGATGATTAGACATGAAAAAGATAAACATAATATTTATTCGCACACTGATAACACAACATCTATAATAAATCAACGAACATCAACATTATATGAGAGAACCATTAATTATTGTATAATATACATACTAGTTGGTTTCTGGCATAATATAGGATAACATACAATTAAGTTCACAAATTACTAGATAGAAATCAGTAATATTAGTAATAGTAGTAAGAGAACAGAGGGTTTTTTTTTTGGCAATAAGTGGAGGACATTCAATAACAGATACGAGATTAATTTTCATTTATTTAACGTACATATTATATTACTAATGTCAAAGCTTCAGACTTTAATTCACATTTCTATATTTTATTAAATTAGACTTAAGATACGGATATTATATTTTTACGTGAAGAAAATTAACTATGTACACAGAGTGCTTACACCGCGAAACTTCATGTTAATCCGAGAGATTTTATTTTATATTTCATAATTTTTAAAATAAAGATTGGTAGTTATAAGTACTAAAATTGCCAAAAACTGAAATACTCAAAACAAAAAAAGTTCAATTAGACAGTAAAAACGATACTGCATTCTTTTGAAGTTCTTTTTTTTAAGGTCATTAAACAGTTTTTAATGTTTATTATGAATGTATAGGTCATTGGGTACTTCAGTGTAATAAACATTGCTTATTTTTTTACAATTTACTTTTATTTAGTCTTTTATTTTGTATTATTTCTATTCGGGAAAATGCTTAATGGCAATCATTGTTATTCTTTTATTAGGCATAGCATTTATTGACACAACCTTAGAGTCATGCTTAATATTTTTTTTTATTTGCGGAACAGGATCTTTAAAACGAATATTTTTAAATAGATAGATATTAATATATATTAATACATCCATAGATATGAAACGCTAAGGTAATGCATACAGAAATAGCTCTTATTACTTATTGTTGAATGATAACAGTAAAGTGCAAAAAAATCACTATGCGAATGTTCCACACTGCTTCATTCAGGGTTTCTACAGCTGCGATTGATTCAAAGTATCCCTAATTAATGGAACCGCAAAATTGTTATTAGAAATATTTTGAGAAGGTTAGCATTGCGCTAAGTTAGAAAAAAATATTGAAGATTTGAATTCTGTTTATTTTCTTAGTGTTTGATGCAATTAAAATTAACATTGTTAATTAATCGGTCTTTCGGATTCATTCTGAAGTATTTTTGAATTAAAATAAAACAGAATTTCTTTTAATTTGTTTTTTTTTTTGTAATTATCAACTTTTTATGCTGTTTCTATGGCATAATTCCTAAATTCGAAAAATTGTGAAAAAAGCAGAATTTATTAAATTTGTTTCTTTGGTGAATGTATATAATTATTTATATTAAAGGTTATTTGTGTTTACAAAGAACTTGGATGCAGGTGATTTTTGCGAGTGTACCTTTTGCTTTACATTTTTTTTATTTCTTTCATTACTTTATCATATTTTGGAATAAATTGAATCTGAATATATCTTTTGCTAAAGTGGTTTAGTAGATGACGAGTGAGTGAAGCGAGCTTAGATCGGGAAGCGATCCGAGAGGAACTATATTAGCATTTCCTGGGTTTTGGCGAGCATAAGGAATAGGGGGCGGATACCCCTAGTTTTATATTATTTTTTTAAAAAAGATCAATAATCTGGACGAACAAGCTGGCAACAAAGGTAGCTAGTATGATATATTTTATATATATCATTAAAAGATTTTTACATTCACTTTTCAATTTGTACTTATAAAATAGAAATTTATTTCGCAGTTGCATTTTTATAATCTGTCAGATGAAATATTTGCACCTAAAAGCGTGCTTGCTAATTATATATGAAAAAGGTTTAAAAAATTATTATCATTTATATTTATCTAGAAAAAAAATAGTTTTACAATCTGTATCTTACGCCTTCTCTCTCTTTTACACTGAAAGGAAAAAAACAACAGAATAAAATATATAATTTAATTTCCTATTCCTAATAATGATTTGTTATTCTATTATATTTTTATGAATATTATATTACATAACATGATATGCACTATTGAAGTAATGAATAATATATTGTATAGTCAATTAACAATCAAAGTGGGAAGAATAACTACCATATTCTAAGTTTAATTAAGTAAACATGATATTTCGCCAATTTTAAGCGATTGAAACATAAAGTAATTGAAAAATTCATTTAGATTTTAATATTAATTTAGATATTAATTTAAGACCTACATTATACTAATTAATAAAGACTTAGTAAAGACGTATTTCTGCATTCTGTTGGTATTATTTTTTGTATAAATCCTGCAACATCATTTAATTGAAGTAGTATGCACTATACAATAGCTTTTGGGGATCTTACACCATTATATGAAACATATACGTAAACTAATCTATATTAGTTTATGCATATGCTGACATTGTAAAGAATTTCTAGTCTTGTGTTTTTTCTTTTATCTTGAATTTTCATAATTTATTTTATTTCATTATTATTTTCAAAGCTTTCACATTATTTTTATTACTGAAATTTTATTGTTAGGTCTTTATCACGTATTTTAAGCGAATAAAAGCAATAACAATTGTGGAAATATTTCGAAGAGAATGGTGAATCATTTTAACAGATTCATTTGACTATCATTAAAGTTTTCTGAAATCATTACGCATGATCTGGTTATAACACAAATCTGCTCTAGATACTCAGTTCTTGATTTTAATTGATGATTTTTAAAGAATTCAAAATTTATGATGTCTGAAAAGGGATTTCTGATGACTGAAAAGGGTAGAAATCCTGCTGTACTGTATGCAAGTTAATTATAAATGAATATCCCAATATTGCGAGGCTATTAAAATAAAAAGAAGAAAAAAAAAAGAAAGTGAAATCTTGTTCGCCGAAGATTACAATATGAAAGTTTAAATTCTACATTGTAATAAACTTTCATTCACCTCAAAAAATGCGAACTATATCAGACTTATAATTTTGGTATTAGTATTAAATTTTACTGTGAAATTGCTGTAATTTCGGCATTATTGCGTTCACGTACTTCCAAATACATAACAAAATATATTTAAATTTGGCATATAATAGCTTGTTGGGTAGCAGATGCTCGCTAAAATATTCTTTTCATATTTTTATTGTATTTTATATTAGGAAAAGATGAATTGAAATACTGGAGAGTTTTCTCCAGTACTCTTTAAATAATATTATTGCACAGAGTATCTTTTCAATACTACTGAAACGCTTCTCTGAAGAAAAACAAAAGAAGAAAAAGAAACTCAATCGGAAACATGAGCGTCTGTTTTTGCATACGTTTGTACGAAGATATTCAAATATCCATCGCGGATACCATGGCATGCAAGGAAGGGCCTAAGTGAAGATTAGTGTGCACCCAGCTGTTTGTCGCCAATATTTCTCTTATAGCAACCATACTGCTGTTTTGTTTACTACTTTTTGCAATGGTTGAGTTGTACATAAACTATTATATTATGAAAAATGTTAAATTAAAAATATTAAAAAAATACCGATTAAAGATTTTAATTTTGTTCTTTATTATAATTAAAAGTTTATTAAATGAGGAAAATTAAGCATATAAATAAAAGTTATTTTCTTCTTTCGTTTTTTAATGTGAATACGAACGGAAAATATTTATTCTTATGCAATTTTTTAATTATAAGTATATGCATTAAAAAATCGTCTGAATTCTAAATAAAGAAATTTAAGCTTATAATTAAAAGTTATTTTCTTCTTTCGTTTTTTTTAATGTGAATACGAACGGAAAATATTTATTCTTATTCAATTATTAATTGTCAGTATACACATTAAAAAAGCGTCTGAATTTTTAATTAACGAAATCGTCTGCATTCTCACTTTAAAAGACAGCAGCAATGGAATTCTTCGCAGTTCTCGTAATTCTTTTGGTGCTCTAACGGTTGGTTCCCTCGATAAGTTGTTATGTCTGGATAAGTTGTTCTGTCGATAAGTTGTTCTGTCGTATCCTGTCGAGACAGCTGACTAAATCATGTAAGTACATTAATTCTTTAAAATTCCCTCTGAAATCCGTTCGTGTAACGTCATTCTTTCTTTTAAATTGATTATGTTCAGTTCATGTTAACCACACAGTCCTTATGTTCAATGTGCTAGCGAAGCTACTAGGGTCCCGCTCCCGCTGCTAGCGAAGCCGTAGGATGTTTTTTTTAAGTTAAAAAATTCTGCCGAAAAAATTCTGCCTACAGATGCCGAAGGCATCTGTAGAAGGCACCGGGCAGAAGGGAAAAAAAATACTTATCAATAAACAGTCCCAATTATATGGCGGCAAATGGTAACCGTAACTGTTCTGCGGAAGTATTTGTTTATTTTGTCCGCCATCTTTATTGGCGACTTGGCATTGTTGGCGCAGCTGGGTGCACACTAAAATTCACTTTTACCCAAGGAAGTTCCATGGAAAGACATCAATCTGTCGCTTGAATCGTATTCAAAAGGCTGTATCTTGTAGCTACCAATAATCGCTGCATGGCGATAATGTTTTTCGTACGTCAATAATCGTCAATAAAAAGGCATGTACTTTTTCTTCAGTCAACACACTTGTAATGCCTTAGGACTGCTAGGGGTTATGTCCATTTCTATCCGTAGCACCATCCTTCTGATGATGGACGATGGACTGAGAAATAGCTTGGCACACAACTTCCAAACAGGTGGAAGAACATCTGCCGAACTTACAACAGCATAAGATGCTATACTTCGACGTGTTAAAGAAATTTCCAAGCTGGAGAGCTGAGCCATTTTGATACACAGCCATACAAGCTAACATCTTGAGGATTTTCAGCGATGCCTTAACTTTGCTGAATGGGGGATTTCATAACATGAAGTAGAAAATGCATTCATTGCAGTTATCTTATGCTCGGACAAAGCATTTTCCACCTGTGCAAGTGTCTTCAATAGCTATAATTCGTCCAAGTTCGATCCTTATACAGTCTTACGGTAGATATATAAGGTTCACTAGATGGTATATGTTTGGGCTGGTATTCTAGGCAATCGATTGGACCACATCTGCTGCCTTCGCATCATAAGATATTTATAGGCATTTCTGAGTGATTTATTAATCGATTTTCTGGAGGTCATTCCTTAGCATCAATATTGGACCTATGGTTCCAGCATAATGGAGCTCCAGCTCATTTCAGATTTTTTATGCATGATTAGTTGGATATGGTATACTTAAGCCACTGAATCGTACTTAAGAATTTGGTTTTATAGCTGTCACAATTACCAGATCTGAACGCTTTATTTCTTCCTATGAGAGGCATTTGCAGGAATTGTGCTATTGAAACCTAATTACCGCTGAAAATGATTTAATTACTCTCCTAAATGACGTGCGTACTTTTGTATTAACCACTGCAGGTTACTGGTTGTGCAGTCAATCATTCCACTACTCCACATTTTGAACATCTTTCTATACATGTGTATGTAAATATGGATGTTCATGTTTTCAATAATTTTTTCCGTACTTTGGATATGACGTCATATTTGTTTCGAAAACTGTGTCAAAGAGGTATATTTCTGTGGCCAGTTTTTATGTACTCTAAGCGAGGAATCTGGCAGTGGCTTCATTAGTCGTTCAATATTATGATGGAAAAAAATCGCTTTCATTGGAAATTAACTTCCTAGCAGAATTTTCTTTTTTTTTATTAATGTGATGATATATTAACATTTTCAAGCTAATAATAGAATGATGAAACAATTTAAAATACAGAATTCTATAGACTACAGAATAAAGCAAAGTGAGTTAAGACTGACGAATAAAACCTTAAATACCCCACTATGATGCTACAAATTAAATGTATGAAAAATGTTTTTAATACAAACTATTTACCAGTAAGTAAAATAAAATTATTTGGAATAATTTTCATACTCGATTTTACGGGATGAAAAAGAAACCACTTCTTTCATAACCGAGATCTATTTATATAGAATATACTGAAACATATATGGGAATCATACTTAAGTGAGTATTTTCATTGGTAAGCCTGGATGTGGTAATAAATTAATCAGACAATTGCTCATTTTTAGGCTTATCTACTTTATGTATTGGAATAGTTGCTTTTTTATTGCCCATGTTGCCTTTAAGTTACATATGGAATTGATTTGCAAAATATCTCCTCAGAGCTGAAAGCAATAAACAACATTTAGCATTGATATTTCTATTTACAAAACAAAGTTAGCCAAAACTTGCCTTCAAGTTTTTTTTCAGACTTGCACTTTCAAAATCTAATTAATAAGCAGTACAATAAGCCATGCATTCTTTCAAGATTACTGGGCTAATGATTTATTTCAAAAAAATTTATCATTATCTATATAAACTGCATTCATTTCTTCATTAAAAATATCTCTTAAAATGTTTATGCAAAAGGCCTTCATTCATACCCAATATGTTTAAATTTAGTATGATTTAATGGCCCAGTTCACTGTTTGATTTTTTTTTAAGAATCTAGCAAAAACGAAGTCCCAAATTTAAGGTCGTCATAAATTACTTCAAACGATGCTGACTTAATTCGGTGTTGATCAAAAGAGAACAAAAGACTCCATTGTGTCACTCCATTGCAGGATTAAACTTTGTAAGGAAATGTTGCTATTTTTTGTGTGCATCCTTCTTTTTCCTGGACCCTTCTTGTTAGTCTTTTTTTTTTTTGATAAAGAAGAAATTTTATTTCCTTCCGAGTTGAAAAGAGCACTTTTTGTTTGATTTCAGCTCCAAGAGGCCCTGTTTCATTTGCGTTTTTATGCAGCCAAGTGCAACTGGAAGTCATGATTGCTTTGAAAACAAGTAGATCGTGAAGAAGGGGCTTAGAAGATGAGAAAAATAAATTTCGTTTGCTTTTCAACAAGAAGTATTGAGACAAATTAGATGATTAAACACCGGAGACTCGCGCTAATTAGTGTTTGACTCCCTACTCATCCGGCATGGATTAAAATACGAGGAAGCGAATTTTAAATAAAAGATTGTAAACCCAGAACACGGGGTTTGCTAATTGGAAGATAAGATATTTCAATTTTAACCTTTTAACTAATTGATCTTTTGCTTCATTGGAAATAATCCGCGATTTAGAAATGGTTCTGCGTAATCGGTTTCTCCTGATATTTAATATTTTAGCAGACCAGCAGAAAATTGGATATTGAAAATATCATGCGTATTCCATCTTAGAAATAAAAGAAATCAAATTCTGTGCTTTCATTTAAAAGATTACAATACTGAAATGATAACAGATTAGCTCTTTCTCATACTATTTAAGTTAAAAT
Organism: Argiope aurantia; assembly: GCA_026543865.1. NCBI lineage: Eukaryota > Metazoa > Arthropoda > Arachnida > Araneae > Araneidae > Argiope > Argiope aurantia. The sequence goes on along the minus strand of JAPMOR010079534.1, from coordinate 62,760 downwards.
ATAAACCTACTTCAGTATTTTTTAAACATTGCTCAAATTCATGTGTTACACTTTGTAAAATCGAAGGATTACTACTTGGATTTCTACTCGAAGGATAAAATCTACTTGGGTTTTAATCGAATATTTTCGGTTGAGATATGCTATTGATTGTTTTATTTACAAATATTCATTATTAATATTATTATTGAAATGGAAAATTTAGGATTTGTTTGCAGCAAAGGCTATATAATCTAATGCCAGAAAGTCAAAGTGAATAAATATCAAAAAACTTCAGTGAAAGAAGTGGAATTTGAAGAAAGTACTAGTGTGAAAAACAATTTTTTGGGTCAAAATATTAAGAGACGAAATTTCTGGTGATTGAAATGAGCTTGCTTCAAAGGTGTATTCTTTTAGATAAATACTTAAAACAGTGCACGAAAATATGTTCAATGTCATTTTCTTGGTTACAGGGGAGACAGTCAAGATTGTTATTAAATCCACATTTATTCAGTAGAGCAGGGGTGATAAACATCCGGGTAATTAGACGTGCTATGATTACATCATATCTTCTATTTTTAAGTCACTTGGTAAAGGAAAGAAATGATGGAATTTCTCCTAGAGCTTCTTGATACTTGCTATTTTGATAAATTTGGCGCATATTTGAAGGGAGGATTTTTTTTATCATAAAAGATTAAACCTTCAACAGCAAACCACTCAAGGTATGGGTACAACTCAGTGAAAATTTTTAATTCACTTTACTAAAATCTTAGATTCTTTTTATAATTCCACCTGTCTTTGAACAAATTTCTGGCAAAATCCAGCAACAAAGCAAAATTGTTTTCTAAAGCAAACCTAAATTTCTGTTTGGCAGCTTGGAGTTTCATTTAAAAAATAAAATAAAATTTATAATTATATATTCATTCGATTATATTCTAAGAATTACTTATTTGATTGCGTTACTTCTTAAAGATTATTTAATCATTTTTTTATTTGATTTATTTTCTTTTATCGTATATTTTAAAAATACTTAACACAAAATCATATTTTGAGCATGCAAGCCAGAAAAATATGAAAGAAAGAATATACACTGGCAGAAAAAAAAATCCCAACATCAAGAAGGAATTGTGCTAGATAAACAAAATTTGGTATGTTTATGCATCTGAAAGATGACATCGATTCAAATTTCGCGCTTCCAGCATTAGTGTGCTACTAGTAACGCCACTCAGAATTTACATATCAGGCTTGCTTTAAATGCGTACTGTAAAGTTAGTGGGCGTTATTTATCTTTGAAATATGACGTATTGAGTTGATGTTAGCCAAGAATGCCTTTAAGAAGACGAAGAAGACCTTATCAACAGCTCTCCGAGTTTGAACAAGGTCGTGTAATAGGGAAGGTGGATTTTCTTCCCGTGATATTGCATTCATTGTGAATGATTGTTGAAAGCAGTGGTAGAGGGATGGTACTGCCTCAAGAAGACCGGGATATGGGCGGCCAGGTGGTACTACTGAGAAGGAAGACCGCCATATTCGGCGTATGGCTGTGGTGCATCGTACTGCGTCAGGGACAGAAGTTCGAGCTGCAGTTTGTATCACAGTGACACAACGAATTGTTAGAAATCTCTTACTTCAAGGATAGCTCCAATCCAAGCATCTTGTAGCGTTCATTCCACAGACTACAAGCCATTGCCGTTTGTGACACCAGTGGTGTCAAGACAGAGTTCATTAGAAGACGGAGTGGAGATCTGTCGTGTTTTCTAATGAAATCATGTTCTGCCTTGGCACCAGTGATGACCATGTTTTTGTCAAGAGGAGACCAGGAGAACACTGCAATCAAATTGTCTGCAGCCTAGACACACTGGATCTACACCTGGAGTCATGGTCTGGGGAGCAATTTCCTATGACAGCAGGATTACTATCGTGGTTACCCCAAACACATTGACTGCAAATTTGTACGTCAGTCTGGTAATTCAATCTGTTTAGCTGCCATTCATGAACAGCATTCTAGGGGGAGCTTTACAACAGCATTACGCTCACCCTCATACTGCTGTTGTAATGCAACGTGCTCTACAGAGTGTCTACATGTTACCTTGGCCTGGAAGAGCACCATATCCCACTTCAATTGAGCACGTATAGGATATCATCGCACGACAACTCCAGCACCATCCACAGCCAGCATTGACCGTGAATTCCATACCACAAAGTGACATTCGGCACCTATATCCCGCAATGCATGAAATTTGCAGGCTTGCATCTAAAATTCCGGAGGATGCATCGATTATTAATGTAACAACATTTCACATTTTAAATTCATTTTATTGAAGTTAAATTAGCCTGTGATCTTCATAATTTAATCAATTAAACATTATTAACTAGACAAATACATTGTCCAAATTTCATTACTCTACAATAATTTTTCTTGGTGTTGGGATTTTTTTCCCATCAATGTAAATGAAAAAATAAATAAATAAAATGGTACATAATATTTATATTACACATTTCTACTGATGTTAGGACATTTTTTTTGTTTCACATCATTTCTTAATCTTTAATTCTAGTGGACTTCTTTAATGGCGGATTATTTTCATATATCATTCTACAGGGTGTTTCAGTGAACCGTTTCAGAACTTCTAAGAGAGGTAGGGTACATCCTGACGAATCAAAATCATATACCCATGGGCAGTCAGAAATGCTTTCCTGACGCGGTAAATGGCGTTGTGGGAAAAGTCCGAGCTTTTGTGTAGGGAATCTTCATTTCGCACAAGAACGCCAAGTTAGTAGGATGGATGATTACACGATCGCAGAGTTAGCCGATATGCATTTGGCGTACGGGGCTGCAAATTGTAATGGGCCAGCCACACAGCGTTTGTACGCGGTACGATATCCGACGAGGCATATTCCCAGTCATAATTTCTTTGCAAGACTGCATCGGAGGTTAGCTTCGATAGGTTCATTAGGAAGAGCTCACAGGGACAGGGTAAGAACAACACGGACTGCAGACGCCGAACAGAATGTGCTGCTGCATGTACAGGGGAATCCAAGAACGAGTACACGAAGTGTAGCAAACGTAGTAGGGGTTTCACATTGCAGCGTCTGGAGAATTCTCCGAGCAGAAGACATGCATCCGTTTCACGTGCAGCGTGTCAAGACACAGAAACCGGATGATTATGTACCTCGCATTGTACTACAAATCCCTTCTTTCCTGTTGAAGTGTTGTTTTCCGATGAGGCATCCTTCACAAGGGAAGGAATTTTCAACATGCATTACGACCATATCTGGGCGGTAGAGAACCCGCATGCAATACGACGTCGTGTAGCACAGAATCGATTTTCGGTCAATGTATGGGCCGGTATTGTGGGAGATCACCTCATCGGACCTTACCTGTTACCGGGTCGTCTAACCGGACCTACGTACTTTCTCTTTCTGCAGGAAGTATTGCCACAACTTTTGAGAGATGAACAGATTTCTGCATCGACGCAACAGACAATGTGGTTCCAACACGATGGAGCCCCTGCCCATTATAGCGGAGATGTTCGTCACTACTTGGCTGTCACATTTGGCCAACGGTAGATCGGACGTGGGGGTCCCGTGCGTTGGCCTGCTCGGTCACCCGACCTATCATGTCTTGATTTTTATTTCTGGGGTCATATGAAATCGCTAGTTTATGACACTCCTGTTGACACTGCTGATGAGCTCGTTGCAAGAATCGCAGTAGCTGCCGGAGAGATTCGAGATATGCCTGGAGTATTGTCCATGCGTCGGAGATGTGAGGCGTGTAATTGTAGCCCGTGGAGGAAACACTTACTCTAACACTTACTTAAATCCATGTACCTTTTGCTTCTTTTCATGTATTATTAAAACGATTTCTCATTTACGGTCTCTTTCCTTTATGGTGCTTCTGTGTACAACACCGCTTCAGGAAAGCATTTCCGACCCCACATTGCTCTATGATTTCGAGTTGTCAGGATGTACCCTACTCCTCTTAGAAGTTCTGAAACGGTTCACTGAAACACCCAGTATACATCCAAAAAAAGGGAAAAGAAGATATCTTTATGATTCAATAAAAAATTATCTTCCTGTGCCATTTAATTTTTTGCTTTTTTGGGGGGGGAGGGGTAAGTATGTAAAATAAATAAGTCACGCCTACATGTTTTTACAAATGCGCATCATGAACCGAATTTGCATTAAAGCCTTTGAGAGTTTCATCCTTGGCTACATTCACATTCTTTCAATATTGTAATATTTTATTTTTCGGCTTTTAAGTAAGCAGAAAATCCCCCCCCCCTCCTCCTCTAAAAATTTTATTTAAGCAAAACAAAACAATTTAGCATTCAAACCTCTATAGAAAGTGAAGAAATACAAATTGTTATAGATTTAAGTTTTCGAAAGAAACATTCACCCCTGTTCAGCTATAAATTTATAAATTTTCTTTTGTTTTATTCCATTGATGAATAGGATTCTGTGTTTATTTCAGGGGAAAAGACACTAAGACGGCCGGGAAACTGTAATCTACAAAACTCCCGAGTACACTGAAAAGCAGTCTTGAAAGGTCTTCTCCTCCTTCAGTGACAGATAACAGAGAAAAAACACCTTAAATTATTTATCCTTATTTTTTACCGATGTTTCTATTTTCATCAAATTTGTGGCAAACAAGAGACAAATAAAAAGAAGACGAAATTCTTCCGGGAATCTTCCATTCCTTCAGGTGTTTCCTCATTTTTTCCTTACATTTTATGCAAAGCTATGCATTTTTAAAACATTTCACTATTTATTGTCAGTTTAAATTCTGATATCTTATTTACCAGAAGAATGTGTGAATAATAAAGATTAAAATTTGAATAATATTAAGTAAAATTGAGAATAAATTAAGTAAATAAAATATTTTATGAAATTATTAAAATTATTATTTAACTTTCTCATATACAAATTATAAAGAAAATATTGTAATCACCAAAAGAATCAAATTCAAGGTATTGACGAATATCCTCATTTCAGAGTTCTTCATGTTCGAGAAACACATTTTGGCATAATGTCTGTCTATACGTCTATCTTACTGTCTGTCTTGAGCACGGTAACTCATAAATGCTTTGAGCTAGGTAAATGGGATTTTGTATATGTTCTTTACACCAAATTTATAACATTTGTCAAATTTTGAATGAAATCTATTCAGATGAAGTCTTTATCTGGCTGTACAAGTACAAGTAAACTCAGCAACTGTAAAAAAAAAGCAGAACTAGAAGAATGAAATTTGTTACACATTTGGGTTCAAATCCGCCAAGAGATTGACCGTCTGTTGGTCTGTACTTTCAAGAGAATGTAAAAGCGATAATTCAAAATCACAGTGATTGTAATATATCAAATTTGGAAGATGGATTTGCGACTATAATTCTACTTCTCTATCAACATGACACCTGAGTTTCACTTCCTTTCTAATGTTCCATACCACACCAGTGGGAGGACGTTTGGACCAGACAGATTTAGCGTGTACCAGACTCTCTAACACGACGGTTCTTCAATGGAAGCGAGTCCCAAGCCGAGACCTTACCTCCAGTCCACCACGGTCCTGTGGATTCAGTGAGTTCCATTGCCATTTGTCGCCAATGCCAATCAAAGTATCCATGACAGTCCACAATTTTATTCTAGAAGATAGCGCTATTATTGGAGAAAGGTTTGGTAAAATCACTCCTCCGGGTTTGTATTTTGAATACTAACTTTCTATTTCAATTTTAACCCTTTCGAAACGACTTCAAAAAGGATTTATTTAAATGCGCTTAGTTGTTTTATGGGTTTCAATTCATGTTTTTCCTTAAATCTTCCAATCATCTAGTGAAATTACGAATTTCAAATTAGGAAAACCTCTTTATTTTAATGGATTGTTTAATGTCTTATATTTATTCAATAGATTATTGTTTTTCAATTATTTCTTATACACATATATGCTGTTGTTCTTCTGATTAACCAATTGTTGTGAATAATTACCTACCATAATAACTGTTTTATCTCACTGATCGTATTATATATAAGTTTGACTTCGTAAGATGAGCCATCTATCTGAAAGAAGAAGGAAATTATATTTACCCATAATCACCTTGCTATTTGAAAATGGAAAGATATTTTAAATTGAACGAGCTATCGTCTTATCATAATGAGCCATTTTTATATTAAAAATTAATTTTTATATTCAGAGGGCAAAGTTGCTAACAAGTTGTGAAATGAAAATTAATTTTCATGTCTTAACATCTGCTGCTTGTGAAACCTTGTTAAAATCATCAGCTTCATTCCTTCGCATGCGCTATCATTCGCATTGTTCGACCTTTATAACGTTAGGGTAGAAAATGGAGGAGAAAATTAAAATTTCCTTTTACTTGTATTCCAGGACAAACGGTATCGACTTGCTGTTAGTTGACATTTTTTTTTAAGTTTAGTTTATCCTTTTTTTTCCAAAGAAGGTTTAAGTTCACTGAAAAAAGGAAAAATAAAAGTAAGTGGTCTATAGATAATAAGAACCGATAAATTTTATTCTTTAATTTCTAGATTCTTAGGTTCCGGCAAATTGCTTAATGATCCAATTTGTTCCTGCCATTCAATGCATTTTTTATTTCATTAATTAGTTTTTATAACTACCCGCATTCCAGTCTCCTCTTATTATGATAATTATTTGTTGAGAAATAAGTAAAATAAAACTTTAATACTAATAACGATTAAACTTTTTAACTGATTGTGCTTTCGATGGTTTGTAGAAAATATACATTTATGAAGAATGATTTAATTTAGCTTAATTATACAAACTTACCTTTTTTGAAATAACACAAGAGCTTTGTTTAAATCGGCATAATAATGTTAAGCTATGATCAGTAGAAGAGGACGACGCTTGATCAAATACATTGCTTATCGAAGTTTCGCATTTGAGACTTTTCATCATGAAGGGAAACTTTATCTTTAATTCACTGCGCACTCCCAAAAGAAAATATGTTGAAAAAATGATTATAATGTTACGGAGAAATTCTGTTAAAATCCGGCGGATTCGCTGTAAGAGCTGTATTGTGGCACAGTCAACAGACCTCGATATCAAATAACGACGCTTATTAACACGGGGATAGGAATAAACATACGTCAAAACATAACTGAGACGTATAGAAGCTGTATACAGCAGTACTTAGAGCGAACAGCAACCCACAAGCAGTAGTAATTGGTAGTAAACGACCACAACAGCACACAAAGCGGTTAGATAGAATTCACCATGACGAGAGAATTCACATAGCTGTACACTAATTTCTCTCCAAACTCCTACTGTTCTCCATTGTCTCCTTCCTGACTCACGACTATGACTGGCTATACAAAACGCAACTCGATGTTGTTAAAACACTTGTCTCCAAAACTCGGCGCAAGGTACCAATTCTTTATCCACTAATCGGTTCAGTTCCATTCAATGTTTGTTCTTAGATGGATTAATCCAATTAATTCGTCACTTACTCAACTTTTACTAACTATACGACTCCATACAACATATACAGCTTCGGTTATATAACAGACTTCGGCTCAGACTGCCGGCCGCTCACAGCTTCCAGAGCAGGGCACAGAAAGATCTCGTACAATCAACATAATTCTCCTCCTATCGTTCATATCAACAAAATTCTGGAATATTCTAGAATCATTCATTTTATCGCCAAAATCGCCAGATCGCCAAATTTGTCGCCAAGCCTAGAGGTTATTAATCCGCCTCCGATCAACATCCAATAGAGCTGACCGTGTAACTGTCTTTCCTATAATGGAAGTAATAACTGTTCTGAAAAGCAACATTACATGTTCCTAACATAGAAAAAAATAAACCACAAAGTGTTTCGCCCGCCATTATTATTCTTATACACTTTCTTGAAAAATTAGTTTTAAAATTTAAAAAACAAACAAACAAGAGTTTTCTGTTTATGCCTAATAAAAACCATTTCTGAATTAATAAAAAAATAACATTTAAACGTCACTGATGGAAATATTGAATGCTATTACTTAAAACAACTAAATATTGTTAGTTCTTTTCTTTTCAACAAGGGTTTAAAAATTACTTCTTCCATTTACAAAATTTATTTTCCAACTCCTTTTGAAAAGAGGCCAATGTCCCAAGGCATTCATTTACTCTAAACAATGGTGAAACAAAATTCAGATATTTAAACTAATTCTGGCTTAAAGGAAATGGAAGCAAACATGTATCTACATAAAAATAATCCAAAAGAGTTATTTCTCCCCAGTTCGACCATAAATTTTATTCTTTAATTTTTTTCAACAATACATAGATCTCTGTAATTATCTCAGGTGAGGAGACTCAGTAGCGCGAATGAAATGTGATATGTACAAGACGCCCAAACACTCTCAGAAGCAACCCAAGATTTACTCTTCTCCAGTGAAAGATAATATAGTAAAAGCGCACTAATTTAGTTTAATGCTTTTTCTTTCCAGTTTATTTAACTTTACCATATTTGTGGTAAACAAGAGACAGATAAAAAGAAAAGAGAAATTGTTTTAAGCATCTTTTGTCCTCTCAGGTTTCGAATGAAATTATTTTATTATTTATTAAAACTGTTGAATTGAAAAATTTGTGAGATGAAATATTTTATTAAGGGGATTTCGCTTAATAAATGCAAACTTTGGAGATATTTAGTAAAATTCTGATGAAGCAAAATAAGTAAAGAGCTCTTCATTGCTTAGAATATGCACATTTTCGAAGAAAATGGGATTATTTTTTCATTCTTTCATGCATTACAACTTTACTGACAATTATTTTAATTGCAATAATTAACTAATTTACAATGAATGCTTTTTACTGAGAATTATTTAAAGTTAAATATACGTGTCATCCACTGAATATCAAAAGATATATATAAAAAATTAAGGAAATGAAGTGAAACATGATCCTATAACGATACAATAGGGTGTCTTATAAATATGTATAATAAGCGTGATCAAATTTCACTGAGCCTAGTGCTCAGCGTAGTTCCAAGCTAAAACTTTTTGAATGAAATCACTCAGCTTGGAACGAACTTTGAATCCTTCCACGGATGTGTCAAAAGTTACAATTTCGTAACTCCTACCACCCCTTATATAATAGAATATTGAAAATGTGTGCACAGTGTTGTTGACACAAATGCTATGAAGATAAAGTTGACTTGAAATTTTAAATTTCAAATCATCTTGAAAGTTTCGTCTCTTTGAATCATAATTATATGGTTCTTCCACTGCTACTGTAATTTCCAAATTTGTTTGACTCATTTTCAACAGGAAAGGTGTTTTCAAACAGACCAAGAGCTATAGAAAGCGAGTTTTCTTTCATTTTTTTTACAGAGGACAGTTTCGACATTAATTTCGCTGATCCAAATTTCATGAACAAAAATCATTCAATTCGATTCAGTTTACAACTGACTGAATTGAAACATGGTTAATACGATACTGAACAGGTGATTCACGTAATATTAATTGAAAGATTTTCACGCGCAGCTCAGTGAGCATCTAGGGTATTTTTTTCATTAATTTGGAAGTCATAAATTTGGGTACTTTTAAGGACATTATGGAGAGGTTGTTCACATGATTGAAGTTATAGAATTTTTCAACTATTCTCAGTCTTCCTTATAAATTTTTTTCACCTTTTCACAAGTCTTGACAGAGGCAGCAATAGGTTTTAGTAAAGTCTGAAGCAGATTCTCTCCTGGATTTTCTTTGTTATCAACTGGCTGGAGTGGTCTCCAAAACGTTTTTTCGCATATTTTTTAATAAAAGTGTTTTCCTACGAAGCACCTTGCATGGCATTGTACAATAGTTACCAAATATTAACCTTTGGTTCAGAATTAACATTTCTACTGAATCTATCGTGTGATCCTTGGGGATTAATCCCTGGCATGTCAATAACAGTTTCCGATAATTGAATTTGTAATTTAGATGAATTTTTCTCATCAGATTAAAATAATCCTTTGACTCAATACTTGTAGTCACAAAATCCTATACTAAATCTGATATAATTAAATCATTGAGTTTTTGAGTTATCCTGTTTAAATGTTTTAAAAGTACAGACCAATAGATAATCAAACCTTTGTTAAGATTTAACTCAAAATTTGAAAGGTATCTATGTGACAGATATTAATTCGGTGCACCGAGTTACATTTATCTAACTTTTTTTTCGTTTTGTAGTCATTGTATTAACTTATATTCGAATACTTAGGCAGACTGACTTTTTCAGAGTAGATTTTACTCACAATTTGACAGACTTCAACAAATTTGGCGTAAAGACCTATATTAAATTTCTTCCGTTTAGTTCAATGCGTGTTCGAGTTATCTTTACCACAGACAGACATATAAATAGACTGACAGACAGATATACAGATATACTGTCGAAAATGTGTTTGTTGTCAAAATCTCGAGTTCGAATTTTTTTGACAATTACAATACTTTATCTTTACTTATTTAAAAAATTTTAAAAAATGAGACAACAGCCTTTAGCATACTTTTTCGGAGATAGGAAAGAGAGTTAAAACCTTATAACTTTTTATGCACGCGTGGTCGACTAGAGCTCCGTATGATGTCGAAGTTCTGCAAACTTTTGCCTTCATAATACAGGGTGATTATAATTAAACTTCCCCTATAAACAGCATCCTACAGTGCAAACGAATGAACGGATGGCAGTAAAATTTGGTATATAGGCTACACATGAGATGCGTCACGGAATTTTTAAAAAAGTTTTTAGTGCCAAAATGTTCACCAGAAGGCGCGTTTTCAGGAAAAACATTAAATTTAACACAAGAAACGTCTAAAACGTTGTTTGGAATACAGAAACAATATTAACAATCCAGAACAAGATTTATGAGTAATAAAATTTAAAACCAGGAAAAAGCTGACAATTCTAGAAAAAAAAATGTTTAGATTTGCATGCTTATGAAGAAGAGGAAGCTTTATGCAAAACTGGTTAGGATAAGAAACGTTTGCAGTCGTCGTCATGTTCCATGTCGATGTTTATGGCTGTAATGATGAAGATATCTTGTTGTGACACTGAATAACTTAAAGAACTCCATAATGCTCTCATGTGCGAGGCATCACAACCGATCAGTTACTGCTGTTGTTGTTGAACGCAGTGTCCATCGGCTTGAAATTTTGTAAGTGAATAAGGAGGATCACATGGAGCACCTTTCCCAAGATCATCCTGCATACGATAAATAACTGCTCCTCTTGTGCAACTTCGTCCTAATCTGTTCTTGTTTCTGCAAACTGAACTGTTTCTCTCAAATAGCGTATTGTTATTTTTTCCTTACCTTTACTTAATGTGCTTCGATGACAAGGTGATCAGAAACTAATCAATAAATGTTAATATTGTTTCTGTATTCCGCTTTCGTCGTTTATTGTGTTAAAATTAATGTTTTTTAGGAAAAGGCGTCCTCTGAGGGACATTTTGGAACAATTTTTTTTTCGAATTTCCGTGAGCGCATCTCGTCTATATACCAAATTTCATTGCAATCCGTTCACCCGCTTTTGTTGTAGGGGAAGTTTAATTATAACTATCCTGTATATCACTAATACTTTTAATTTTCTTTATCACATCTCGTATTGAGTATTCACTGAAACATTATGATTACAAAATATTATGCTGCAACTATGCACATGTACAAAGTTATCTTTAAATTCAAAAAGTGAAATCCAGGTACTAGATATTTAAAGAGAAAATAAAGTATTTAAAATAAGGAAAAAACAAAATATGAAATATTTTCAATTCCTGACATAAGAAATCTGATGACTTTATTTCGCATTATCAAATTCTAAAAATCAGGATGACAAAGTATAAAGTTAATTCTGGAATAATAAGATGAAAATTTAAAGAATACGATTCTGTCATGAGAAATATGAAGGCGTTTTTGGATTTAAATGATGTAAATAAATGAATACCGTATTTTTATTCTATCAATGAACAAATTTTAAGATTATTATATATATATTTTTATTTCTATAGATAATTAAATTCTTTGAAAGGATATTTCAGGTTGAAATTATTAAGGTATTATTTGGTTATATATATCAAGTTGAAGTTAAAATTTATTATTCCAAAATAAAGCAAAAAAAAAAAAAGATTATTTCGAAGCAAGATATATTAGAAGTCAGTTGTAATTTAAGTTTACAAAAGCATACAGGAAAAAGATAGTTCTTTACTATGTCACAAATTAAAATAAATTGTATAATTCAAAAAAAAATTGTTTTGAAATATTCATATAAACATATCAAATGTATTGCAACATAAATTAGAAATATGGGTAATTCTTAGATATAATACGAATAATAAGAAATAACCTTAAGACTTAAAATTATAATTCTCACTTAAAAATACTAAAAATTATTTGGAATGATCTCGGTGAATAGTTGCTAAAATGGTTATTATCACAATACTTAAAAATTTAAAATTTTGTAAAAAATGTCTTAGAAAAATGGCCGTATTTTAATAATAAATTTCCCTTTCTTTGAAATTTGGAAGTACTGCTATAAGTAGAATTAAAGGCATTATTTATTGTGAAAATAAGATGCTTATATATATCGATAAAGTATATTGGCAGGTAAACAGTAAAAAATACGTAGGAAAAAGTATTATGCTTGTTAAAATTTCTATTAACTTCTTTCTCTTAAAAAGACTTAATAACTAATTTTTTGGGAAAGCATAAATATTGTTTTTAAAATAATCTCTAAAGTAAATTTCATCCTAGTTGATTACTTTCCAGGTTTCTTTGAAGTAGTTATTACTGAAAAATTAAAAACGCACCGAACATCAGAGCTCATTAGAAACATGTAATTAATTAAATAAGTATTTATCAATTAAGTCACGTGAAAATAATAACTTCAAAACTGCTGAAATATTTAACTTTAAAATTTTCATCTCCTATCAGAATATTCAATTTCTATAGCATTAAAACAGAAACAAAGAAATCTTATAGATTCTATAATTATGTAACAAAGTAAGCCTTGATAGTTATAATATGACATTTGCAAAATTTGTGAGAAAATTACTCAAATTTCATTCAAACTTTTTTTTCTAAAATAAATCATCAAAACATTTGATTATTAATATATAATTTAATAGTTGCCTTTTATTAATATTAGAAGATAGAGAGAGAATAATTTTCTTAATTTAACTTTTATAGTCCTGCAAAAAGTCAAGCAAAAAAAAAATATTTAAATTCAAAGTAAAATTTATTAACTACTAGCCGCCTTTTAATACCAGCTAATTCGCCAATTTTAATGCTCGTTAAATTTTTCAATTACATATTTTGTGTAACTTGTCTTAATAGCTACTGCAGCCAGATATTTTTGAGCTTCAAATTTTGATAGTCATATAATTGACTCATACTATTATAAAAGCTCTAAATCATAATGTACTAGCAATCTCTCTAATTTTCTGTCAGCTCCCGTAAAATTTCAACCTTAAATTAAGATGGAAATCATTAATTCTGAAACAATTTTTTTTCCAATATGAGTTCTGAAAGCACAGTCGTTCAGCATTGAGATCTTTTGTGTACAACAGAATAATTTTCATAATTTATGTAATATCTCAAGAATTATTCAACAAAATTTTCTCATATTCATCATAATTTTTTTTTAGTTTTACTTTCAAAAGAATTTAAATGATATGAATAACAATATTTTATTCTGTGTCGGTCTGAAATATATTTAAAAATTATGAAATCTAAATTTTATTCCAAAAAATTATATTCTACAAAATATTATTGACATTACAAGTTTTAAATAAATAAATGAAAGTATCAAGTCTAATCGAGTTACGAAGTTTTGAATAGAATAGTTTAGAGCAATCAACATTTTCATAATCTTAGGTCAATCAGTCTTGAAAAACTCTGGGCGCTGATAAGAGTATCATCTTGGAGACGGTCGATGAAGTGATCTAAAATCACCCTTTCTTATAGAATATTGGCATCCAAATTTTCATAAATCGGTCAGTTTTAATGACTAATTAATTGACTGGAATGCAACTCTTTTTATTTAAAGTATTAGCGCTTTAAGAATATTTTGTTAAATGCGATTCACAGAGCAGAAGATCTAGATAAAAGTTAAACATTCATAATTCATTAAAGCATTTATTGACTCGGGTTATATAAAATATAATTAATTACCTCATTTAGGCCATTTTAACACATGCATTTCTATTATTAAATGTTTACAAAATAGCCGTTGGGTCCTGATTTAAAAGGATATATATTAAACTAAGTTGATTTAAATAAAGCTGATTTATTGAATCAATAATGTACATATTGTAAAAGAATCATAGAAACTTTTGTCTTGCATTTATTTTTTTAGAAAATAGCAGATTTTATATTTATTTCATTTCATACAGATAGGTGCTGAATATTACACTTTCCTTGATTTACTTTCCAGTAACCAATAACTTATGTTTAATTTGAGCTTTTGTTAATGTGATGCGTTTTTAAAAACTTTATTTTTTTTCTTATGTGCGCGTAACGTGCTCGTGCAAGTCAAATTTAATTTTTTTGTTTGTGCGAAATAATTTGTTGAAAAACATGGTTAAAATATTTTTTAAATTCATTAAAAATATTTATATATTCATCAAAAATAGAAATTTAATTTATAGGTTAAAACACCTATCATTAAAATGGTAATTGTATGAACTTTAACGTCATGTAAAAATCATTTTTGTGAAATAATATGTTCGGAAATAATCATGAAAAAAACGTCGAAATTTCGTTTAATGTTCAATTAATTAAAATTCGCATTCAAAATTTAAAAAAAACTCATCGAAGCATATTCCCAACTTATCAAAATTGGCAAAGTATACATTTGCCAAATTTGGTAGCTATTGATCAAATGGTGTGACCTGTAGAGCACTAACACACATACTTCTGCGCGCACACGCACACACATTCTGCTTAATTATAAGCATAGATGAAATAAATGGTATTATGTTAGATGTAAGTAACTTCGGAAATTAATTTAATTGAATTGTTAATACTGTAAGAAAAAGAAAAGCATAAAAGTAAATTAAAACATTTTACTGAGTAGCAGAAAAAATTAATTAAATTATTAATGAAATTTAATGTCTAGCTTCTCTTGCACTTCGTAATGTAAAAGATTTTATCAAATGATTCTTTCTCTACCTTTGATGAATTTCTCTTCTTCTAGAAAATTGGGTTTAGAAATTTTGTGTGATGTTTTAACTGAATAAACTGTAAGGATTAATGTAAATTCGTATGTAGATATGCAAATATTATTGTGATAGTAGAAATCATGTAAACAGAATTCAATCATCACTGCTGATGGCATCAAACATTTATTGGAAGGTCATTAAAGGCATTATGCTTTATTGTTCATTCCTTAAAGCATTGTCTTGCAAACATTTATTAAGATGACGTATTACATTAATTGTTTCATAAAAATACTATAGATTATTACTATATTACAAAATAATAAGGAAATGCAGCCTATAAATATGAGATTTTATAAGAATTGAAACCACACATTGATTCTTTTAATGTATGTTGAGTGGATGTCTTATAATTATAATTGGCTATTAATAGAAGTGGGCGTAGGGTCTATTATTTTCCAGTGAATTATTGAAGCAAATAGAGGTGACCAAAAATTGGATTTGTAGAAAATAGAATATTTCAATATTTTTATTAATAGACAAACATATTTACGCTTACATCACATCAAAATTACACATCAAAACTATATTACATCACATCAAAACTAAATAATATTACACATCAAACACATCAATATTATATAATTACACACCAAACACATCAAAACTATATAATTACACATAAAAACTATATAATATTACCACTATTTGATAAAGTGACTAATACGAAGGCGAATAATTGCTACGAGGACAAATGTGAGTACAAGAACTGAAATTTGCAATGATTAAACTTGGTAAGAACTGTTATATATTCGTTGCTCGACGACTGCGTTTATATATCAGTAGAGATTATTAGATAAACAGATTCAATTACTGTTAAATGGATTATGTTTATATGTGAAGTGAGGTGATTATCTCAAAGTGATGACGCAATGCTTCACATCCTACAGTAAAGTGCAATAGATAATGATGATTTATAAATGAAAGTAAAGTATTTCATAATTTAATAACCTAAATTTTTCAAAAATATCACATTATTTGCTTTCAGTGTTTTTTGTAAGTTCTTATTTTAAAATTGATAAACATTCCGATTTTCGTAGTGCTTGAATTGGAAAATTATAGAACCACATTCATTTCAAAGACCTTTCATTTCTTGTCAAATTTCAGCACATTCACTTATTATAACTAGCTTTTATTATAAATGTCTCAAATTTCTTAATGATTTTTTAAAGAAAAATTTAAAAAAATCGAGGAATATGAACTTCATTGCTTCGAATTAATTGTTTTGGATGTTTCCTTGGTATTGCTAAATATTATGCATGGAACTTCGTTATTTTATCTGTTTCGTCTTGATTGCGAGATTGTATGAATTTAATATGCAGATTTCGTCACTTAAAAATCGCTTCAAAATACATTGAACCTATTTCTTTAAAATTCCTACTTCGCAAGTATATTGATGAAGTGACATTGTAAAGGATGAGTAATATTGTATTCTATCAAAGTTGAAATTGTATCATTGCATATTCCCAAAAGCTGTCCATGCATCTCGCTGTACGACCTTGGTCGTTTGGCTCATTTTCTTTAGGAACAGCTTCAAACGTATCCTTAATTCATCTAATTTTAAGTTTATTAGACAGAGCATAACACAATTCTTTTAAAAATCATCTTTGAATTTTTATCCTGTTTTCACAATTTCAGCAATATTTTATTAGGAACTTTTTGTCTTTATAACGTTTGTAATTAAATTAAATAAGATAACATTTCTTTTTACTTAATAAATTTATGAACGTAAATAAGGGACATAAAATGATATATATCATATATTTTTCATGTTCTTAGAAATAGTTGAAATTCAATTAAAAATCATAAACTTTTTTTCACATACAAGTATTTTAAATTTTCTAACAATATGAAGCTCAAATAGCCATTATTCTATAGATTCTAAGCTCAACGATTGCCCGAAAGTCATTATAGAGGAAACCATTCCTTTCAGTTGGACGAACAATGAAACCTTATTCTTACTAAAATGTCGATCTATCATATCCATAAATAATAAGATGTTTAAGAGGTTTTAGAAGAATTCAAAATTTAGTAGATACCTCATTAACTTGGAAGGAACTTTACATTAATCATATTAAATCTAAACATTTAATATGATCATATATTTTAAAATATATGTTTTAAATTATACAATTTCAAAACATATAATTTAATATGATTATATGCTTTTTTATTATAAATGTTTATATTTATATAACTTAACCTAAATTAGAACCCTAAATCTATTCATTGTTTGAATGGATTATTTGTAACAGTGTTGGTTCTTGTCTATTTCTTATGGAATATCAGAGCAAAATGATAATTGCAATTTGTTACTATTGATTGTAATTTTTAGAAATATGATATATATATCTGAAAAAGGAAACAATAAAATGTGCAGTCATAAACTTGAATATGGTATTTCTTTTTCTCAATTTAGTCTTACTTTTATTAAGAAATTTATCAGAATATAATTAGGTACATTTGGGTGTGGGAGACTTAGAAGAATAAGAATTGAGTCGTTGCCTTTAGATGTTTCAATATATAAGATGATTATAATGAAAGAAAATTTTTTCAGAGCGAAATTAAACTAAGAAAGAAATGCTAAACGCATTTGATACATACACTATTTAGACCATGGAAAATCTATTTGTAATGGGACAAAAATTTATATTTCTTTGTTACCTCGGTTAAAAGGGGAACTGTAAGCTGATTATTGGCAATAAAATAGGCAGAAAAAACTGACAAAAGTCAACTACTAATCAAATGAAAGATTGACTACTTTCTAAAAAAATTAACTAAAATTTGAATAGTATACATTAATTATTGAAATGTTGATTATTATAATTAAATAATGGACAATTTATGCCAAAGGTATTTTTAACAAGTCATATTTTTTTTATTAAACGTTTGAAATTTTTATCAAATATTGGATGAATTGGAATATGTAAATTTTTGTTCATATGATTTAAATCTCTGCAATTTTTGGTTGTGAGGCCATTTATAATTTTTTAGGATTTCTACCTAGATGGATCATTAAACCGAATTAAAAAAGGACAGATTTTACAAATTGGTAATGAAAGAGGCATTGCGGGTCAGTTTTCAGTACAATATGTTAAGAAAACATACTGAATGTACTTTTAAAACTAAATTAGGAAATAAACATAAGAAAAGAAGCAATCAAGCTCTGAATTGTAAAGTCAAAGAGTTAATTGCATACGTGAAAATTTAAGTTAAATGTTAAAAATGGAATATATCCGTTCAGAATTTTCCTCTGTGTTAAAATTATTATTCATAAAATTTTTATCATTTTTTTGAAACTTTCCTGCTTATTTTTAAGATTTATTTTATTGTGTAAATTCTGACCGCACTACACCCTTTATCATTGATGTCAAAAGTGTGAACCATATTTGATTCCCCATGATCAAATTAGTTTGTATAAGAACAAGAGGTGCATTAGTTTTGAACTACGCTCTACGCAATTATATTGTAATTACGATTATCATGTTGATTTTTGTTTTGACTAACCAAGGGTTTTTTTAATAAACCATATATTAAAATGGAAAAAAATCACTTCAAAAGAATTTTTAAAAAGTATCTCCCTTTTTTTTTCTATGTTCTCTGACGATCTAGCTTCAAGATATTTCATATTTCTGTTTTTACCATATTTGTAATGTATTGAATTGCTTCAAACTTAAATGCATAACAGTTACAGTGAAGTTTGAAACTATCGTGGCACATATTACGTATTGTTCACCATGTGTGACATATGTGGATGATCTAAATTATACGTATAAGTAAATTCATATTCACTGATATGAATAGATCATTCGGCAGACACAGAAAATGTACGTATAAAACTCTAAGCTATCTGACATTGAAATTGCTTTTATTACTTACTAGCCGCCTTTGGCGACCAGCCGGTTCGCCAGTATTACCACTAGCTACAATTTTCAATTAAATATTTCAAATATCTTGTCTCTTAATATCTTCTCAAACAAAACATTTTTAATTTGATAGTCATACCAAACTTATACTGTTGTTTAGATCGTATCGTTCAATTTACTATATATATATATATATTGCTAATTTGTTGTCATTTCCGGTAAAACTTCAACTTTAATTTAAAGTGGAAATGCTGAAATTGCAATTAATGTAAAGGTATTTTTTAATAAAACCAAGCGTTTTATTTTATTTATCATCTTTATTGTTATTTATTTATTAATTTTTATTATTATTGAATATAAGTACTGCAAACAGAATCGCTCGGTATTTAAGTCTTATTTGAACTACAAAATATTTTTCATAATTTATGTAATATCCCAAAGAATAATTCAAGAAAAATTTCTCAGATTCAGCATAAAATTCAGTTTTTAGTTTTGCTTTCAAAAAGATTGAAATGAAATCAATAATAATATTTTGTTCCGACCTATAAATATATTTCAAAAATTATGAAGTCTAAATTTAATGCAGTAAGGTATCATATTCGGAGAAATATTCTGGACACACCAAATTTTAAATAAATGAATGAATGTTTCAATTTACCACGATCAACTAAGACTGATTTATGAAACTTTGAATGTTAAAAATTAGAAAAACTCAACACTTCCACAATCTTAGGCCATTTAATCTTCAGAAACCTGCTCGCTGATTGGCGTATTTTCTTTAAAACGACCTATGAAAAATCTAAAATTATCTTTTTTTATTGAATAGTGATATTCAAATTTTCATAAATCAGTCAGTTTAAGCGATTGATTTAGTTCATTGGAAATTAACTCTTTTTATTTAAAATATTAGTGTTCCAAGAACATTTTGTTAAACGTGATTTCCACAGCAGAAGCTTTATGTAAAATCAAAAATTCGTTATTTGTTAGAGTATTTATTGAATCAAGTTACATAAAATATAATCATTTTCCATTTAGACCATTTTAGCAGATCTGTGTCTATTATTAAAGGTTTACAAATTAGCTGTGTGGCCCTGATTTGAATGGATATCCTGTTCATATTAAACAAAACTTGCCTTAAAATAAAACTGATTTATTGGATTATTAATATAGAGAGTGTAAAAGATCATAAAATAATTTTTCTTAAATTTATTTTTTAGAAAAAATAATATTTCATATTTGTTTCATTTCCTACAGACACGTGCTGAAAATTATATTTTTGCAGATTTCATTTCCAAAAAGATTTAATTTATTTTTAATTGGAGCTTTAATCAATGTGATGGCAACACTTTGAAAAATGCTAATTTTTTCCCATGAATGCGAAACGTGCTCTTGCAGCTTAAATTTTATTTTTATTTTGTAAGAAAAAAATTGTTGAAAAATATAGTTAAAATATTTATTTAAAAATTAATTAAAAATAGAAACTTAATTTTAAGTTTAAAGTATTGTTATCATTTAAAAGATAAATGTTTGATCTTTAACTTGATGTAAAAATCTTTTTTGTGCGATAATATTTTTGGAAGTTATAGCAGAAACACGCCAAAATTTCGCTTAATTTTTAAATAAATAAAATTCTAGTTAAAAATTCGAAAAAATAACCCCCAGGTGCACATTCCCGGCCTCCAAGGTATACACGTGCCAAATTCGGTAGCTGTAGGTTGAATGGTCAGGCCTGTAGAGCGGCAACACACACACACACACACACACACACACACACACACACACACACATTGAGCTTTATTATAAGTATAGATTATCGGATGTTAACATAAGTGTAAATGAATTTCTACATAAAAATTCAGATTGCTCAATTTAATGATTTAACAATTGTACTTTATTCAGTGCTTCTCTAATTAATAGATCTATAATATATTACTAGAAATACTCTGAAGAGAATTCTCCGTATCTCAGAAAATGCAATTAACCAGAAGGAAGAAAATATTTAAAAAAAAAAAAAAAAAAAAAAAAAAAAAAAAAAAAACGACGCCACGACGCCAAACAGAAATTTTAATAGTGTGCGAAAATAGGGCTAACCGTCTTCATATGGGTCAGTGCTATGGTTTAACGATGGAAATTGATGAACATATCTTCAAAATCTACTGTATCTAAAAATAAAATTTTGCATTTTTTTAAAGCTTAAAAAAAACCGATTTCAATGAAAAAAATCACTTAGAAATAAAACTGATTTCTTTATTTTTAATTATTTCTTACATAAATTTAATACTTTAACGTTACGAAGAAATTCGTATTCATTCATCTAAACATTCAATAGCGTGCTCTTGCCAATGTTAATATTAAGATTGAAAAGATTGCATTCCTTGGTTTTTAACTCCAATATGATACTTTCTTTTCCTCCTTTATTTCATAGTGTATAAGTGTTCTAATTTGCATGTGCTGTAAATTGTAATAGACTGAATAAATTAAATTTATATTTTTCAGTTTTATGAAACAATAAAGTGAAATGATAAAAAAATGCAATTAATAATAATAGTCTAACAGCCGAAGAAAGTCCATAATCATGACGAAAAAAAATGCATTTAATATCACTTGTCTAACAGCCGAATAAGTCTATAATCAGGAAGGAACAAACTGGTCGCAAAAAGCGGATAGTGCATAATTTCTCAATAAATGCCACAGCATACTTAAGTATTTTTTTTATAAATTTGTCCAATAATATTTTAATTAAATTTGTTTCAATTCGAAAAACGGAAGCCTTTAAGAGTAACGTTACGATTCATCTTATTTTTTCCCTTGTTTTATCTTGTTGTAAAAACAAGATCTTAGAAGTTGATATTAGACATTTTCTTTCTTGTGTTTGATGGCAACGGATAAATTTTGAACAGTCAGAACCGTCGCCGAAATATTGGATTATCGAAAAGAAGTGAATTAATAAGAGAGAAAGTTCGCAAATATTTACACAAAATATTAGTTTTTCATCACTTTCATAAGCATTACCATAAGTCAGAGGGAGCATAGAATCAATAAAGAAATAAATTTTACAGCATTTCGTCATATAACTAACTACTATCAATAAATGTGTTTTAAAAAGATGAGAAATGGAAAGAATTATTAATGAGCAGTTTTATTCAATCTAAAAAAATGAAAAAAAATGCTTATTTACCCTCTAATTAAAAAAAATAATCTTAAAGCATGTTTTAAAATTGATTTTTTAAAAAAGAATGCATTTTACTTAATATTTCATAATGTTTCATAATGTTCACTATGATGTAAGTGCTTGTAACACAATAATCATATAACCGTTTTTTTAAATGAAAAATGGGTGTATAATTCTTCATAATAGTTTTTTCAGTTTCCTGTACCCAGATTGTCCTTGAAATCTAGTTTTTGGTACTCAATTTCGTTTTAAAACTGCATATTGTTCATGCATATTCGATATAGATAACCTAATCCTTACTGCTTAAGTATCTTTATATTATGAAAACAAGAAAATTCTTAATTTTGTATGATTTTGAAATGAAATAAATTAATAATTATTCCAACATATATTTATTGTGATAAAAATATAAAATTATTAAAATATTAAATCTTATCCCACAATTTCTAAGTAAAAGTTCCTATCAAAAGTTCTAATACTTATGGCAAAATTGAAAACAATGATTTTTCTCTCAAGTGAAATAATTAAAGCTTTTACTTCTGTGTATTTCAGTTATAAAATTTTAAATTCAAATGATTTTTACCCTTTTGAAAGTCATTTTATAATAAAAAAATATTATATAATATTTTATATTATTTCATTGTACCTTCATCTGTATAAAAATGGTGATTTATTCTCAAATATCATATTTTAAAAACTTGCCACAAATAAAAATGTTGCCAGAAAATATAAGATATCATATTTTGCTTAGTATTGATTCTGTATCCTATATTTTTTATACTTAGTAAACAGTTCAAGCATCAAGAATTTGGACATATATTTTTTTCAGGAAATATGTTTTGAAGTATAACTTGTCTGTTTTATGTTTTATTATTACCTCAATGTTTTTTCAAGAATATCGTCTTTTCTTTGCATTTGGTAAGCCTATATATATAATTTAGTCATTTACTGTGAGAAAAAATATCTTCAGATAAAAATAGAAAGATTAAGAATTAAAAGATTAGATTTACCTATGTCTGTAGCTTTAGATAATATTAGGTATATTTCTTATTTCAAAAACAACTATTAATTAATTGATGCTATGCGAATTAATTTTCATTAAGGTTTAAATAAAATGTAAAAAAAATATCTACTATTTCTATTGAACACTTTGCACTGTATTGCATTTTCATTAATCTTAGTTTTAAGCTTAGTTAAACGCTTTCGAATCAAAATTTTCTAAAAATGTAGTTAATTTCATTTGTCATCATGTATTCATGTTAGTCATCAAGAATCATCAATCCATTCTGTTTGGTCAATCACAAAAATATTGCATACCCGACTCATCCACTCAGCATGCCTACCCTACCTTGCATATTAATCAAACATGCTACCTCCTTCGCAATCCAATTTAAAAGATTAAACTCCTCTTCTACCCTTCAGCGTTTAATTCCTAATCATCTCATTCCTTCGGGGAATGCACATAGGAGCAGCAAAACAAATTAGGGCCCCGAATTACCCTTTTCCAATGGTATGTCAGACGATGGATATATATCCGCAAGTAAAGTTGGCCATATCGGCCATCCTGTCTAAAACGGTGACGCACCCCCTTTCACGCCCACCTAGGGGTGATTGATGATAGTCATCAAGGGCCTTCAGAATCCGAAACTGGCCTTCCAACGGTTGCATAACCCTTTGAAAAATGCAGTGCCAGAATGGTCTAAGTCATCAGCAGACCCAGACAGGATTACCAGACAGTTGGAGACATATGTCGTCAGAGATTGGTATTTTGTGGTAATCCCCCATCAGATTGGGGTTGACCTTGTTGTTTATGAGCAGATTATCTACAGATGGTTTGGATGGAACCGCTTGGTTAAGGAGCATTTCCGAAGAGAGCATTTAGCTCTGTGGTTTAATACCTTAATATGATTTATTTGTTTCCTGGTGAAATACTGAGGATTAGGATTTGCTGGAATCTTCAGTTGCTGATTGTGATGGTCATGTGATTAGGATTATGGTGTTTGCGCCCCAAATAAAAGAGTTGTGTAATTTTAAGTCTTTTAAAAGTTTTCTAAAGCTTTTTTTTATTATATTATAAGAAAAAAGTGGAAGGAAATTTATTTTTTTACATAAACGACGAATTACAATGGTCGTGTTATTGACAGATCAGAAATATCACTTAGTTTCGCCATTAACAATATTCCTGCAAGAATATTTGCACAAATATTTTTTTTTCATTCAGGATATTACATTATTTTTACTAGCTCTAGAATTAAGAACATTATCTAAAAATATTACATAAATATATTTTTTCATTTCTTCACTGAAACT
Source organism: Argiope aurantia (assembly GCA_026543865.1). Classification (NCBI taxonomy): domain Eukaryota; kingdom Metazoa; phylum Arthropoda; class Arachnida; order Araneae; family Araneidae; genus Argiope; species Argiope aurantia. The sequence continues at coordinate 38,249 of JAPMOR010079534.1, read as the reverse complement.
GAATTTAATTCTGCTTTTTTTAAAAAAAATGTAAAGCATAATATAAAGCAATAATTCCTTTACATATTCCTTTGCATAAAAGAAGCAAAATAAGAATAAGAATATAAGATAACACAAATAATAAAAATAAAATAATAAAAATTAAATATTCATTTTGATAATTCTGATTTTTAATCGAAGTTAAATTATGCATTGAAAATATTATGGAAGTTGTTATAAACTGACATCTTTTACACAAATGAAAATAAATATCTATTTATACTTTTTTTATTTGAAATAATATTCAAATAGTTTATGGTGTTGGGGTGATACATGGATAAGCTCTCGGCATCATAATCAATTCTATTAAAATCCAACAGGTATTCAAGCCTGGATTAAATTAAATACGATTCGTTAGTCAAACATCCCCCCATTGGTGTGGTGTAGAAGTTCAGAGGAACTAAATGAAGAGGTTCCTTCTCCTAATAACCCTTTTTTCTAATGGGATGTTAATGTAAAGAAATTATCTAAAAAGAAAAAAAAATACTGTATCCTAAATATTTGCATCTAATACTCTTAGAAAAGAAAGCTATTTGATTAGAATTAGTCCACAGAAAGCGAAATAGTCTACGTAATCATAACTGTAAATTCTTTGTAATTTGAATAATATTTGGAAACTTTGAATTACTATAATTCTATTGACAATAATCAGGGATAATGAATTAGCACGTTATAGGCAGAGTGGTAAATGTGTTCAATAGCTTTAGCTCTCACACATTAATTGGCTCTTTATGTGCTGAAATATTGGAAAGATAACCACATTTTAAACTTTTACTTTGTCTATAAAATTTAGTACATTAAATGCCCAACAACATTTGGCTTTCAATCAATACCAGTTTAGAATGGAGTACTATCCTCTAATAAATGCATGCAATATTTGTGGTGAGAAAATAATAATGTTTTTAATCATTGTTCTTTTTAAAAGAGAGATGAACTTCACGTCTGAAGGAAGAGTTCAAACCACCAAATGAAATAATAGATTTATGCTATTAAAAAATTTATTGAAAATAAGGCCTCTTCCATAAATTTGTTGGGAAGAAATAACAAAAATTATAATTTTATGTATATAATAGCATTGCAATCTGATAAACATAATTATGATTTTCAGTTTGAAAATTTATATCTATTTTTCGCTTCACTTATTTAACAAACTGAAACAGAATGCAGAAAAAGTGTTACAAAATTCAACTTAAACAGATATTAATGATATTAAGTTGTTCCACTTGTTCACAAAATTCTTTAACAGCACAAATCTTATTAATAGACGCATTGTGAATAAAAGACTGTTTCTTATCGACTGATCAGATAATACTATAGCAATGATTAAATGGAATAATATAATGGGTATTAAATTTTCAAAATGACTGCAACGCAATTTTGAAGATTACTATTTAAATCAAATGCCATAGATTTCTTGGTTCATTGTAAATCATTTTAATGAATCAAAAGTTTCAAACAATGATATCACATTTAATCAGTTAACTAACTTGCTATCTATCAGTATCTAAATTACGTCGAAAACTTGCGAAAACCCTCAATTAAATGGTTATGGCTATTTAAAAATTTATGAACCATCAATTAAGAAATGATTCATTTATAGTGAATGAATAATTGTAATATTGCCGTTCTCGTAGAATAATAGTCAATATTATTCAAGAAATGATATAGACTATGGAATCTTAAGTTGTAGATCATACTTTAATATTTTCAATGTTCCCTTTTTAAACTGCAGTTGATAGTTGTAGAAACATGGAAATATCAATACTTTTTTTAACTTTTTGAAAATATATTGCTTTTTACATTTCATTACAATAAATGACTTAGAACTGATTGTCGAAGGCTCAAAAATGAAACTGGAAAATTCTTTGAATTTCAATTTAAATAATGATTTTCTTTCTTGATTTACTGAAAACAAATAAACTATATACAATATATATATATATATATATAGATATAGATAGATAGATAGATATATATAGCGCACTTTATCGCTTTCAATGTTTTGATGTTATATATACAAAAAATTAGCTGTTCTTTTTTTCCGTGTTATTTACATTGAAGCTACTCAAACTAATTTAATTTACTAATATTAAATTTAATTTTTCAAATCTTTAATTTAAAGTTTTATATAAAACAGAAAACAGGTTGACAAAAATTAGCAACTTAGGAGAATGAATAAATTGGGTATTTTAATGAATTAAGTATGAATTATTAATTATCAAAATTTTTAAAAATAAATTCTGGATAATACTCAGAAAAAGCATATCTTTTCGAAGATAAAAATTGTAAATAATACTCAGATTCATTCAAGTTTAAAATTTATTATAGAATAAAATATTGCAGTCGATCACATAAGTGCTTTATTCGAAATCAGGTATTCCTAAAACAAACTATTTTTTGTCTTAATCGAATTGTAAGAAATGCACCTATCTTTCTATTTATCAAACAATATTTTGGCCAATTTAAACGTTTATACAATAGAAATTAAATACATACAACCAATCATAATGCACAATTAAAAATTTTATGTAGTATGTAAATGTTACTTCATTGGGGACACCTCGTAATTGAGGATGAGAAGCTTCCGGTATGTTGGTTGATTCTCGCCACCCTTGTGGGTACACAGAAAGGTGGGGGTCAGGCTCCTCCCATCGAAGAAGGGACATATTTTCTTAGGGAAGGATTCTACCGTAGCCGGTGATGTTCTTTATGACTCCAACACATTTCCAGCCAGTGTTGCTGCTGCGGCGGTCTGGTCATTCAGATTTCCGTGTGCCTTGGGGCCGGATGGAATAGTCGGCCCGAAGTATGTAAATGTTAAACTTCATATGTGAAAATGTTCTTTATAAACACCTATTAACCTTAGTTCTTTGAGAATTATTTTATAAAATCTAATAATATTCGAAAAATAATAAGACACTGTTCATTAAAACAGCGGGGTTAATTATACAAGTAAAATTCTTAAGGTTTAAAATTTTTTTAAACAATATTCACTCTGAAAGTATGTAAAATAAACAACATTCACTCTGAAAATAAGTAAAATGAACATCATTTTTTTCTTTTCCCGATTTCTCTCTGAATAAAGCATTCCATAAAATGTGTAGAGAGTTAAGAATATATTTTTTAGCTGAGCAAAAATTGATATTGTGTGTGATTGATATTTTTTAGCAAAATATCAATCACACACAGTTTTTCATAACATAAAGAACAAATAAATCCTTCAATTATTATTGAACAATATTAAAGTTTCGTCTGTTACTACCACATGCCTAATTATCATAATACTCGATGATTGAAATACTGACTTTCAGTATTATTAAGCAGTTATAAAAATATATAAAATTTATAAATTAAAAATGACATTCGGCATAATTCTGTATTTCATGTAATTCATTCCTACACATTTCTTTTAAAAATGAGCTCCTACTGAATTATCAATTTATTTAATTAAATATTAAAACATTTGGACACCTTCTAAAATTATGCAATGCACATTATTATGATTAACATTATTGAAATCTTTGTAATCTTAAAAATTATTATAAGGTTTTTTATTTTGAAATTTGAATTATCTGTAGTTTTTATCACCTACGTTTCGAAGGTAATATTATGTTATTTTTCAATGCCTTTCAGTTCAATAAAAGAATAAAATGAATTTTATTGTTTTAATATTTCGTATATTTTACATTTTTAAATATTATGATACTCAGTTACACTTAATAGTTCTGAAGAAAGAGCGCCATTTTCGTCATCAAAGCATTGATTACATCAAAATTTAAAATATTTTTGATGAAAACATTTTTGGGGAAAAAAATGTATGTAAAAATTAATTAAATTATTTACTTCAATCCTAGATCTGAAATCTCTTTTCACACTAATTAATTTAAAAAAAAAGTGTAATAAATTTTCAAAAAAGAAGAATCAAGTGTTAAAATCTTATATTTTAATAATTTTTTACTGTGGGAAAAAAGGAAGATAATCCCACAAATAAAGAATCCATATGCCTCAATCATCTCTTATTAGAACTAGAAATATTCATTCTCTATAATTCTTCTAATTGTTCCCCAAGTGTTCCTGCTTAAGGTCGTTAAGTTCCAGTAAACTTACAATGTGACTGCAAATGACATTTGTTTTAAAGATGAGCGCAAATGTCACTGTGGGCATCTGGCATACATAATGATATACTCCCATTACAAGAGTCAAATGTTTGGAATCCTCTCGAGATGGTGCTTCTGGTCGTATATGATAGAGTCATTAATCTAACAACTCAGCTACGGAAATCTAGAACTCTACTTATAAGGCGACTTCTCATTCTCGTGCTCCAAAAATGAATGATTGTGCAGCCATAAATGATGAAATATAAATATTTCTAAGGACAATGCGATATGGTTTCTGTTAACAATAAGATATGCATCCGATATTAGAAAAGAAATTTCAACACATATACAAGATTATTTTAAAATTCGAGAGAGTAATAATATTTTTTTCACGCATGCATCGAGATACATGATGGCAGGAAATGATGCTCAACCCCCTTTCAAATCATCTGGAATTACTTTCTGCGTCGTCACTTTGTTGAGACGTGCTGTAACCTCTGTTGCAGCACTTCTTTAGCATGCAACGATAATCGAACTGGAGATACTAACAAAAAATTGTTCACATAGTAGAGGTTGTCATCAAGAGAATCATATAAGGCACCTTATATCATACATATAACTTTAAACATTCTTCTATATAAATATAAATTTTATGAATATATATATACATATATCTATATACACAATCATATCACCTGTAATTATCAAACTGGTTGCATCTAATTGTTCTCTACAACAATCAATATACAATTTCAGTGATTAAATAATCAATTAATTTAACAAAAAAATCAAGCCAAATCGCAATATTTTACTTCCTTTTTGAAATTAAATTACAGATTCCTTCATTGTGGAACATATTTCCAAAACTTTAAGTTAAATAACGAATTTTTTTTAGATGTACACGAGATTTTTTTTTTTTGCATTTGTAATTAATTTCCAAACCTTGAGATTAAAAATTTCAAATAATTGGACTGAAATGGCTTACTGCTGAACCATTGTATCATGTGCATTGCAAACTAAAATATTCAAAACATGAACACATAAAAATTAAGTACTATCACAAAAAATCAAAGACTGTTTATACAATTGAATTTAAATTGCGTTTCATATTCTTTCCTTTTTCTATAATTATCATAATTAATTCATGTTAAAAACTTTAAATTTCTTTTCAAATGACATGAGAATTTTTTATTTAGCATAACTCTAAATTTATTCTCTGTGATATAATCTTTTTTCAGGAAATATAAACATTTTACTTTAATTAATATTTATTTACATTCACATTTATAGGAAATGAATACAAATTACCTTCAGCATCTGAACATCTAAGTCTCATCTAATCTAGTATCCAAATTTTTCATATTATTTCATTCAGCTATTTAGGAATTAAAATTTATATTAAATTTCTTTGTAAATAAATCATTAACTCTTCTTTGTAAGTAATAATGAATTTTAAATTTTAGAGTAGAAAGCAAAGAAAAAATAGCTAGAGGGAACCCTATATTTTAAGTTCATTAATAAAAAAGTCCTTTTATTAATTCTTTTTATTAAATTTGTTTATTCCTCTTCTAAATAAAGCTTGCTCCAAAGCTTACAGAAATCACAAATGGAAAATAATATCCAACGAAATTCAATTCTAGAAAAAGGCATAAAAACCCAACTTTGACTGTTTTGTATTTCAAAGCGAAAATATATTCACTTTTAAAGCTTGTTCCCTTGATTCTTTGAAATGCCTTTAAAAAAAGTAAATCACAAATTTGTTGAAGAAAACGAAGATTGAAAATTGTTGTTTTCTTGTGGGGGGAAAAATCAATCCTTCCAATATTTAACCGAAATATTTTATTGTATATCATTATGAAGTCATTTAAGAGAAATGGTAAATGGGATAAACAGAGATATACGTTAACAGTAAAGTAGTTTATCTTCCAGGTATTGGTGCAAGGCCTAAACAAGCGATCGGTAGAAAGTGAACCTCAGTTTTATTTCTGACTGGTTGCTTTCGGCTACCAGTTAATTCACGGGAGGATTGGTTATGCTTCATCTCAGTTACATCTCTTTTACACAAGATAATATTCAAGATTCCTTCAGAAATTATGAAGCATCAAATTACAACAGCATTTAAACTGAGTTATTATTCCGTTCTGTTTATTGTTTCCACAAATATTCCTTATTGGAATCAAAATGATTCCAAAGTTGAACTGGAATGAAACTATCCACGTTATCTAACTGTATTGTGCAGCACCTTAGTAAATTCACTTTTCTATTTCTAGTAAGAAATAACACACTTTTACTTGTACTATGTGAGCACGCTTAACACCTTTCCAGTCAGTTTAAATCATGTTAATAAAAAATTTTAAAAATGCCAGTAGAAGTTCTCATAGTAGTCAGTAGCCATGTAGAAACTACTTATTATCTTAGAAGCTTTATTAACTGATTGCAGAAAATATTTGATGATATAAATATAAATGTTATTTCTTAGCTTTCAACTATGGTATAAAAAGAAGTTGTGAAAACAATGAAAACTTTTTAAAACTTATTATAAGAATCATAAGTATTGTATCAAATATTGAATATAAAAATATCTTTCAAAATTGTCCATATCCATAAAAAAATTCACAACAAATTATTATCAATGCTGTTTAATTGTTTTGAAATATAAAATTTAAGTTGGTGTAAATATTTTATACGACAAATTTTGTATACGACCTTTTTATACGACAAATTTTGAATTTTAGAAACCAGAAACATCGAATTTAAAAAAATTAATTTAAATTAAATTAAGTAAAAAAAATCATTCTAAAAGGAACGTTCCCACTTTCTTATATTAGTTAGCTCTATATTCAACTATTTTCTTTATATAATACGATAATCAGGTTCACATTCACGTTTCTTATTTGTATAAATTTGATTTAACAAATAAACTTATATTATTAATACGATAAAATAAATTATAAACTTTTTAATATCTATTCGAAAATAATTATTGTTACAAATATTTTCAGAACTTTTATTTTTGACTCATTAAATTAGCTGATAGGTTAATAAAATAGTGATATTCTAAAAGGAATTCTTTTCTTTTTTATATGATTTTCAATAATATATAATTGTGATCGAACACAGTCTTTAAATAAGGAACACAGAAGAAACGAGATTGAATGACATCTCATGATGTCCTAAAAAATTATGTCAAAAAATAATTTTACACTCATCACCCCCGAATTAAAGAATTACAATATGACGGACTTTGTACGCCATCTGTTAAGACTGTATTAAGAAGCATACAATTATACAGTGAGTTTCAAAATTCACTGTCCAATCTTTAAAAACAAATTCATAAAGTGCACTGTAACAAGCATTTTTGTACACAGAGTTACTGCCACAAGTGATGCATTCAGAAAGAAGATTTTGCTTTTGTCCATTATGATTTTTTATATATTCATTCATATATTTACTTAACTGAAATACATTATATTTGATAGATCTACCGGCTATGATAATGAGATATCTGAGTATTTAATTTGAATTGTTTACTATTACATTAGTATGGAATATAAATCATTAAAAAAATGTCATATCATCACCACATATTCTTCTTCTTTGTATGTATATTTTAAATTCCTGAGTATATCTGAAATTTTTGCCCCAATCATTACGTTGGAAGTATTATTATTCATTGATTATTAAAAAAAAATTATCTCTTTATTAAAAAAAACAATTTTAAAATCATTTCGAAAAAAAAATCAAAATATAGTTTTGTTTTAAGGATTCTCCAATGTCGACATAAGAAGTTATTTAAAGGGCTAATAAAAGAAAAAAAGAAAGAAAGAAATGGTATAGTAATAAAAACTTGCCAGTTATAACAATTGGGATGTATAATTTATTTATTTTTATCATAATTTTATATATTGTCACGTAATTAAAGGTATAATATCCTCCAACACTTAGTTTAAATTCGAAAAAAATTCTCAATTACACATAATCTGATGTAACAGCTTTCTAAAAATATTACTGAAGAAATTCAAACAATGCATTATTCCATAGTTAAATATAGCATTATAAGACATTTTCTGTGGTATGAATTGGAGATGCTTACATTTTTAGTCGAAAACAGCATACGAGTTTTCAAATTTCAAATTCACAAAATGATTCTTAGTTTATTTTTCCTCAGTTTATTATTTTGAGGAAATTTTATTTCATTATAATTCGTGTCTAAAATTTGAGAAATTAAAATATCAGAATTTAAGAATTTACAAAATGAAAGTTAAGTTTAATTTATTGTTTAGTTCTGAATGATTTTGAAACAAAAAGTTATAACTTTGAATAACTTTAAAAACTTTTTAAAATCCCACTTTTGCTTGTGCATAAAGATTTAATTATTCAATTTTAATTATTTTCAACATTTTTGCTTGTAATATTTCTTCAAATAAAAAAAAACAAAATGTTTCGCAAATTCGCTACAAGGTGGCAGTGCTCTTATAGAATTAAAATTTAATTAAATAATAGTCATTTAATTATTCAGTGATAAAGAGATTGTGCAAACTAATACACGAATGGAGTGAAATTCTTATGCTTTAAGTAATTGTGCGATCTCATAAATAAATTTTATTTAAACTTATTTTATAAACGCACTTTTACTACTGTATTAAAAAGATAATTTTAATTTTAATTATTTTCTGATTTTTGATTTATATTGATTTTATCCTTATAAGTATTATGAAATATAATTTTTTCAGATCTACTGCTAGGTGATGCCTTTTTCTAAATAAATACAAATGCATTAAATGGTTTGTTTAATGAAGTTTTGAACACAGTAAAATAGTATATTTTTTTCTTTAATGTGCAAGTGCAAAGTTTCATTTAGAGTAGAAAAGAAAATATGCATTTTTAGAATGTTTTGAATTTATTGGAATTTAAGTGAATTGTTTTTTATAAATAACCTTATTAATTTCCGATTAAAAAGATGAAAAAATTTTTCCACTGGATGGTAAAACACATTTGCTAGTACGATTTGGAATTATTTTTAAATATAACTGTAATGTTTTCAACCTATTAATCAAATAGAAGAATGATTCTTCTTAAAATAAATTAACAAATCTTATTTTGTGAGAATATTAAAAAAAATCCAATAAAATTACAAAGATTAAATAATTAATTTTCTAACTATTTTTAATTTGCAACAGAATTAGAATGTAACAAAGATATTGTTTCGCATTGAGTATCAAATATATTTTACAAAACTCGTGAAAGATAAAATTTTTCTTGGAATTCTGATTTCTTTCTCGAATTACCGGTAAAAAATTCAAATGACATTTTATCAAGTTTATGAATATAATTTTATTTCAACGTAGGCTTTCAGCTGTAATTTAAAAGTAAAGATGATAGATATAGGGAAGATCTAAAATTTCGGAGAACTAACAACCAACAATTTATCAATATTTCAAAGTTATATGAACAATTAATATTAAATAGTAAAAGCTAACTTGTTTTCTTTAATAAAATTTGTTGTTTATGATAAAATATTTAAGAAATGCTTTAATTCTTCTATTGGGAATTTTCTCTACTTTTGCCCTTTATTAAAATTGTTTTTATTATTTCGGAGTGCTCATTTGTTTGTTTGTAAGGAATTTTCTGGTGCAGGAGCCATGATGTTGACCATGCTGTGCTAAACAATACTAAAATTATATCATTTTCAAACATTCATCGAAGGGCATATGAAGAGAAACTCTAAAATAAAATTAATATTTAAATAAACGGATAAGACTTTATGGTGGGGCCGCGGTGGCCTGGTGGTAAGGTCTCGGCTTCGGAACCGGAGGGTTTCAGATTCGAGACCCGATTCCACCGAAGAACCGTCGTGTAAGGGGGTCTGTTGCACGTTAAATCTGTCCTGACCAAACGTCCTCCCGCTGGTGTGGTGTGGTGTGGAGAGGGGGGTGCCAACTCAGGTGTCGTCCTCGTCATCTGATCATGGTTCAAAATTACGAGATCCGTCCCAAAATAGCCCTAGTGTTTCTTCAAAACGGGACGTTAATATAATTAAACTAAACTAAGACTTTATGGAATTTAAAAATGCAAAGATTTGTTCATGAGGTGTTTTATCAAGCAAGAAAGATAATAGAGGGCCACTCTTTTGAAAAAAAACTGTAAACGTCGGAGTGTTCCTAGAGTAATATATTCTAATATTAAAAATTAATTTTATAAATTTTGTTGCTTACACCTTATTGTGACCGTAAAAACTATTTTTGAAATTATAACTTAGGTTTCTCTATCAAGTAAAAAAGAAAATAATTCCAAATTTCATTGAATTCAATGTATAAAATTTGATTCACGAAATTTACCTCCAAATTTTATGTCTGTATTTAATTATGAAACAAATTCCTCAGACATAAGTGACATTTTCTAAATACATACATTTAGCCATCTATACTGAATAAAAACTTTTCATGCAATTTCTGTCATTATATTTATGTACATGAAAATTGTCACTCGTACAAAATAATAGTCACATTGAATAAAAATATGCTAAAAACGCAATGATACAGACTGAACAACGTTTAGGCAGAAAAAAAATTACTAATCATGCAGCAACTTGTAGCCAAAAAAGTTTTATATGTGATGATAAATAACGATATTTTGCTAATTACTTTAAAATGAATTAAGATGCATTAGTCGTTTATTAAAATATTTAATAAATGATATTTAAACTTAAATGTTTTTTTCTGTAACAGTAGCTACATAGCATTTTCTCTTAAAAAAGGATTTCATATATGCATTATTAAAGATAAATAATAAAATATTTAATTGAATGTATAATAAAATTTTGAAATATATAAATATTTAGTTAAAACATATAACAAAATATTTAGATGAACTGAAATTATGAAATTTATCCAATTTAGGCATCTATTCAAGTTTGGAAAACTCTGCTACACATAACTGGATGCCATTTATCAGATGTAATCTCAATCGAGAATGATATCTAGTTATATAAAGTGCAAGGAAGACCTTTTATGATCACATAATATAAGTGATATCCCAATGTGGAAACATAAGTGACAGAAAGAGGAAAAAGATTCTCGATTCTCCTTTCAATTAAAATAATATTTTATCGGATGAAAGTAGACTGTTATTAGCAATTCAAATAAATGCCCATCATTAATTAAAGTTTTTTACTCAATTATAAAATCAAGTAGAAATTGGTTCTTTTCAGACGATATTTTTCAATGGTAAAAATAATAAAAAGAGAATGGACAATGGTAACTATAATTTTCAATGGTAAAAATTATAAAAAGAGAATGAACAATGGTAACTATAATGCAAAGACAATTTTAAATAATTTCAATGGTTCTTACTACTCTGAGTTGGAACTAATAGATAGGCAAAATCATTTTTATGCCCGAGCGATATAAATAATATTCTAGTGTGGAGGTATATAGAAAAACTGAAATAACAATATTTCTGATTTTGAAAAGAAATTTATAACATTAGAATTAGGAAATTTTAAAAAAACTGACTATTAAAGCAAGATGATGGCATGTAAGTCATTCGACGTGTAATCATGGTATAGAGTTAGCTACTCCGCTTCCTCTGAAGGTACCTCCCATCATTGTTAGGAGGTAACTGACTTCCATGATGACATTTCTGTACCCACCAGAGTGGAGAGGTGCAACCACCATACTGCAACATTATGAGATGTAAGTCATATCACTGACTCTCAGACACGCCCGAAGGTACACGGATAATAAATACTGAATGACCGGACCGCCGCAACAACATCATTGCCGGGAACGGTGGTTGAGTCCTAAGGGTTATCCCCGGCCACGGTACAACCCCCCCCCAAGGAAAGTACATCCTTTCATTGATGGGAGGACCCAGAACCCCGCCTATTTATGTACCATCTAGTGAGGCGAAATCCAACCACCATGCCGGAAGCATCTCATCCTCTTTTCGATGTGCCCACCCGGGGGGATATGATGAGATGTAAAAATTTACTCTTGGATTCAAGTAATTGCTCTTCTAATATCGAGTATTAATAAAATCTTGAACTAAACATCGTTATTATAAAGAACACATTGAAAACATCGTTATTATATTTGATAAGAAAAATTTCAATTCCGAAAATTAAGTAAATATAAGGCACATTAGAGTTCTAATGTATAATAGAATTTCAGCCATCATGACTGCATTATAAAAATAAAGAGAAATCAAACAACTAAATCTTCCCGTTAAAAACGAATAAAAACAGCGAATACTGAGTTTGCCTAATATCTTCAAGCAACCATATTTTAATACAATATGTTGGTATATGAAATATAAACAACATTATTTCTGTAACCACAGAATTAAAATCATTTTTTATTTTTTATTAATTATCCAATTTTACTGGATATTCGATTACCCAGATCGTATTTGGTTCTCATTACTGTGAATGAATGGCGTTCTTCTGTACTAGATTGCAATGTTGGTGCTGAAGTCATGACTTTTAACATTCAGTGCCCCGAAATACAAGTAATACAAACCGACTTTCATTACCACCCTTCTAAGTCACGAACCTTGCTGCAAGTCCTGCACTTGCATCAAACCCATCCAACACTCACTTCCTGCCAGTGGAATGATTGAGGATCCTCGACACTGGTGACTCGTGCCAGTGTTCCTCGGAGCTCCCCTCCTTCCATCAATTGGTGGAAAGTGATTGATGATTGCTTTCACGAACTACAAAGATTCTTCTCCTGACATCGGCATTACGCAAAGAGAATTATTTCCCATCAAACTCTTTGAGGTTGTTCTGGGCGAGGAGCGGAGTGCTTAGTTTTATATTGTCACTTAAGCTACTCCTTCCTTTATTTCCGTTTCAGATCTCAGGGTAAACCGATTGGGGAGGATCCAGCCATCGGGATAATGAACCGTAAATAACTTTTTTGTAAAGGTGATGGCAGTTGGGAAGTTTTAAGACTCTAAACTCATTTAGGGCAGAAGAGCCTCTCTGGTACTTGCAGTTAAAGAAAATTCGATTGTGGTTAAAGAGAGGAAGTGATGAATTAAATATTTTGAACCACAGGTTGTGTTCTTTTAAAGTTAGGTAATACAATATAGTCTTGATATCTAAGTTTATGCCGGGTCAATAATATTTCGGAATAGACATTATAAATATATTTTTGTTTGCTGCTCTACCAATTAAATTCATTATTTTTTGGTTTTAGGAGTTTTAAATCAATCATTTCTTTCAGCACTATATTCATATATTGCAAAAAGTGAAGAATGTTTAAAATTATTTTTTTGGACAGTGAACAAATAAATAAGTAAATCCAGGAAATTAAAGAAGAAAGGTTAAAGAGGACAAATGGATTAGATTAAACTGGATTAAGGCTCACATCGGAATATGTGGAAACTTGAGAGCAGACGAATATGCAAAAAAGTCTGCATAGAAAGACCAAATAGATATTGTAATCCCAAAATCATTCCAAATGTTAAAAAAGGAAATTAGAAGAGAGATAACTATGCAGTGGCAGGATATATGTATCATGTCGTGAAAAGGACATATAATATATGAATTCATATCGGAACCAAAAATTATAAAAAGAGCATTTCACCCGTTAACAGTGCAAATTATATCGGGACATGGAAGATCTCCTGAGTACTTCTACACATTCGGAAGGATGCAAGGCAACACATGCATGTGTGGGGAAATAGACTCAATCCAACACTACAAAGTAGAAGGTGTCTAACTGAAAGAAATTAGAGGAAGACTCGTTATGGATATTAATTTTAATACAATATAACCATGCCATGGAATTTAAAAATATTCAAAGAAATGATGGAAAAGATTTCTAGCCTTTTATCAACTGTTTGAAGATTCTTTTAACTTTTGCTGGCCGTTGTTCTATTATGCAAAAATTTGAATAATTAATGAGCATAACAGAGAGTCATAATAATCCCTGTTTCTATAGCTTAGTTCTGTGGTAATGGACTGACTGCCTGTAATTTAAAAAAATAATACGAAAGGGACTATTTCGATATGTTTTGTGTCAATTATTAGTGTAACAAAAAAAACTTTAAAACAATTTAAATCATTTAAAAGAACTGAACTCTTACAGCAGAATATTTTTTTTGAATAAATAACAGCATAATTTAAAAAATTGATATTTTTGGATATTACAGCATTTTAAAAGAAGTAATTAAACATATATTTCATATTTTTCGAAAAAAGACGTTAGAATCCAATTCCTGTGACACCAGCTTCATATTGTTAATATTAAATCATATTAAATAATTAATTATTAATTTAATTTTTAGTTTCTTCTTGTTCATGTTAGATTTTATTGTTCTTCCAAAGTAACTTGTTTTTATAATTTTTATTATTCTATTATTTATAAAAGCTTTTAATTAAGAAGTTCTTAGATGTTTTATATTTATTGCTAACATATTAAAAGGAGACTTAACACATTGCTTTACTTTTGGAGTAATGGGTGAGAATGGCATGCAGTAGTTTTGTGTTAAAACATTTGGCCAAAGTATGCATTTTCCTCTTCTTTTCTTTTCAGTATCTTCCATATTGAATGGCTACAATCGTTTATGATATTGCAATTGTATAGCATTTTTTTATTGTGGAATCTTCCATGCTAGCAGTCATTATTTTCCTATTTTTTTAATAATTTTATTGTACTATGCTATTGTGTTATTTTCTAATTTTCCCTTTTATTTCCTTTCCTTTTATGATAATTATTACCATTCCAGTTTTGTTATTAATAACAAACTGAGTATAGGAAATTGAATAGTATTTTTTTATTTTCTTAACTAAAATAGTTTAACCTTAATATATATTTTATGATGCAGCTCACATTTAGTTAGAAATTGATATTTTAATTTTATTAAATTAAATTCATATGAATCAGGAGATGGTTGCATACTGTGGTATCAGGTTGCTTTTCGACCTGCCTCTGTCGGTCAAGTGGTTCAACACTTTTCATTCTTTTTTATTTCTTTTAAAATTCAGCTGGAGTTTAAAGGGGACAGTGGACTTTGAAATAAGCAAAAATTTATATATGTGTATAGGAAAATTTATGAAATATTGATTCCTTGCCAAAATATATGTTTATATTCAACTAAGATAGTGTTATTAGATATATTGTTCAATAAAATGAATATTTCCAAATGCTAGAGAAAAAAAGTATATTTTAATTACTTTCCTCAAAAATGATATTGTAATTAGATTTAATTTTTTTAAATATTCCAGGTGTCTTAATTTTTGAAGAAATTAAATAGAATTTATAATAAGAATTTCGGTTAAACATTAAAAAAAATAAAGTATGAATTTTATATTTCGAGTTTTTTTAGATAGTTAAAAGTCCATTTGAGTTCCTAAAAATAAAAATTTCCCTTGGAAATTCAATAAGTGTGCATACAAATATTTCTAAAAAATTAGCATTTAATTGAAATTGCAAAACCATATACCATTACACCAGTTTTGTTTCAAATAAATTATTCTGGGTAATACGGAAAAAAAATAGTAAAAATTAAAAATTGAGTCGCCTGGAATATTTTGAAATTTTAATTAACTATATATTTTTTAAAATTTTTTAAAAATAACATTTTATTTTAAAAAAAATTTAAAAAGAAAATTGACGCATTTATATTTTAACTCATATGCATAACAAATTCATAGCTTTAAATGAATAATTCAAAAAAGTGCCTAATAGAGTCCACAGTTCCTTTAAGCCTATGCTCGTATTCTTCAGAATTGTTAATAACAGAAATTTATATATTTATAAGGTTTATTTCTAATTAATTATTTTTATATTTTTAAAGAAATAAGCATTTTTCGTGTATATTCATAACGAGACAATGATTAAAGTTATTGAATATAATAGGAAGTTTAATGTATCTGTTCATTAGTACAAGTTAATTTATATATTATATGTATTAAATTTTATCATTATTACAATCCTTATAATTTTTTAAATATTGATATCTTCTGCAGAAACCTTTTATATGTTTGATTTGGAATTTGAAAGAGTTCTGCATCCAGTCTATCAGACAGATAAATTTTGAATGGTAATCTCTGCATTAAATTCCTTATGATACAATCCACTGATTAGTGCTTTCATAGAACGCATTTCGACATAATTTATATTGTCAGCTCCAAACGTCTAATTCAATGAAATTCTAAAAAGCACACATCAACTCGCAAATGGCGGCAATGAAACATAACCCATGTAATTTCATGGAAATATTTGATAAACGACTTGATTAAATGGTTCTTCAACGAATTGCATTTAGCTTTTATTTGATATAGGTGTATGCATATTTCTAATTATAGTATTCATAGACATGTCTGGCGACTTCACAAGCTTCTGTAGTGCTGTGTTTCGCTATCTTACAATTGAGAATGAATATGCTTTGATATAAGCTTATTTCACATGAATTAAATCTAATATAAATGTTATGATAAGAATGTTTGGTAACTTCTATATAAATGCAGAGATGTAACTGTAATTTTCCTTTGGCGGTTTTTTTTTCCATTTTATTTTCTGGAATATACTATAGCAAGTGAATGAGAATTAGTAATTATTTTAACAAACATTTATTATGTTAATTATTTTGATGATGAGAATATCATTTGTCAGTTTACAATAAAATATTTATCATATTACCCAAAGTCATAAAGATTTTCAGTTCATCCTTGAAAAAGGAAAAAAGTGTGAATTTCATGAATGTGTTCCATCATTTCAGATTTCAAACTGTTTTATTTAAGTTATACATCTCTGCAAAATTCAGTGACGTAAAAAAAAGGCTATTGGGGCATTATATTATTCAGAAAATTATCGAATCATATATATGCATATTGTAGTCGAAAAATCTTGCCGTAGTATAAAAAACTAGAGATTTACAAGAGAAACACTTGATGTTACCTCTTTACATCCATTTTCTAATAAGATAACAGGAATTTAGTTGCAGTTCAAGATTTTCTTATTTTCTCTCCCTAGCTGTCGATATTGAAAATGAAATTATGAAATCATTCCTTGAAGGAATATGCCTGATTTGAAGCTTTACTATAATAATAATAGTAAGAAAACCTGAAAAATTGTGTATTTTTTTCACTTTTTCCTCTCAATTAAATGTAAAATTTAAACAATTCAATCATTATGAAATTAAATGCTACATTATTTGCGATTCTAGATGTTTATAATTATTTTCGAATTAGCTTTTTTGCTTTATTTGATTTTAACTCTAGTCTAAGTAATAAACATTTTATTACGGAAGCTTTACATGTTAATATATTTTCTGCTGACATTTTCATCAGATTTCAGAAATGAATGTCTCATATTTAAATGTTTTATTTAATATACTTGATTGTTATATTGAAATTGATTTTGATTCGCCCTTAACTCCACATACATTACAATATTGACGATTTTTTGGTTAAGTTGATTAATGCATTTTTTAACACTTTTTTTTTCAGGCTTTGACAAATCGTCAAATTTGCAATTTGAATAATTTTAATACGGCTAAGAAAATAAGAAATGCACATCTATTACGGAAAAATTTCGCAAAATCAACCGGTTCGGCTTAGTGGGAATATGGTATCACAGTAAATAGGCCCAACGATAGATAAAGATATTTTTGAGTACGAACACGCGAATATTTTGAAACAAAACACAGCCAAGTATACATAACAAAAGCATTTACAATATACAGGAGTTCGTAAACAGCAAAATGGTAATCAGTAACTGGAACAGCAGAAAGCAGCCAGACAGAACACAACAGAAATAGAATCGTCACACTATTATTCATATCGCTCTAAACGTCTGGTATTCTCCCCATTTCCTCGCTTTAGCTCTTTTCTCCTGCCAACTCATTACTGACTTTTCGCCATACGACTGGTTACACAGCACATAACTCGATGCTGCTTTAGTACTTGACTCCAAGACTCGGCTCACAGCTGGAGTCAAAATTTAATAATTGCTTGATTTCTAATCTTGCGCTTCACCCAATTGATCCATTTCGGACTGACTCCAGCTTGGTCTGTGGGCTTTTTATATTTTTTGAAGAGGCTTAAAGAAAGGTTCGAAGGATCACAAAAATTCGCCTCCTTTTCAGCCTGTCGTCAAAATTCTTGAAGATTCTAGAATCTTTCATTTTGTTATCAAAGTCTTCAAATGGTTGTCACGATCGGAAGTCACTGATGAGATATCCGTTCGTTTTGCTGCAGAGCTATCTGTCAAACTGTTCTTCTTACGATGGAATTAACTGCACTGGAAAGCAGCAATGCTAATTTGTAACAATATCGAACTTAAAAGATTCATGAAAGAAGTTGATACTTTTCAGTACTTTTTTACCGAAAACAACAATGCACATTTAAATGCTTAGTATTAAAAACTTAAAAAGGATTTTTCACAGCATTTAGAAAATATTTAATATCCATGCAATTTGAAAATTTTCTTCTCAAATTTGGAAAATGCATGCAAAAAACATTAATTTGTATTTGAGCTATCCCTTTCACCTTGTTTTCTATTTATTTAATTGATAAAACCCTTCTACTCCACACTTATGTATTTCCTTTAATGATATATGCTTACTAGGAGAAGTTCCAAATTAAATTAAATTTAAGCTAGAAATTCCGTTTGTAGTAATAAATGAAGAGATTGATAAAATAATTGTTAAAAACAGCATACAATACTCTGGAAAACACTTATTGGGTTTTTAAATAGCTTTCTGGTTCTCTGTTAATTCCATTGCGGCAAGAATAAATTAAATAATTATTATTTTGTATTTTTTTGTATATTCCTTCTTTTAGAAGATAAATTCAAAGGAACATTTTGATTGTAATCGGAAACAAGATTTCTTATACGAAAATATTTGTTCTATATATAAAAATTTTATTGGATTTATAGAATTTTTTTCATAATGAAAAATTCATGGTTCTTGGAAAATTTTTGATTTATTGAAAACTTCAACATACGGTAGCGTGAGTGCCCTTGAGCTATCATTTCATCCGATGAATTTTTACACAAAATTAAATATGTGATATCTGAAATCTGATATTATAATTTAATTAAATTTTCTAAATTCGCCATTAAACGAAGAAATGTTTCTTTGAAAAGTAGTTCAAACAAGATATTTGATAAATTTAAAGATAAATCAAAAAGTTGAATATAAAAAATTACTTAACAGAAGAAAAAAAATAGTTGGAAATTTTGTCTGTATTTTTATAAAATTATAAAAATTTGATAAATCTAGTATATCATAAGTTTTAAACCAATATAAATGAAACAATAAAAACCAAAATTCAAGAGATGGAGATTTAAAAGTGGTAATATTATCATTGCGGATAATCCAAAACTGGAATTCGCCTGAAATACTTATTATCTTTCGATGTAGTAGCCATCATCGCTTACTAATTCCTTTCATCGATTTGAGAACAAAAACCAAGCAATATATTTAAGAAACAGAATACCTTGAATAGAATAAATTCAGTTGATAAGAGTCAAGAGGGATCTCTGGCTTTAAAAATGCATACAACTTTTCGGCAGCAAATATCGCTAAGTTCCTACTTATTAAAAATAGCATCAGAATATCAGAACCTTTATTCCGAGGAAATCGTCTAACAATCCCATAAAATTAATCGTAAGTTGCTATCGAACTATTCCACAAATTTTGAAATAAACAGACCACTTCATTTGAAGTATGAACAACCTGACAATGCTTCAGCGATCATAAAGATGTGAAAACGTGCTTCAGCCAACCCTGGTTATTGCATCGAACATTGTAAACATTCAATGCTTGTAATTATGCTGTGTCAGCTGTAATTATATAGTTGTGATTATCAAACTTTAATAATTGTTCTGTTATTGTAAATCATGATTATATGGCAGAAATGAAAATATCAGGGCATATTTCACAAAGGATGATTTACCTAATAACATTTCTAGCAACATATGAAGGAAATTTATTAGTGAACAGTTTTTATTGCTCTCTTGCTCCTGGAATCGCACTAAAAATGAAAAAAGAGCAAAAGATAAATTAATTTAAAATTATCAATTAGATTTTATTTTTAAATTTATCTTACGAACACTAGTTGTCAAAAGGCACTCACAAAAGTATAATAATTGTATTTAAAATATTAGATAATTTTTCAATATTTTGAAATTTATATATTGAAACTCTAGTCTTTCGACAAATTTCATTGTTTCGTTTATTTCAGAATGAACTCGTACGCTGATTTCAAGGAACCGAGTTCAAAAATCACAATGAATATTTCTGTTAGCCGAAATGCATATTATATATAATAACTACTATTCAAGCAAAGCTGCAAATTTACATATGATTTAATGAAGATTGCATTCATGTATATATGCCAAATAGGCTTCTTTTAATACCGAATATGCAAAGTGTACCTGTTAAAAACATGGTACTATAATGCCATTTGGATTTTTCTTTACTGTTTCCTTTTATACATTTTAAAAGTGTTTCACGGTGATATTAGCGAAGCAGTTTATTTTATGGACTCTGTGTATGATGATAGTATCTTTCATACAAAAAGAAAAAAATCCCGATGAAAGTCTTAGCCAATGAGAAAATGTAAGAAAACAAACCAGCGGGTGTGGTTTCCTCAAACCTTCCTTGCATATTCTCTAATGGAGGTGATTTTGTGTTTCAGACGCATTTTTACCCACACAATTGAAACCAACATTTGAAACAAATCTACAATTGCAGTTACAAAATCACATAACAAACTTAAGTCATTTCTTTCTTTCTTTCTTTTAAAGCTATCAGTTTTACACGTTTCTGCAAACAGATTCTTGAGACAGTACAGACAAACAGGCATTCATCCTCTTGGGTTAGACTGAAAAGTGGATAGGTACAACGTACATCTTAGAAGTGTCTACTGAATTTTATCTATTTAGATCGTTTCGTTATGTTAATTAACGTGTTAACTTATATGCAAAAAGTCGTTCAGAAATATTTCCTCAGATTAGAATTTGTTCAAAACTCGATATAAATCTAGAAATTTGATGTGACTACCGTATATTAAATAGCATCATATTATATCGTATAATTTAGAAAGTTATTGAGATATCTTTGTCAAAGATAGACATACATTTTCCAAAGATGTATGTTTCGGATTCAGGGAGGTCTAAAACTTGACCTTGAGATTCATCAAAATCTCAAGTTTGAATTTTTTGATGATTACAAAACTTTCTCTACACTTCGTATATGAGAAAGTAAAACCCATTATGAAATAGCTCATGCTTCCTTCTGAATGGTAAACTTACAATTATAGTTTGTAGATTGTTCCTATGAGTGATATTTTGTATTTGCCGAAGGAAACGGAAATTATCCATAATTGTAACAAAAACTATCTGCATAATCCATGCAGTTGTAAGATATTATGTCTAGATACATAATGGTTTGTGATTGCATGGATAACTAACAAATTTGTAAAAAAAATACGAGAAAATCATCAATTTCTCAATAATGTCGATTTTTACAAGAAGAACCGATGTGAAACTGAGGAAAATGGCGAAACAATTGATGGCTGTGAAAATCTGGCAACTGTTGTCCGAATTAAAAGAGGTTGGTAGGAGATGTTTTAAATAACCAAACGCCTTCTGAATAGCATTTTAGCACCTTCTGAATAACATCTACATGGATTGAATAATAAATTAAGGGGTATATATATCATTAATAAATAAATAAATTGAAAAATGGAAGTATACATTTTTATCCAAATAAACAATGAATTTATCTTTGAAATGCTGAAAAACTTATGTTAAATTGTTGTTTATATTTCACCCTCAAATTATTAATGTTTTACTATTTTCGTTTCTGAAACTTTTTAACTGTAAATCAGCTTTAACAGAGAAAATAAGCATTTTTCTCTTTATTATTTGTGTTTTTGTTTTATTTTTTGAAAAGGAAACATAAAACATATTTGGGTAAAGAAAAAAAAAGATTCAGGCACCATGATATTTGAATGCATGGTACTTAATTCAAACTGTTGAAATTACCGTTCCTGATATTAAATTATAATCTGAAAGACCTCTTTTTTCATCACATATTTGAAACAATTTTCATTATCAAAAAAAAACCTTTTCATTAAAAAAATAAAAATCAAGGAGTTATAAGTTAGTCTTGTACAAAAAAAAATTACAGACTCGATGGATTTGTGTTTATACTATGATCAAATATTTAAAAAAATCAAAATGGCCTATTGTATTTCCTGAAATGGATTATAAATATTGATCGAAACTAAAAACAATCAATTTTACTGTTTCAAAAGTTATTTTAAATCAGATAAGTAGGATTAGAGAATGTTTTACTTTCACAAATTCAGAATATCTTTCAGTTTTAAAATTTTACTATTTTATTTTTCCTAAACTTTGTTTTGGACCGAATAACCAATTCAGAAAGTAATTATGTTCTTTATATTATGGCAGAATATAAAGTATTTATGAACACTGATCGATGCTGTTCTTTAATAAAACGAGAGTGCAGTTCATTCTTTTGAATGAAAAGGTCCATCCCCTGGTACTGCATGCTTTGGGAATAATATGCCGAACAATTGCACAGCTACTAGCGTTTCTGTGCGCTCCATGAATCATTATTTTCCATCTAGATCAATGCTACTCTGGACTGTTAATACTTATAGTCCTTAAAGAGCATTATATCAGTTAGATGGATATAAGCCAGAAAATAGTAAACCGAAATTAGGACCTGACCCACCAGGACATTTGAAAACGCATATTGAATGGCTAGACTCAGACTAGCTATAAATGCTCTGTGTATTCCATGAATCACATGTCCCATTTAACATAACGCCGCTGTGCATCATTCTGCATCATTGATGTCGATAACCTTGAGGGTTATTATACAGAATACATGAGAATAGGCTGGAAATGGCAAGCTGAACTCAGGATGGAGGTCATGAGGGCGTTTACAAGTACCCCTATAGAAATTTCATTTGCTTATGGTCAAAATTTATTTTGATAGAAAAATCACATTTCATTTTCCTCTTATCTAACCTAAACCTTATTCCTTTAAATTCATTAAAAAGTGCTTTAATTTTGCTTCTACAATGCTAGGGAGAATAATTAGTACCGATTGAATAAAAAAAAAAATACTATTGTGAACCTCAGTGTTCTGGAGTTTAAAGTAATGTTTTTTCAATACTGAAAATATGCTTTTATTTTCATAGAGTTTGATAAATATTAGACATTATTTTGAAAATATTTTTTTTAAGGAGTTTTATGTAAATTGTGGAAATATTGCAAATTTAGACAATTTTCACTGTCGCAGTAATATTGATAATAAATGCAAGAAGAACTTTAGTGCTTCCTCCATTTCTCCTTTTGTAGTAATCCGGGTCAAGTGACAGGGATCTTCGATAAAATTAATTGAGGAAATATTCAAGTCAATTCATGTTTGTTGATTGGTAGATGAAAATGTACACTAATTAAGTTCAAGAAAACAGCTGAAAAATAGTTCTATTCATTAACTTTTTTAAAAAAAAATATGCAATATTAAAAAATAAATGGAATAATCTTAGAAAATAGAGGTCAATAAAATCTAGCGTAATTTTCTTAGTGTAAATTAAATACATATAAAAACTTTATTTCCACTTTTTCCAAAATGCAATTTACTTTTCATAAATTTTATAAAAACTATAGCTAAATTCCCTTTATACGTTATTTGCATGAATTTGTGTATATTTGTTATTAATACTATTTTCTAAGGAATCAACTAGAAAGTCTATATAGCAGTGGGCTATTGAAAAGGTGCATTTTTGATTAATAGAAAAAGTAAAACAAAGAAATAATTAAGATCTTATATTAGAATTCAACTAATACAAAAAACATTTTTAATATTTCAAGATTTTCTCTTTAATTTCTGGATAACACTTATTTAACAATACTTACAAAAGAATACATCGTTCTGGTTCATTGTTTTTGATATGGTATGTTTAAAAAAAGTGTTAAATTTAGTGCAATATAATCTAAGTTAAATTTTTTTCAAGATTTAGAGTAAAAGAATGGTATTTGCATGATTCATGAATTTTAACATAATTTCATATAAAAACATTAAAATATTGCCTTAAATATCATTATTTTAAAAACAGTCCTCCAAATTAAAGCAATTTAAAACATTCAAAAACCAATTAACTGTATGACATTTTCCTTAATTTTCGTTTCTTTTGTTAATTCTCTTTCTTTATTTTTTTACATAAATTCATTTGCAAAAATTTTACTTTCAGTGAAATATTAAAACATATTAAATTTGAAAAACATAGTCGATTGAATTATACATAAACAATCAATGTTATCATTTTGATATACTGAATACGAAAAATGATTCTACAAGTTTCACAGGTGAAGTCTTAAATGAAGGGAATTTTTAATTGGATGTCGAAAGAATGATTAAAATAGTTTTAGAAAAACTAATTTAACTAACATATTATTAAGAGAAATACAGTTATTAAAAACTAATAGAAAACTGCAAAATCCGAAATAAATCTGGATAAATACTACCCAAATATGATAAAAACAATTTGATGATTTAAAATAAAAATTTTAGAAAGGTAAGATTTAAAAACAACAAGAATAGTGTTTCTGATTTGGAAACCGGTAGCAGTTTCTCATCTGCAATATTTTATTAATATATAATCGTTCAGGTTTGAAACTAATCCAGAAGAGTAAAATAAAAAGTACTTACCAAACATAATATTTTGCTGATCATTCTGAGCGTTTGGTCAAAAACAAGGAAAAATGTAGTCAGAATTTAATCCCTCTTTCCATGTCAACGAAAAAAAACAACAACAGATGATATTTATCAAATATTTAAAATTACGAAAAGTAACCAAACAGATTAGTCGCATTGTGAAACGATGAAAAGAAACATAAAAAAGCCCTTTGTTTTATTAATTAAGAGTAATTATATATTGTGCTTGCCTAATAAACTCAGTGAATATATATGGAAAATATATTAATTAATATATTAATGCTGAATATCTGAGTATTTGTTTAACTCTCTGATATTTAGAATGATTTTGTTATGTAATCTTTTATTTCAAATTAAATTATAACAGACTACTTTTAAAAAGGGGTAGCAGTAAGATGAAAGCAGATTAAATTATTAGATAAATTTTTTAAACTCTACGTATGTAAAACGTAAACCATATGCCAAATAATTTCAATTTTCAATAAAAATATTTCTAATTTTATGAATATTGTTTAATTACAAAAAATACTAAACACATTAATAATATTCTCAGTATTACTCTTAATATTTTAGTTGCTGACACAATTTCATTTACTTTTTATAATATCTATGAAAGAAAAATATTCTAACGTTCAACTAAAATATTAATGTTGCTTTAAAATAAATAAATGTCTTTATTAATGCTTCATACATTATTTATATATTATATATAATAATATATAATAATGTTTATATATTATATGTAAATTCATGTTGTTTGCACATTTATATTCAGCTCAAAGGATGTTATTTGTTTCAAAAGGTTGAAATAATAATTTCATAATGATGGGTTGATTGACTGATGTGTTGTATTTATGTAATGTTTCGTTATACATCAGTTAAAGACATATAAATTCAGTAATTTTATTAGATATTTCATTTCATTCACTTATTTCAATATCTCTTAAAAAGATTTTAATTTATATTGTTAATAACGTGATTTTTTAAAGAAAATATTCTTTGTAGTAGAATAATTTTAATAATAAAATCTTATTTATTTTTAGTTGTCGGTTTGTTGCATACGATGAATAGATAGATATGTGTACTCTATGAATAATTTAATAAAATGTAGTAATGCCTTAAAAGCATGATGATTGTAAGTTTTGTGAATTTTGTTTTCATTGCTTCCTTTGTTTTCTGATTATCTTCAAATTAATTTTGTTAATTTCATAAACATTTAATACAATTTTCTTTTTGAAATGAAAACTGTTTATCTGAATTACACGATAAAGATAAACATCAGATTTTGAATCAATTTAAATAGCCTAAATATATTTTTAACTTCATCAAAAGCAGCAGAAACTTGCTGTCTGTTCAATACCTTTTGAAATATAATGTAAACAAAATGTTTATTTAGTGTCAAGCAACATTTACGAAAAAATTATTTTATTCATTTTATTGCAATAAATTTATTTTATTCATTGTATTTCTTCAATCATTTATTTCATTCATTGTATTTATTTCCTTCAGATAATCAATAAAATTCAATATTATAAAATATCCAATTCTTAAAAAATATCGACTTTAAAAAATTATCAATTCAGTTTATATTTTCAATTTTATAAAAATATCAATAGAATTTATATTAAAATCATCTTGCAGCTCTATAAAGATAAAATAAAATCGTAAACTCATTACGGTAATTTTGAGAATTATTATTTATTATTAATTAGTTCCCTCTTGCATTGGTATCGGAAAGCAATTGCAAATAATAAAAATAATAATAATTACCAATCAGCAAGAATTCTCTATTTTACTATCATTAGTTTGTGATTTTATTTTTTATTCAAATATTGAATAAAATAATATAAACAAAGCAAATATATATTTTTTAAAAATAAAGTATAATAATGCTCTCCATATTTTAAATTTAATACAAAAATTTAACCGTGTTTCCTTGTTAACGGAGTAAGGATTTTAATCTGCATAAAAACTAAAATGAGCAAATTTTCAACTTCGATGCAAATCCAAATTTCTATGTAAAAACGGCTTGATCAAATAGGAATCACAGAAACATTAAAAACTGGGAATGAAATATTGAAAAGAAGGACCAATAAAATTAATTTGAGGCCCTGTTATCTAGCACTATAATCTGATTTAAATGATAGCCATTTCAAATTCGGAATGCACGCGGAGAGCATGTGGCTATGTAGGAATGTTGAAATCACATAGTTAAGAGATTTTCCATTGCTTCTGTAGATAATTGCGAAATGCAAATATCTTCAAAAGGATTCGCCATCCATTCATTTCTGCTGTTAATTGGGATTAATTCTGAACAGAAAAAGTGAAAATTTTGAAGCAATTTTTTGGAAATTGAACTTATTCTAGCAGAAAAAGTGGCCAAATACAGACATGCACCAATCATAGAATTCTTATTTATTGATCTTTATGTATTT